>CM037089.1:59174628-59603798 GCA_020916435.1 Oxytropis ochrocephala | reverse complement strand
GCTGTGATTTATAATCAAGATGTTGTAAATAACTAAATAAGTGTTTTTAGAGGTTCGCCCCATTTTGACGTGCTATGTATCACGCATGAAGTTGTTTTATGAAAATTCAATTGGCCGCTTTAGGTTTTGAAGAAATGTAGCACTCTCTTTGAGGTGCGTGGAATATTTTTTGAAAACTCTTATTTTAAAATTGACTAAATAGTAGTAAATAGAAAGGGGGTGTTACAAAACAGGTCCTCGCAAATTAGGTAATTAGCGATTTTAATTATAGTGCGGGTAGCGACGGATGGCCGTCGCTAAATGCAAGGCGCTAATTTCAAATTGTGTTGCCACGACTTCCAAGACAGTTAGCGACCAGAATTATCCGGGTCCTCGCTAATTTTCCGACTTGCTAGTCTCTTGGGTTCTGCACAATTAGCGGCCAAGATTCCGTCCGCTAAACTCCGTCGCTACACGCCATAAATGTTTAACCAATCGACGCTCCCTTTCCTTCACTCTTCTCTCACTCTTCTCTCTTCTATCTCACCTCACACCACCAGCACCCACGGCCATAAACCTTATTCTCTCATTTCCACCACCACACAACCACCACCACCACCACCCACGACCCCCACCGGTTCCTCTCCTCCGTCACATGCTGCCTCTCTCTCCTTTCACTCTTCTTCTTCTCACCTTCTTCCACCACACCACCCAAACCTAAACCCTCTTCTCTCATTTCCACCACCACCCACGAAACCACCACCATCACCACCCACGAAACCACCACGAAACCACCACCACCAAAGCTCCTCCTATTTATCTCCTCTCTAGCTCTCTCTCTTACTATTTCTCATTTCCTCTTACTCTCTCCACCTTCTTCCACCACACAACCACCACCACCACCACCACAACCACTCTCTTCTTGTAAGTTTTGATTTTCAATTTTTATGATATTGTTTTAATTTTAATTTTTATTGAATTTGTTTTAATTTATTTTTCTTTGAAATTGAAATTGGTTAGGATTGGATTTTTGGTGTTTGAAGTTTCACCACCGCACCGAGAGTGATCGTCATCGAACCACCGCACCGGACGCCAATCTAATAGCGGTTAGTTTTTAAATTAAATTTGTTGTTATGTATTAGAATTGAGTATTGTTGTGAGTTATAATTAAGTATTAGTCTTAATTGTTGTTGTGAAATGTGAGTTGAATTGAGTGTGAAATGTGAGTTAAAATTTGTTGTTATTGTTAAAATAAACTTGTTTTAAAACGTTGTAGGATTGAGTGTGAATTGTAAGTTATAATTGAATATTAGGATTAATTGTTATTGTGAAATGTTAGTTGAATTGAGTGTGAAAAGTGAGTTAAAATTTACTTGTTGTATTAAAGGTTGTAGAATTCCGTGAAATGTTAGTTGAATTGTATGAAAAGTGTTTAAGTGTTTTTGGATGAACCCTAGGTTAGATGACTCTGTGTTGTTGATGGAAAAGGGTGAGGTGCTGTTCCACTCACCCCCATATTTTGCTCGAAATCATCTCCATTGAGATAATTGCGAGACAGTACTAACAACAGTAAGGTTGAGAGTTCGAAATAACTTCCTTCACTACTTGATGGAAAAGGGTTTCGTGCTTTCTCGACCCCATATTCGCCTCGAAATCATCTCCACCGCGATGATATCGATGCTAGTAACTTGATATATGTTATTGGCAATGTTATGGGAATATAACACTTTTTTTAAAATGTATGTAGATGAATTGGTATCAATTTAATCGTGATCGTGTATGATCGGTTATATTCGGAAGAGCGGGTTTGAAAGACTCTTTTGTTGTTGGGGTTGACAGTTTCTTGGGTAGCGTGGCAACGTGATTTGGCTAAAGAGGAAAATGGGGTTAGATGTCCATGTTTAAAATGCGGCACGTGTACCTATTAGGACCGATGAGGAAATCGGATGTCACTTGTATCAATGGGGGTTTAGGCCTAATTATAGGATTTGGACTCCACCATGGAGAACGACTTCCAAATTTTGAAGCCTGAGCTTCAAGCAATTCTCGTGTTGGTGTTTCACGTGAATGAAAATATTGAGTCGATGAAAACATGATTTGTGATGGTCTTGGGGTGAATGTGCCATTTGATGAGCCTCACTATAACAATCATGAAGAACTTCCAAATGAAGAAGCACAGAGATTTTATAATTTGTTATCGATTCAAACAAACCGTTGTTCAAGGCTCGCCATTCAAAATTATCTATGTGTGTTGCTTTTAGCTCTCAAGTCCATGAGTAGTATTTCTCAAGTGGTTTAGACTATGTGACTAAAATGATGATGGATGCAACACCTAATAAGATAATTTGCCAAAAATTATTATGAAGCAAAGATGTTAGTTTCAAGTCGATTGATTTTAAGAAGATTGATTGTTGTGAGAAAGGACACATGTTGTATTACAACAACGAGTTTGGTAAAAATGACGGTGAGCTACTTGAATGCAAATTCGTGGACGCATCGAGGTATCATGTTCGTAGCGGCAAAACGTAATTATAAACCCATTCCCGTGAAGTCGATGTTCTATTTGCCTATAATTCCAAGGTTGCAATGAATGTTTGCATCGATCAATTCTTGCGCAGAAAATGACTTGGCATTATGATAATAGGGTACTCGCATATTTTGCGCCACCCATCCGACGGTGAAGCATGGAAACACTTTGATTTAGTGCAATCGATTTTTGCCTCGCACCCACGAAATGTTCAACTTGGATTGTGCTCGATGGATTTACTCCATATATCCAAGCATCATCTTCTCCCTACTCTTGTTGGCTACCATTGTTACCCCTTACAATCTTCCTCCCGAGATGTGCATGACTAAACCGCTTATGTTTTCGACTTGTCCGATACACTGGTCCAAATAATCCAAAAGCTAACATTGATATCTTTTGGAACCTCTCGATTGATGATCTCAAGAGATTGTGGGGGTGTTTTGACATATGATGCAAGACAGAAAGAGAATTTTAAGATGAGAGCGGGCGTTGATGTGACAATTAACGACTTTCCCCGCTATGGTATGTTGTCCGGTTGGGGGACTCACAGGTAATTGGCATGTCCCATTGCATGGAACACACAAAGGCGCTGCTAAACTAAAATACGAGGCAAGACTTCTTGGTTTGACTCGCATCGTGAGATTCTTACCGCCAGATCATCAATTTAGAAAGAACAAGAAGGCCTTCAAGAACAAGGTAGTTGAAAAAGATGGACCACCGCCTTTGGTGACACCAGGTGAAATATGGAGCAGAGTTATGGACTTGCCACAAGTCACTAAGGTAGGCGAACTTGAGAGACTGAATGGTTATGGACAAGTGCATAACTGGACAAAAAGAAGCATATTTTGGAATCTCCCATATTGGAAAGACAATCTGTTGAGGCACAATCTCGATGTTATGCACATTGAGAAGAATTTCTTTGATAACATATTTATGACTGTGATGAATGTGAAAGATAAAACTAAAGACAATAATAAGGCTAGATTGGATTCTGCTCTTTACTGTAGCAAATATCGATCCGATTTGAATTTGGTGGAAATGGCTAATGGGAAGATGTTAAAACCAAAAGCCAAATACTGTCTAACACCTGATGAAGTGAAGATGTTTGTCGATGGTTGAAAGGATTGATGATGCCAGATGGTTATTCTTCTAACCTTGCAAGATGTACCGATGTGAACACTGGGAAGATGTATGCGATGAAAAGTCATGATTGCCATGTATTCATGGAGTGTTTGCTTCAATTGCTTTTAGTTCACTACCAAAGTGTGTTTTGGAACCACTTATTGAAGTGAGTCAATTTTTAAGAATATGTGCTCTTCAACATTGAGAATGGATGATCTCATTAAGATGGAGCAGAATATTCCTTTCATCATCCGTAAGTTGAGAGAATATTTCCTCCTGGGCTTTTGATTCCATGAAGCATCTACCTGCTCACCTAAAGATATGAAGCAAGACTTGGTGGACCAGTTCATTATAGGTGGATGTATCCATTTGAGAGGTAATTATCTATTTCAACATTTTAATTAAAAAAATTATTAGTATGACTATTTTAATTAAATTTTTATTAATTAGTATGACTATTTGTTCATATGTAGATTAATGGGTGATTATAAACGATCGCTGAAGAATAAAGCTAGAGTTGAAGGATCGATTTCAAGCAGCCTTACCTACACCGTGAAACCATCTATTTCTGCTCACATTATTTCAACAATTTTATGTTGTCAAGAAATAATAGAAATGAAAGTGAGGGTTGAAGAAGAAAGACATGCTCTCACTTTATCTCTGCTCTTTAGCAAACCTAGTCGCCTCTGAAAGAAGTCAACCAAATAGTTATTAGAAAGAACATCTATCGGCACATGTTCATGTCTTGATCAATTGCACTCAAGTTAAACCATATGTCGAGTAAGTATGCTCCAATTTAGTCTTTAATCTATAGTGACGCTTAAAGTATGAAGTTAAATCATGGTTTGATCAACTTTCAATTACACCATTTCAAAGGCATTCTTATTTAATCGAGGTATACCCGCCAAGAATCTTCTCGCTCGTATACATGAAAGTTTTCCAACTGGTTTATGGCTAGAGTAAGTAAATCAAATAATGTGTTAATGTCAAATGTTTAAAGTAGATATGAGACATGACTTATTTTTCCCATATATGGTTACTTAGGTTTATGGCTACGCACCAACTCCCTAATCCAACACTTGAGGAACTTAGCTGATGGTCCTTTTCTTGAGGTCACCGAGTGGCACACGACCTTGTTAACTAAGCACAAATTTGACACTCAATCCTGGAGTGAGGAAAAAGAACAATTAATAGTGGGGTATATGTTAAAGGGGAAACAGGAGGAGGTGAAAATGACTACTACGGTGTGATCCAACACATATATCAACTTGAATACCCATTCCTGGACTTTGAAAAGAAAATAGTCATGTTTTATTGTGTATGGTTTGATCCATCGGTTAGAGGAACAAAGTTGAATCCAAAATGTAATACAGTGGACATTCAAATGAATAGAAGGTATCAACTCTATGATCCATTTATTATGGCGTAAAATGTGAGACAAGTTGTACTATGTTCCATATCCATTAACTCGTAGAAGGATGGTGTGTTGCAATTAAGACAAAACCACTCGGTCGCATTGAAGCTAGTGATGTGGAGGATGATGTTCCTTATCGTGTGGATGAAATGTCCGAGTAAATGAAGTAATTGAAGTTGAATGTGTTCACCCTTTACGTGATGATCGCATCGATGTTGCAGAAGTTGAAGCAGTATTAGAAGTGATAGAAGAAAATGAATTAGATGAGCAAGATGAAGAAGATGAATAATTAGATTAGTCTTATGTTGTTATTATCATTATTGTTCTTGTGTATTACCCTTGTCTTTTGGATGAAACTTGTTTATGAATATATCATTAATGTCGTTAGTATCACATTTTGTATCATTAATGGTGTTAGTATCACATTTTGTATCATTAATGTTGGTAATATTATATATTGTTGTGTGTTCCCTTTTTTTCATAGAAATGGATTCAGGAGGAGGCTCTGACCCACCGAGACAAGATAAAGGGAAGGGAATAGCAAGAGGGTCTCCCAAGAGGAGGCGTAATCGTAGTGCTAATAATGATGTGGTAATTAATATTGGAAATATGAGGTCGAGTACATTGGTTGGTCCGCCCATGACTACCACCTCGGATGTCCCACCAGCCCATTCTCCATCGGGCCCCAATTGGTTTCATATTCCCTCACATGGACATATGCCACCTCCTGGTATACACCGGGCATATGCCACCTCCTGTATATCACCGGGCATATGCCACCTCCTGGGTATACAGCTGGGTATATGCCACCTTCCTCGGGTATATAGCTCCGTGATACAAATGGACTCTTCCCCCACCTCCGGGTATACACTGGGCATATGCCACCTAAGCATATAGGCACATCGATCGATCATATGGGTACATCGACTGTGCATATTGGCACGTCGCTCGAATTACCTATGGACACACCCTGAGGATGATCATGTTGGTGGTGATGGTGCTAATGAGTCGGGAGTGGAGGTGGTTGATGACGCGAGAGTGAAGTGGTTTATATCAACAACAAAAAGCTCTACATCATTTATCCATATGGTAACACGTAAGTATTATATTGGTTGGATTTTTTTAATTTAAGTTAATTATGCAACAACTTATATATATATATATATATATATATATATATATATATATATATATATATATTTTGATTGTTTGATATATTTTTTCATTATGTAGACTTGTTCCATTGGATAGGCGCTTTCATCAAGCATCACATATGTGATCCAGAAGAAATATTTTCAAACTTACCATAAAAAGTGGAGTAAAGTTATGACAAAGAGAAGGGAGAGTCATGTTAGATTTTTTAGGGTAAGTGTCTATTAATTATGTCATTATGTACCTATATATATCACTACAAGAAAAACTTGTTTTAGCCACTCAAAGAATTGCCACGCAGCCTTATTCCGTTAGTAATTTGCCACGGATTTGCGACGCATGTGTGTAAAAGTAAGAGCGCGAAATTTCCTCGCCGTGTTTGCCACGGGTTTGCTACCGACTTGTGAAAGACGTAAAATTTGCGACGGAGATGCCGTGGCAAGTCCGTGGCAACCGATGGTAAAAGTCACTTTTATTTTTTCACTCTCGCTCTCAATCACTCTCTCAAATCTCTTTCACCTCTCTGCTCTCAACCCTCGATGGCGGCATTGCCCTCTTCCTCTCAAAATCCGTAAATGCCAAAACCCTAAGTTTGAATCAAACAACTTCCTCTCAACTCTCTCGCTTCTCACCTGCTGCATAATTAAACTTCCTCTCAACTCTCTTTTCTCAACTCTCTCTCTCTCATCGTCCGTTTTTCGCTCGCTCCTCTCATCGTCCGCTTTTCGCTCTTCTCACTCTCGCCATGTCCGATTGCAGCTTCATCTTCTCGTCGTGCAGGTGAGCCTTCATCTTTTCTCGTTTTTTGATTTTTTTTCATTGTCAGTTTCGATTTTGCTTTCTTTTTCGAGTTTCAATTCATTTCCTTTTCTATTTCAATTTCAATTAGAGATCTCATTCATATTATTCCTTGTTTCGCTGCTTTCAACTTAGGGATTTAATCCTGCGCATCTTGAGAAGGTTAAGATCCGGATATTTTTTGTTCATTTGTATATGTTTGATGTGATTCAACTATAGATCCGAAGCATCGATTGTTGGTAGATTTTTCAACTTAGAAATTAATTGCAATTTAATTGTTTAGTGAAACCTTAAGGTTAGGGTTTCTCGGTCGGATGAAGAAGTTGAGAAGAAGTGTTTATTTCTCTGAAAATTTGACTAATCACGTGTTATTTCTCTGTTTTTTTAAGTGTTGTATGTTCTTAGAAGCTTCTACTTTACACAACTCATCTTTGCTTAGTTTTGCGGACACATTGCTTAGTTCTGGAAAACCAAAAGCCCTTCAATACTCTTTGGATCTTTTCTATTTTCTTCATGGAGATCTTAGATGGAAACCAAAGTAAGCTCAACTGATCTTTTTTTGTTATTGCTTGCCTGCCACTTATGTACTGTTTATTTTGGATGGACTTGATGTGTAATATATGATGCTTTTAGGTAAATTTTGTGGTTTTTGTCTTCCTCTAAGCATATAATAGTTTATTTACTATCATGTTTGATACATGAAATTTGGTCTTCCTTGTTGTATGCTTCATTTACTTTAATTATTTGGTTGTAATGTGGATAGTGAGTGGGAGTAAATTATTGATTATGATGATGTACTCAACTTGCAATATACATTTTTAGTTATTTGTGCAGTCTACATGCTATTTTGTGTCTGAGATACATGGTAATTGTGTTTTCTGATTCGTTGCAACTTGAAAATCTCAAATTGCCATTTTCAAAAATTATGTCTACATTATGTTTTAATCTATACATAAACCCGTGGTGGCGATGAATATGTTAAGAAGTGGAAAAAGGATCATGGAAATGTTGAGTTGGGAAAAATCATTCTTGATATGGTAATTAAATTCCTTTTTCAAGTTACTAGATGCTACTCACTTGTTTATAGGCATGCAATGTAAATTATTTTTGAAAGTGTACTTTCTCTCAATTAAAAGGTACTTGGTGGAATGAGAGGAATGACAGCTTTGGTGTGGCTGGGCTCAGCTCTTGACCCAGATGAGGTATATATCTAAGTTACTCTAGCTTTGCTCTTAGAACATTTTTGAACTATTGAAATAAGTGAATTATTACAGGGTAAAGACAATTGATTGTTTGTATTAATTGATTTTATTTGGCTCTTAACTGGCTGATTTGATTATTTTCTCTTGATTTTGGTATGATTTCGTATGAAAGTGTATGGAGACAAAGATACACAAAGTTTCTCGCTTTATGGATTAAGTTGAATAGAATTTTTATGGCTTTTAACAAATAATTATAGTTGCATAGAATTTATAAATAAAACCAGACTCCTCTGTGTTGGCTTTAAGTTATACTTTAAAAGAAGATCAATTAATGTACTTACACATGCATGGATTTGATTCCACTTTTGAAGGTTTGTGATTGGAACTTAATCATAGATCGTCAACCCTTCTTACAAACTTCAGCTCAGTGGTATATTCTCGATCTCTCTTCTCAACATTTTAATGAGCTATGTTAATGAACTATGCTTATTCTATTTATCAACTATCCGACAATTGCTTAGGTGAGATCTTATTAACAAGTTTGTTTGGGAACCGAGGCAAGTTCCTTTGTGCTTGGGTTTGAGGTTTGCTTAGGAAGTGAGCTTCAAGCTTGGTCAAGTGAGTCTGCTTTGCTTTATAAACAATCACAAATCCTTGTTAATGTAAAAGGCTAGTCATATAACGGCTCTTTTCTTGCAGCCATATAATCAAATTATATCGACAATGTCTCAGTCCTCTTTCGTGACTTTACAACATTTACAAGTTTTTTGTGTTTCTCTTTGCACATTTAATGAATATTAGATTTAGTGCTATATTTTTACATATCATTTATTTCTTTGAAGCAAATACATTTAGTGGCTATCGGCACTTTCAAGCAATTTATTCTTCTGCTTAATGTAAAATTTAGCCTATCATTTTTTTTGTTATCATGATACCTATTGTCTCATTGAAATTTATCTCCAGAGGATTCATGTCTAATACTAGATATTGATTCTTTCAGTGATAACGGATACCAGCTACTTTTTTTGAGTGCCCGTGCTATTGTCCGTGCTTATCTAACCAGAACTTTTGGTTAACTCAAGCAGTATTGAAACCATTCTCAATATTTCTTTGTGAAAAGTGTAACATTTTAGCTAAGTCTTTGTTGGTTTGGAATATGGTCTTTAATTCTCCTAATCTTCATGTTGCTAACTTGTTTATTTTCAAAATTTTCAAATCCTTGCTCCTCGATGTTCCCAGCTTATCATTGTAAAATACCGCATTAGCCGATTGATACCATAAGTTTGAATGATTGATACCATAAGTTTGAATATTTACAGACGGAAAAGCTTTGCCAAATGGACTCGTTGTTATTTCACCGATGGATTATTTCCTCCCTTTACCGAGAAGGTGAGGAATTTTTTCTGTGAGAGTAATAAAGTTGAATTGGTCCTGAAATTTCAGTTTATGTAGCCACTTGTTATTTCACCACGCTTTATGTTTGATGATTCTATTGTTTTGGGTTTATCTATTGATTTTTGAAATTTTGGTTTATCTATTGATGCATAGCTTTATGTTTGATGATTCTAATGTTTGGACTTGTTTACTTGTGAAAGTAATAAGGAGAGCTCCTCATGAGTTCAAGATTGCTTGTCTAGAGGTAATATCCTAATCACTATATGCAACTTGAGAGTTCCTTCAAAAGGTATTTTCTTACCAACATCATACATGTTTGATATTTATGTTTTATGTGATATCGTAAGGCTTTTTCCTTCCGACTATAATCCATTCCGTTGGTGCAAAGAAATGTTTTTGGTTAGTATTTTTCATTTTAAAAAATTGGTTATCGTGGAATTTGCACAAACATGATATTACTTCTAACCTATGCTTGATTTTATTGCAGTGCACTATTATTGCGTGCACTATTGTTGCTTCAAAGTGGAATTTGTTCTTCTTGCCGATTTGTAACTTTGTGATAGGGCTGTATTTCTTGAGTATTGTAAACAAGTTTGGGATGAGCATTGTATTTCTTGAGTATTTTTAGCTAGCTTAATGTTACTCATGAAGTATATGTGACATCTTTGATGTAAACAGATTTATCTTATTTAGCTAGCTTAATTTTATGCAAAGATGTATATATGTTTGAAGATTTAAATTTTTTTAAATTTTTATTTTTATGACGGATTTGTCACGGATTTGCGATGAAATTTATGCGACGACTTTGCCACGGATATTTGCGATTTGATTAGCGACGGATTTATGACGGAAACATTTGCCAAGGAAATTCTGGCAAACGATTTATGCGATTTGAAGCGCTTTTAAGCACCAATTTTTGTCCAGGTAAATGTTGTTTTGCCACGGAAATTTATACATTTGCGACAGAAATGTCCGTGGCAAATCAACGATTTTCTTGTAGTGTATTGTTAGTTTTAATTTAATGTTTGGTAACGCTTAATATTATTACTAATACATACTTTCATTATGCTTAATACGTAACAAAGTGACATGGCACCAAGAGTATGATGAAGAAGTCCGAGATGTCACTACGCCAACAGACAGATGGCTAGCGCTTTTTTAGGCATTGGTAGCGCTTTAAAACGCTAGAGAAGCCGGGCGCTACTAATGCGTATAACCCCATTAGTAGCGTTTTAAAAACGCTAGCCATTGACCAGCGTGTTTTGGACATACGTGAGCGCTTAAAAACGCTAGCCATTGACCCAAATAAGTGTTTTGGATATACGTAGCGCTTTATATAAAACGCCAGCCATTGACCCAACGCTTTTTACAATTCCTAGCGTCAGAAACGCCAGCTAGGGATCCCATAGCTCTTTTTACTACCATTCCTAGCGTTTTAAATAAAAACGCTAGGGATCCCATAGCTCTTTTTACTACCATTCCTAGCGCTTTAAATTAAAACGCTAGGGATACTATAGCCCTTTTACTACCATACCTAGCGCTTTATGTAAAACGCTAGGGATCCCATAGCTCTTTTTATTACCATTCCTAGCGCTTTAAATTAAAACGCTAGTGGATACTATAGCCCTTTATTACCATACCTAGCGCTTTATGTAAAACGCTAGGGATGCTATAGCACCTTTTATTAGCATTCCTAGCGTCAGAAACACTAGTTCAAAAATATAGTTAAGTTTCTAAATTGAGGGAAGTAGAGAGAGAACACTACGCCAAACAGATTAGGATGGCTAGCGCTTTTTTTGGCATTGGTAGCGCTTTAAAAACGCTAGAGAAGTCGGGCGCTACTAATGCGCATACCCCATTAGTAGCGCTTTAAAAACGCTAGCCATTGACCCAGCGTGTTTTGGACATACGTAGCGCTTTATATAAAACGCCAGCCATTGACCCAAATACTTTTTACAATTCCTAGCGTCAGAAACGCTAGGGATCCCATAGCTCTTTTTACTACCATTCCTAGCGCTTTAAATAAAAACGCTAGGATCCCATAGCTCTTTTTTACTACCATTCCTAGCGCTTTAAATTAAAACGCTAGGGATACTATAGCCCTTTTACTACCATACCTAGTGTTTTATGTAAAACGCTAGGGATCCCATAGCTCTTTTTATTACAAATTCCTAGCGCTTTAAATTAAAACGCTAGGGATACTATAGCCCTTTTACTACATACCTAGCGCTTTATGTAAAACGCTAGGATGCTATAGCACCTTTATTAGCATTCCTAGCGTCAGAAACGCCAGGGATCCTCAAGCTCCTCTTACAATTCCTAGCGCTTTATTTTTAAAACGCTAGGTATTGAATGGATTTTTTAACTTCATTTCTAGCGCTTTCACTCTAAAACGCTACCTATTGACTCGATTTTTTTAAATATTTTTTTATTTTGGTTTGTTCTCCATTTTAATTACAACCTATAAATTCATTCCCTTCCAAACAAATTCAGAAAATACATTCCAATCCAATATCATTCAAACAAAATTCACCAACAAAATTCATCAAATAATATTTCCAATCCAATATATATCATTCTAAGAAGTCACTACAAGAAAATCGTTGATTTGCCACTTTACATTTCCGCGGCAAATGTACAAATTTCCGTAGCAAAACAACATTTGCCACGGATTTGCCACGACCATTTTTGGTGGCAAAACGCTGTCGCGAAATCGCTTGCCACGGACTTTTTCCGTGGCAAATATTTCCGCCGCAAACCCGCGGCAAATCCGCCGCAAATATCCGTGGCAAAGTCGCCGCAAATTTCATCGCAAATCTGCGGCAAATCCGTCCGCAAAAATTAGAAAAATTTAAAAAAATTAAATCATAATTTTAATTCTTCAACCCATTCATTAACAAAATTTATTATAGCATCGTGAATTTTTAAATTTATCAATGAAAACAATGGAATTGGAAACCAAAACAGAAAAGAGCAAAGAGCTAGTATATCATACAAAAAGATCAAGACATACTAATACAACACCACATACATGAAAGACCACTGCTTCTAGAAACTTGTGAGGGTTTCGCCTATAAACGGAATGGAAATGGCAAACATACTAACAAGCCTAAGAGCAAAATCATTATTCCAAGAGCAATATAATTCGATCAGGATCGCTTATTTCTTCTGATAGAGGAGCAATTGGACCTCTTTGCAAGAAGAATATAAGAGCTACCCAAAGAGAAAGCTACATCATTTAGCAAAGATGAGAGGCCAAGCAACACAATTGAAAATCCTGTGAAGCGAGATGAAGCCTGTTCGATAGACTTTGGTCAATATAATCACATCAAAGAAAATAAAAGAAATGTTTTATTGTTAAATAAAAGTGATATACCTTTCTTCCCCATATGGCAAAAGAAATTCTCCCTCCATCAAGCTCTCCAGCAGGAATACTGTTGATGGCATTGATAAGGAGCCCTGCCCAAGCCCAAATCACAAGAGGGTCCACAGATATTGGAGTTCCTTCCTTTAGAACGTTACCAAGAAGCAGCTTTGCTGAATGAAACAGTAAACTGAAAAGTCACCATATGTTGATTTTCTAAATTAAGGAAGCAGCAAATAAAAATATTCAGTGATATATCGAGCAGTAAGGATGTTCCTGAATTAAATTAGATTGTTGCTTGAAAAACACCTGACATCATCCTTTATTTTGATAGAAACTGATCTCATTCCAATAGCATTTTAATTCTATTATTAATTTTTAATATAAATGTATCTGATCTAAACCAATGTAATCTATAACAGTTTAAATTATATAATCAAAAAAAAAATTAATGCACACATCAATTTATCTAAATTTATGTATGCTTATCTCAAGCGTAACTTACCAATACCGCCAATGAGAAATGACTCGTGAAACACGTAAGCATCAACAACAACACCAATACCATCACTAGGAGGTAAGATAAAACCTATAAGCGTATGGACAAGACCTAGAGAAAATCCAAATTTATTGGTCCAAAGAATGCAACCTTGAGCAGTGTCTTCACGATTAGATACTATGCTTCTTATCCTTGTAATAGCACCAAAAGAGCCTATCTCGCCACCAAATTAGGCATCGAATTTGCTATGGTAACAAAGTTAAAATATCGCATATATTAATAACTATAAAATTGGCCAATATTTGCATTTTATTTCATAAGAGATATGATCTCATACCATGATTTCCAAGGACTCAAAGAGCATGCTTCCTCGTAATGTAAAAATCCTCCATGTGTACTAGTATCCGAGGCGGTTAATATCTTGCAAAATGAGTGAAAATTCTGCTTTGGAGCCTCGATGGATTTGGATCAGATCTCTGCTGCCTACTTTGTCGTGATCAAACCATCAAGAAAAACCAACACTACTCTTAAAAAGTGTTAAACTTCTAAACATATGGAATATATCTCTTTGGGATGATCATGATGATGTATCTTTTATTCAACAAATGAGAAACCAGAGAAAGTCATAAAGTCAATTAAATAGGTAAATAAAGAGGGGAAGTAAAAGTTCAATTCGTAAAATGTAAGCTAATTCTTTCAAGAACTAAATAGATAGACAAGACTAAACTAAAAAAAGAGTAGATGATAGATATATTCTCACATCTGATTCTCGAAGCAAAGCAATACAAGCATAAACCTCATCGGGCTTTCTTGCTCAACCTACAAAAAAAAAAATTGAAAACAAAGATCCTAACTAAGTGTAAACAAACAGAAACCATCATTTTCACAACAAAAAGAAGAACAACAACAAAAGAAATCAAACAACAAGACTAACAAGTGAATGTTAACAACACGACAAAATATCTTTGATGGTAGATTCAAAATATCTTTGATGGTAGATTGAAATGAGAAATCAAACAACAAGACTAACAAGTGAATGTTAACAACACGAGAAAATACCTGTAAAGCCAACCAAAAAAAGTACCTCTCAACAAACAAGTACCTCTCAAGAATATAACAAAACAACTCTAGGAAAATCAAACAAGTACCTCTCAACAAAAACAAGTAGCTCTCAAAGAAGTGCCTCTCAACAAGGACCTCAAGCAAGCACCAATCAACCAAGTACCTCCCTGAAATTGCAAAGAACAAAAATCAAATTAAGGTGCAGAAATTAGGGAAAACTGAAAATAAAGAAGAAATAGTGTTTAATTCTAGGGCAAAAATTAGGAAAAACTTAAAATAGAGAAGAAATGGAGAAGAAATAGAGAAGAAATTAGGAATAACCAGAAGAAATTAGGGCGCTCCTCTTCTAGTACCTCCCCTTTTCGATCCTAAATGGCAAAGATCCAGCACTCTCACAAACCACCTTCACGGCTAGCAACGAAGAGATCGGTGGCGGAGGAGAGTTCGACAAATCGCAATGGAGAGAGTTTGTTGCAGCAAGCTTCACAATGGAGAAGAAATGGAGAAGAAATAGAGGACGCCTGCGTGAAATGGAGAAGAAATCGCTTCTTCTCTTATGGTAAAGGGAGATGGATGGTTGCAGTGAGAGTGTGAGAGTGAAATGACTGAGAGATCGAATGAGAACGCATAGGAGGCTATGATCATGACACAAAACATTCAATACATGAAATGTACTAGATGGAAAGCATATGATACTTTGTCGCTTAATAAAAGAAATAAAAATTGTAAATCACGCACACTTGCACAATTGGTATTAGAAGATCAATATTCATTCATACAACTCCGCCACTAGGAACAAAGAACGGACCCCAAGCTTAACTCCAAGGTTGTTGGCAACTAGAAAGTGACCAAGTTCATGTATCCCTGCATAAGTGCAGAATAAGGGCTCCAGTGTAGGCCATCCTTTAACAAGTTCGGATTGTCAACAATTGATCCGAACATTGATAATAATATCTTGGTGAAACCACAAAATGCAAAGCTAACTTACTAAAATAGTGACATGTCCGGTTTCATGCTTCATAAGACGAAAATTCATATATTTAGAATAACTATTTATAAACGCTTAATCTTTAAACGGCAATGAAGTATTAACACCTACACCCTAATCAAAACTTATGCAAAGATTGACACCAAACTATATTTACACTACATAATTATATTTAAAAGTACATGACTAATTGATGCATACATGAGATAGTCTACCCAGAGTAAATTCAAGCGAGGATGTAACATTTAATCCTATAATAAAAGGTGGACCAGAATTCATTATTAATAGCTAAACTATTTAATGAGAAGATCCCATTAAAGAAGCATTGAGCCTAGAAGATAAACATATTTGTAGGAAATTGGATTTTGCTTAAGAGACAAAGGAACGTGAAGTAACAAAATAAGGCACAAGAAAAGTGCTCACAATAAATTGGATTGCAAAGCAGAACATTGCGTAAGAAGAAGGTAAAAATCAGGACTACCCAAAAGATCCAAAGAAGAAACCACTCAGCACACGCCTAAAAGATAAATAACAGGATAAGTAAAACCATGAGCATTACTTTAAAAAAGCACAAAATAACCAAAATTTGCAAGTGGTAAATGAGTACCAGCTTGTCTCGGTTGTAAGGTAGTTCTTGAACGACAACAACCATCGCTTATCATCCTCGTGATTGACTAGAAGGAAAAGCCTATATTCATCTCTAAATTTATCCTACAACAAAATTTATGCAGAAATTTAGCTCATATATTATAATGGAATCACTCACAAATGAACATAAAGAAACGAAATGTAAATATACATACTTGCAATCTCCTTGATATCTTATCATAACTTTTATTAGCTTGTCCTCGCAGTTTCCTTTGAACAACACTCCACCCTACCAGAAAAGTAGGATCCAATCTTCATACAACAAGAACTTTGTTTGTGCATACGCAAAAAGAAATAGAGGAAAGATCGGCACACTGTAAGGATCTTGGCTTGTTACAAAAACGATCAAAGCCAAACACTTGATTTTTAAGGATGTCAATTGTTTCTTTGGGAATTTTTATTACATCTAGTATGCACTCACCACTAATCAAATGACTTCCTCTCCGCTTTGGACATTAACTCCTCAAACACACGTACATCGTAAAAACAAACGAAATGAGAAGTCCAAACTATTCAAACTAAACAAGGTCGCTAACACACGTAATCATGAATCCATATTCAAACCTAAAATCTGAAATCAAACAAATCCTATTTTTCAAACAAAATCATATTCAAACCTAAAAATCAAACAAATCCCTATTTTTCGAGACATGAATCTAATCGAATAGCATAAATGAACCAAGCTCATCATTGAAAAGGTGGGATCGAGAGAGAAACGAATTTCAAATGAAATTAGATTAAGAGTAGAAACGAACTCAAAAAAGTGAAATCGAGGAAGAAACGAACTCGAAAAGGTGAAATCGAGGAGAAACGAACTTCAAATGACATTAGATCGGAGTAGAAGCTTCTAATCTATGATTTCGAAGGATCTAAGAAAGAAGAACATGGTTAGGGTTTTAGTTTCTTTGACAGTGAGAGAGGGAGAGTGAAAGACGATGTTGCAGTGGAAGAGAAGGAGAAGCGAACTGAAGGAGGAACGGTGGTGTTGGGTGGTGTTGGGTGGTGGGGTGGTGGGTCGTGGGGTGGTGTTGAGACGGAGAGAGTAAGAGAGGGAGACTGAAATGAGAGTGGGAGGAAAGGTCTCGAGAGTGGGAGAGAAAGAAACTAGAGAGTGGGAGAGATAGAAACGTGTTTGTGTTTTAAGTGGAATGATTTGCCACGGGCTTGCCACGCAGCCTCCGTCGCAAATTGCGACCGTTTTTGTAATCCGTGGCAAATCCGTGGCAAAGTCCAGCGGGAAATTTCGCGCCCCTTCTTTTTACACATGCCGTCGCAAGTCCGTGGCAAACTAGTGACGGATTAGGCTCCGTGGCAAATATTAGTGGCTAAATCAGACTTTTCTTGTAGTGAGTACTTACAACATAATATATACAACATATATAATAACTAAACTATTATGAATCTCAAAACTTGCTACAAAAAGCTAGAAACAAAATCGCACTACTCCCCCTTATCATTGTAAGTTGTTCAAAGAGAGTAATTCTCGATATTTTTAAAGTCGGGAAAATATCAAAAATAAAATGAAATAAAATTAGAATTAAAATGTTTATTAAATGTGAGTAAGTATTATAATATCAATATAAAAAGAAATCTAAGTAGTTACCTTGGTTGGGATTGTTACTTTGTCATGAGTGATAATCTCTTTCATAAACCTCATAACGTAGTACCCACAATCATTGTTATTTGGTTGTTTAGGACACTACAAAGCAAAAGATCATTATAACTTAATTGTCACATTTTTATGACCAAAAATTCAATTAAAATTATAAGAATGATTCTTAAAAAGCTTACAAGCTATGGGTAGCCATCTTGTTTTACTCGTAGATAATCCCAAGTATTCTTTCAAAGCAATCAGTAACGCCATACATATATATATATATATAACGTTAAGTTGAACAAAATACATATATTAAATTATACAAATTAAAATGAGAGGGTTACACATACACACCTCTCAACCATCTCTACGAAGTCTACGTGAGACGTTGTAATGGCCTTGAAGTGAATCCGGATAGTAGACAACATTTTGCTTAGGGTTTATTGCAAAGAGTACCCAATGTTGCCTGCAAGTAAATGAATCACGAATGAGTACACATTAATTTACACTATAATACAATCCTCAAAATAATTAAACAAGTGATTGAAGACTAAATTTCTCACCCATTATTGAGTGGTGCCAAAAATAAAGAGTCGCCTTTCAAATGCTTGGCATCCATGAAGCGTGAATGGATATAACTTTGTATTTCACTCTTAATAGCCATAATGCGCTCCTCTCTCAGATTACCTTGCTTAAACACAACGATACACGCGGACACAAGAAGAAATACTTCGTGTCCGCTGAGAAGGACCGTAAGACGATTGTACAAAAACCTATAAATAATATATATACAACTTTCGATCCTCATATATATACTCTAATATATACTCTAATATAAACAACTATTGTGTACAAATAATTTAATACATACCTCCGTATACTATAATATCGCTGGCAAGTGGCCCAATCCATTTCAACTATAGCTTTCGTGATCCTCCATGTTGATCATTACTAACCGCTCCAGCCCACAATGTTATCTAAGCAGAAAAAAATTTGGTCGTCCGGTTCATTTTTTGAATGTGGACCTTTAGAGAATCGATGTACTTCGAATTCATCAATGGGAAATTGACCAACATGTTGGACTGGTCCAGATAGAAGTAGATGGTCGGAGAGTTTGGTAGTGGAAGGGAAGGTCGGGACACTTTTATTGAAGGGGAAGGTCGGGACACTAGGGGTACCTAGTATATATTAAAAAAATGATTAATTAGTTAGTTAACACACATTATAGTCATCAACTTATTAACAAAAATATTGTCACTTACAACGACAAGTTGTTCAAAGCCATGCCACAAAAGTACTAAGTGCTTGATCCACAAAGAAATATATCCGCATTAGCAATTGGAATGTGCAATGGTGCACTCCCTCTCGCTGAATAGTCTACCCTAACTCTCAAATGGTTTTCGTGCATGGGTAAATTGTGCAAAGTGGCACTCAATTGGTTACATATCAAACCCACTGCGCAACCTTTCGATGTGGGTTTGCAATATATAGCTCACATTCACAGCTATCCTAAATCAATTATAAAGAAAAATAAATATACATGATAATTTTATCAAATACATATGTACAAAAAACAAGTCGAGTTTTGTTAAATACCGTGTTGAAGGGATGGTGCAAATATCTCGGCGCTATGGGGTGCAAGCAGGCTCAATAGGTTCAAAGCAGGGGTGGTGCAAAGAGGATGGTGCACCAATCCTTTGTGCCAAGAGTCGCTTAAACATCCTGTCTCTCTTCCATTAACACAAAGAACATTCTTGGATAGCTCGTCATACTTTGCCGCCATGACTTTACAATCCCGCACCCTTGCTTTGGCTCTTTGGCCCAAACACGCTTGTAGGAGGAATCCCATATCCATAACCTCTAATCCGACCCTGCCTCTTTCCCTTCCCAAGGCACGAGCAAGGACATCTTGTTGACCATCACAATCTGTTAAATCTCCTTGTGATACAGATTGTGATATGCTTTGCTGATGCACAAACATAAATAACGGATAAAATTAATAAACAAGTGTCAAGAGAAATTTAATCGACAATAAAAATATGTCCACGTGTCAAAAAAATCGAGTAACGGATAAAAATAATAAACAAGTGTCAAAGAAATTTATTCGACAATAAAAATATGTTCACGTGTCAAAAAAATCGAGTAACGGATAAAAATAATAAACAAGTGTCAAAGAAATTTAATCGACAATAAGAAATATGTTCACGTGTCAAAAAAATCGAGTAACGGATAAAAATAATAAACAAGTGTCAAAGAAATTTAATCGACAATAAAAATATGTTCACGTGTCAAAAAAATCGAGTAACGGATAAAAATAATAAACAAGTGTCAAAGAAATTTAATCGACAATAAAAAATATGTCCACGTGTCAAAAAAAAATCGAGTAACGGATAAAAATAATAAACAAGTGTCAAAGAAATTTAATCGACAATAAAAATATGTTCATGTGTCAAAAAAATCGAGTAACTGGATTAAAAAATATAGTCGACACAAATTCCAACTTGCTAAGAATCATAAAATTAAAATTACAATACATGAATTTTGGAATACTTACAATTTTGTCCTTGACCTCCTTAGTTTTCGGATCCACAATCTCCCCATCCTTGTTTTGTCGGGCCTCTAACTCTAACTGCATAAAGACAACGATCAAGTGATTCTTGAGTTGGATCTTTCCCCTCTTGCAAAGAACTATTTAAGTTTAATAATTAATCAATCAGAAATTAAAAGATTCATTAAATCATAATAAATTAAACTAATTGTGTCTTACCAATCTTTCTTCAAGAATTTGATATCCACTTGAACCTCCTCTATAAGGGTACTCGGATTAGAAGCTCTCACTTTATTGGCTTTGCTTTTTTCTATTTAAAAACATAAGTATACATTAATGAATGATATCTTGTTGTGAAATATATATATATATATATAACTTAAATAATTAATATACTAACCAGAAATCCGGATCCAGAGTGCGTATATCTACAAATTTGGTCCAATCCTCCTTAGTTATAATTCCAGCATACAAAGGTCGAGGCTCTGTCCCGATGGTCCCATCAGCCGCTTTATACTTTTTCCCCACATCGCTTCTATATGCCCGATGCAACCTTCCCGCTTCCTTGAGTATCCAATCTCTTCTGCATCATCGACATCAAAGTGTTTCTACTTATACATAAAAATGGATTAAATAAATACAACTAAAAATTCACTAAATAAGATTATTAAAGAGGTCTAAAATTATATACCAGTATTAAGGACCAAAAATCATCTTTCAGCTTTAGGCAAAATCAGATTATCTTTCTCATTCCAACTTTTTATTGAAATTGGAAAGATTTGTTTCACCTTAGTACCAATAAAGCTAATTAAATTTGTGCCGTTGTCTCCAATTGGCAAACCTTTAACACTCCATCGGACCTTAAATAATCAAATCATTAAATAATTAGATAACTTGGAAAGGTAGAGAACAACATTAATAATTAGTAATTAACTTACCTTATATTTCTCGTGTCCTCTACTTATCCGATGGACGATATTCTTTTCGATGTAATTCCTCGGGAGTGAACTTCTTTGTGTTTCTATCACCCCATCACCACCCCGACTACTCTCGTGATCACTATGTGATGCCATCAGACTTGCAATGACCCAAATGAAATAGACTCAGTGAGTTTTAGCTTTCTAATTGTTTAGAACCAACAAACACTTAACAAAATATAGAAGAAGCCATGCACTAAGTAACAGTGAAGAAAAAGGAGACAAATGGGAGGGTTTCCTGGGTCGTAGCACCAAGGAGAGAGAGGGAGAGCTGGTACGGCGTGGAGATGAACGAAGATGAACGAAGAGGGTCGTAGCACCAAGGAGAGAGAGGGAGAGCTGGGTCGTGGAGGTTCGCAACGGTACGATGAACGAAGAGGGTAGATGAACGAGACGTCTACGTGAGATTGTTCTGGGTTTTTCTGGGTTCTGGTGTGGGTTGTTCTGGGTTCTGGGTTGTTCGTGGAGGGTTTCCTGGGTCGTGGAGAGAAGTTAGGTAGATGAAGAGACGCCTACGTGAGTGTGTGAGGGAGATGAGAGAGCGCGCTTGTAAAAATTTTAATAGCATCCCTAGCGCTTTTTACATAAAACGCTAGTGGATCATCTAGCGCGTGTTTACCATTCCTAGCGTCAGAAAACGCTAGGGATGCTATTAAAATTTTTACTACCATTCCTAGCATTTAATGTAAAAACGCTAGGGATGCTATAGCGCTTTTTTACAATTCCTAGCGTCAGAAACGCTAGGATGCTATAGCACCTTTTTACTAACATTCCTAGCGCTTTTATGTAAAAACGCTGGGGATGCTATAGCACCTTTTTACTAACATTCCTAGCGCTTTATGTAAAAACGCTAGGATGCTATAGCACCTTTTACTACCATTCCTAGCGCCAAGAAAACGCTAGGGATCCTCTAGCTCCTCTTTACAATTCCTAGCGCTTTATTTTTAAAACGCTAGGTATTGAATGAATTTTTAACTTCATTTCTAGCGTTTTCACTCTAAAACGCTACCTATTGACTGAATTTTTTTAAATATTTTTTTATTTTGGTTTGTTCTCCATTTTAATTACAACCTATAAATTCATTCCTTTCCAACAAAATTCAGAAAATACATTCCAACAAAATTCAATTAATATATCATTACAAACCAATATATAGATACACACATATGTACATATCACCAAAAGACCATATTAAACTAACAATTACTTACAACATAATTAATATATATCCAAATCATACAACATAATAAGTAACTTAGATTATGAAACTCAAAAGTAGCTACAAATTAAAGCTAGAAACATATATAATAAAGACAACCTCAATGACTACTGCCTTGACCACTAGATCTCATGATCACTAAGTGATGCCATCCGACTGCAATATAACATATATAATCCATGTTATTGTTAAATTTACAAAAACAATATAAATATTATCTATTAATAAAAATAACGATATATCATTAAGTCTATATTACCTTTTCCTTTTCCTAGATAAAATTTTGTTTGCAATTCAAGGTCTTGGTATTTTTTTCCGACGAATAATAATTCCATCATTATGATCTTTTCTAAAATATACAACATCCTCTATAGAAGTATTTTCCCCTATGATTGGTTCTCGATGTTCAAGAAAGGGTCGCCCTCAACACCAACATCATCGGTGCTTCATCATCATCGTTGTTATACACAAATTTTTTTGTCACCAATAGAACAATAGACCAATTGATATTAATCGATCGATGACATAAAACACTTGTTGAGCTTGCGATGCTAAAATAAAAGGTTCATCTTTATATCCTAACTTGTTGAAATTCACCCGCATGAACCCTAATTCATCAATCAGAAACCAAGATTATTGTCAACCCATTCACATTTGAACACGTGCTCCTCAAACATATTGTAATCCAACTCCCATATGTGTTCAATGAAGCCAAAGTAAGACATATTCGCATATATGGGATTTCTATCTTTGCACTTTGGATGCATGCATAGAATGAGCTACAAGAGTCACCCCACTATTTTGCATTTTACTCGATCATCTTGTTCTTTTGTATAGAAAGTGCACTCGCTCATTAGATAGTCATGTTGTAAGAGAAGACATGTATATTTGGACCTTTGCTAACCATCTCAATCTTTTTGAAATCAAGTAGGATTCAAACACACTCACCATCAATGTGATGTTTTAGCCACACTATGAAACTCCTATTGTGTTCTTTTGCTAACCAAACTTGCTTCTTTCCCTGGAATTGACTCTTAAGAATCTCCTTGTGCTTGGCAACATATGAATCAACCTCACTATCATTGTGAAGAACGCACAAGTGTGCTTGCTCTAGTTCTTTCCTTGATACCATCACTAATTTTGTTCCCGTCATCCCTTTACTAATCCTTCCCCGCATGACGAGACCTTGCAAATCCCACGTAATATTCAAGACTAGATAGATAGCCCGCAAAACTCAATAGCCTCTTCAACTATGTAGCGCCAACAATACAACCTCGTGTCGTGATCGATTTTTCACATATCCTTTTAATATCTTCATGTAACGCCAAAACGGATACATCCATCTCATGTAACATGGGCCACACAATTGTGTCTCTCTAACTGCATGAACTATTAGATGAATCATTATGTCGAAAAAGGAAGGTGGGAAATACATCTCAAGCTCACACAAAGTGACAAGAATTTCTCTTTGCAATGTTGGCAACTTTCCAGTGGTCAATCACTCTACTACAAATCGCCTTAAAGAATAAACAAAGTTTGGTTAAGGTCTCACGCACTTTCTTAGGCAAAATGGATCGTATACCAATGGGTAGCAAATTCTCCATGAGAACATGACAATCGTGGGACTTTAGAGACTTTAACTTGAGGTCTTTAATCGATATAAGAGTCGCCACATTTGAAGAGTATCCTCCGAAACTTTAACTCCATGAAGAAACTCACAAAAGACATTTTCTCCTTTCTAGATAGAGTATGAGTCACGAGGTAGATATGTACGTGTACCCTTCTTTACCGGACCCAATTCAGGTCTCAAACCCATACTAACCAAATCCAACCTTGAGTTGATGGTATCTTTAGTCTTACCCTATATTGAGTAAGGTACCAATGACACTTTCAAGACATTCTTTTCAACATGCATCACATCAATGAAATGCCTTACATATAATGACTTCCAAAGATGGCAACTCAAAGAAAATCGACTTTTCTTTCACCCCCGCTTGGCAATCTCTCCCGCAAAAGGCTTCCCAAATTTAATGTTCAAATCTTCCACCTTTTCAAATACTGTCGCCCACAAAGGCGGGGAGCTCTACGTGTTTCTGTATTCCCATCAAATGCCTTTCTCCACAATCGATAGTGATGAGTTGATGGCAAAAATCTACGATGACCAAGATAGATATTCTTCTTACCATGTTCCAACCACATCCAATCTGTGTTATCTTCACATATAGGGCATGCACACCGCCTTTTTTACTGTACTGCATAGATTGCCGTATGCAGAAAGTCGCACTGTGCCAAAGATCATAGCCCTCGTGGTGAAACTTTCTTCTCTCAACCCATCATACACCTCTACCCCAATCTCCCACATTTGCTTCAAGTCTTCAATTAAAGGAGCCAAGTATACATCAATATCATTTCCTCGGTTGTTTGGGCCTGTAAATTAACAAAGACAAAGATCATATATTTATGCGTTTCATGCAAAGCCACGGTAGAAGTTATAAATCGCCAAAATCACGGGCCATGTATCGCGGGGAGCTACTCGATACCGTGTGGGTTAAATCCATCACAGACAATGCAAGGCGAGGTTTTCTCGTCATCCCAAAATTAGGATACTCAATATTGATTTGTTTCCATTGCGGAGAATCTGTCGGTGTCGAGCATACCATCTTTAATCCTTTCATCCTCATGCCAGTCAAGTGTTTTGCATCTTCCGAACTACGATACATGCGCCTAAATCGAGGAATTATAGGAAAATACCACAACACCTTTTGTGGAGCGGACTCTTTCTTCTTATATCATGGCATTACATTTAGGACACGACTTTAACAACGCATGTTCATTCCGAAATAAAATGCAATCATTCTGACAAGCGTGTATCTTCTCATAGTTCAAGCCAATAGACCCCAACATTTGCTTTGCATCATACGTCCGAGAAGGAAGCACATTATCATTCGCAACATTTCTTTCTTCGTATGAGAGTAAATCCAGAAAGCTCTTATCCGTCCATCCGTGGCGAGTTTTCAAGTTATACAACTTGATCACAACCAATAATTTTGTGAATTCATTACAACCCGCATACAATGGTGTCTCTGCATCGCTTATCAACTTCTCAAACATTTCAGACAATCATTAAGATCCTCTTCAACCACCTTTGCCATCTCTTCAAATTCGTTCAGATCAAATGAATGTGTTCCGGTGTCAACCGGGCAGCATATCTCTTACTAATATCATTCATATTTGAAGATTCACCTTTTTCTCACCGTGCATTATCCAACAAGTGTAACTTTGATCAATTCCATTCGCCTTTAAATGTCGTGGTCAACTCCTCTCGATGAATCGATTTTACATAACAACACCTTAAACAAGGACATTTCATACCACTAGAAGTCCCTAAACGTTCAACAAAGACAAATTACAAAATAATCCACTCCAACAAGATACTCCTTGGACGCACGATTGGCGTACATCCAATTTCTATCCATAATTGCCAAATATTTATAATAAAATCCTGAGTGAGAGAGATGATGTTCACCGAGAGAGATGATTTTCGTTGAGAGAGATGATGTTAATTTGAGTTAGGGTGTTAGGGTTTTGCGTTTCGGGTGAGTGATTTTGCGCTTCAGGTAAGAGTGTTAAATTGAAAGAGGGAAGTAGCTCAATGGGAAACAAAAAAATTATTTAACCATACCTAGCGTTTTCTAAAAACGCTAGGATCTATCTAGCGTGTTTTCTAAATACCTAGCGTTTTGAGTAAAAGCGCTAGGATATGTCTAGAGTGTTTACTAAATACCTAGCGTTTTATAAAAACGCTAGGATCTATCTAGCGTGTTTTCTAATTGGCTAGCGCTTTGAATAAAAGCGCTAGGATCCGCTCTAGCGTGTTTTCTAAATAGCTAGCGCTTTCTAAAAACGCTGGGGATCTATCTAGCGTGTTTTCTAATTGGCTAGCGCTTTTGAATAAAAGCGCTTAGGATCCGCTCTAGCGTGTTTTCTAATTTGCTAGCGCTTTGAGTAAAAGCGCTAGGATCCGTCTAGCGTGTTACCTAATAGGTAGCGCTTTTATTTTAAAACGCTACTAATGGTGTAGCGTGTTATTAAAATGGCTAGCGCTTTTTTATAAACGCTACTAAAGGTGGCGATCTCTTTTACAATTACGCGTAGTGTGTTTTCATCGAGGTTTGGTCAACAATTGTCTGATATGTTGTATAAGTTGAGGCGTGGAAATGTGAGGCCTCCTTACATGGGTGAAAATGTTTGGAATGCCTTCAAGGCACATTGGGAAATAGAGAAGTTCAAGCATAATTACAAAAGGCGGCGTAATAGAAACTCGTAAAAGGGTGGCTCGCTTAATCGTGTTTGGGTCCATAAGCCAAGCTCAACATGCTATTCGATTGGTAAATTATTTTAAATATCTGTGTGTTTTTTTACATTAGTTAATTAGTTAGCAAATTTTGAAAATGTTTTTCATTTTACATTAGTTGGGACGCCCTCCCACTACTGCTGAGCTTCACAGGGCCACCTATGTAAGGAAGGGTACTCAAGATCACTTTGTTGAGGAGCGCGCGAGGGTTACTCAGGTAAATACACAACTTGAATTGTATTATATATACATATATGTTGCTTTATTAAAATGAATGGAGCACTAATTATGCTATGTTTTGTGGTTATACAAAACAGAGGCACATACTCGTGAGATGGGTTCAAATGACTCGGGAACTGGAACTCTGAAACACCTGGTCAACTTACTCTTGATTTGATAGCTCTGTCGAATGCACATTGGGAGAAAGTAGCGGGTTGGAACAAGGGTCGCCTGTATGGTACGGGGCCCTTGGCTCCATTAATGAGCCCGTCTGGTGTTGACCCCCGTAGAGCTTCTAGAAGACGACCACCATTTTCTACTCAATCAGATTCGGAGAGAGAGCGGTTTAGGAAGATGGAGGAGGAGCTGCATGCTACGCAATAGAAGCTGCAAGAGAGTGAGATGCAAAAGCTGGAGTGGCAGCAAATGATGGAGATGCAAAAGCGAGAGTGGGAGCAAAAGATGGAGAATGACTTAAAAAGGATGATGGAGCTTTTTCGGTCCTCAAGAGAGTACGCCTCACTGCGTAAACTTGGGGAGTCTGATGAGTCTGAGTATCGAGTTTTTGAGGGGTCTGAGGAGTCTGATGACGGGTCCTTTTAGTACTCTTTGTATTATTTTTTTTACATTTAAGTATTTTGTTATGACATTTCAAGATTTTGTGTTGTATTGACATTTGATTTTACGTGTTGATTTGGATTCTCGACTTTTCAAAGATCTTGTTACGATGGAACATTTTAGAAATTTTGTATTTATATTGATTTAGGTATTTTATGTTTTATTATTTATTAATAAATAAGCAGGTTTTAAAAAAAATTATTTTTTTGGACTTTAGCGAGGGACGTCAGACACGTCGCAGTCACCAATAGGATGTGCATGCGTGGCAGTTAGCGAGGGAATATGTGTCCCTCGCTAATTAGCGAGGGAATTAGCGAGGACGTCAGACACGTGGCAGTCACCAATAGGATGTGCAGGCGTGGCAGTTAGCGAGGGAATATGTGTCCCTCGATAATTAGCGAGGGAATTAGTGAGGGTATAGGCCGTGGGTAATTAGTGACGGAATTCAATTTCTCTCGCTAATTGCATTAGCGAGGGAGGAATTAGCGACCGAATCGGTCTCGCTAATTCCTCGCTAATGGCAATTAGCGACGAATTTGTCATGTTAGCGACTGAATAGTCCCTCGCTAATGACCTTTTTTTTGTAGTGAAAAAATGGGGAAAATGGAAGATAGAGAAGGAGAAATGGAAACATACCAATAGGAGGAGGAGGAGGCCGGTGGGAGCTTGAGGACGCCGGTGGGAGTAAGATGAATGAGAGGGGTGTTTTTTTTGGGGGGGAGGGGGGGTTCTAGTGTGGAGGAGGAAGAATGGGGGGTTCTAGTGTGGTGAAGGGGGTTTTTAAAGGAAAAAGACAAAAATATCTTGGGGGCATTTTGGGGATTTTTAGACGGTAGGGGGTTCTACTGAGTAGCAGGGGGGTTGTACGAAGCATGGGCCTAACCAACCAGCATGCATAGGAGAAATCCATTTAAAATTTGGGTATTTTTTTGTACCCCCACATGTTTCACATATACCCCCCCATAATAGTGAAACCCCAAAATGCCCTTCAGTAAACGTATTTTTTAAAAAAAAAATTACACCAATAGTATATATGTTTTTTTGACATATATACAATGTTCATTTTTTAGGCATCGTATATATGTTCATTGTGCATATATACGATTGATGCGTTTTAAGTCAATCGTATATACGCTTTGTGGGGGTATATACGATGCCTAAAAAATGAACATCGTATATATGTCCCACCAAGGGTATATACGATGGGCTTAATATTTGTTAACGGTTGAGATTTGATCAACGGTTTTAGTTTGAACGGTTGTGATTTGATCAACGGTTTTAATTTTAACGACTGTGATTTGATCAATGGTTTTAATTTTACCGGTTGGGATTTTAACGGTTGTCATTTGATCAACGGTGTAGATATGATGGATAAATAAACGTGTGTAATTACAAAAACGCGGAATAATAATAAATACGCTTGTAATATGAAAAAGGGGTCAATCTATAAATCGTCAAGAGAATCATCGGCTAAATCAAGACATCTAGGCGCATCACTGGGAGTGGGTGGGTGCATTGAAGGACACATAGACTGCCAGAGGGCAAAACGTCTGGTATACGGATACAGCCATGAATCAGACTCTGATGAGTGGTGTGGGTACCATCATGAGCAATAGGAGGCAACATGATGTGTGGAGGAGATTGAAATATGTAACCGATTGTTAGCTTTGCCTTTTTCGATAGGCCTCATTAAATGCAATCAACGAGGTTTGACTCGTCATTCCAAGAGAAGAAGCGCACTTTCGACTCTAGGAACCAGCCAAAAAGGAATTCGACAAGACTAAATAACTTAGAGGATTTGAAGAAAGCGAAGGCCTGTTCGACAGAGAAGTTAGCGCTACTGATTGAAGAAGACTGTGGTCGAAGACAAGCCTGACAGTTACTACTTTTCAAATTCTTAGGCCGTTACTTAGTTTTGAGTTTTCACTCCTTGTGTAAGTAGTATAAATAAGAGTTTTGCTGATGGAAAACATGTCGCATTTTCTCATACTTAGTCTCTTATGCTCTAACCCTCCAACACACTACCGTGAGACACGAGCAACAAGAACGCGAATGTATGAACTTGCGTTCCACCCTTTCAATTAAAGTTTTTTAATTGTTTTTTCCTTTTATTTTCTCGCACTCTTTACGTGCTTTCTTTTACTGCTTTCCCGCATTTGTCTTTTAATTTCTACATCTCCCTCGATAATTCGACGGTTTCGCGCGAGACTGCCAGTTATCTTCTTTACTTTTCATGCAAAAACACCCGGTTCACAATAAACGATTTTATACAAGAATCCAGACCGATCTTGGGATTTACTGGTTGATCCCACAAGTCAAGGAGTAATCCAAACCAGCGATGTTTACCTAAATCCAGGGTAAACACCAGTGATGATTGCTCTTGTTCAGAATAGATATGATCTTATACTTAGACGAACCATAAGTACCTCTCAAAGACAGATAAGTAAAATTCATATTCAAAGACAACTGAACTAGTGCCACATTATACTTGGTTGCAACCATGTACCCCATCTCTGGCAAATCCAACCACTTCGAGTCTGGCTAAGACCGTAAGAATCAATAGTTAATACTTTGAGAAGATCTAACAGTCTGTTCTTCCCAAACATTCTCAAATACAGTGGCTCCCTTTCCTTTGTTTCCTGAATTAAATCTTGCCTAATCACAGACCAAGAATCGTCAACCATATCGAGACCAACCCCGACTGCACTAAAACCACAATTACCGTCACCCCTAACATCAACAACTTTTTGAACATAAATTGTGAACCGAATTTACTGCAATTTTTGGTAAATCCGGAATTCCTCAAACCCCCATCCGGATTTACCAAAATTTGCATGTAATTCCGAAAAATTTTACAATGTTGGGGCATTTTTGTCCGTAATGACATTTATGGGGTGCGGGGAGATGATGAGGGGGTGCGAAAAATAAATCCGAAAATGTTGTGCCGACTAAAAGTCAACGAAAAATTTAATAGGGACTAAAAACAACATTGTTAAATTTTAACTTAACCAAAAATATATTTAACCCTTATTTATATAACAAAGATAGTATATATACATGCAAGCATATATATATATATATATATATATATATATATATATATATATAATTATATATTAACTCCAAGGGGTTGGCCTAGTGGCGCAAGACAAGAGTTGTATTCGAGAAGTCATGTGTTCAACTTTCCACTAGCCCCCGTGGCATGAGGTACATGTAATTTCCTTTGTAAGTACTTAAAGAGCGCAAAGATCATCTCTACCTTGGACTGGGGCACCATTTCTTACCTAAATTTTGTTGTACCATAAAAATATATTATTATATATTACATAATAATTATTCTTAATTATGCAACGTGGGTCTAAATGAATTAAATAAACACACACTGTTTATATACTTTACCAAATTTCCGGTGTACAAAACTAGGTCTCTCTCTAAGCCCCGAAAACACACTGTTATAATAAAACAATTTCCAAAACACATACTAATAATTATTTAGAAAAAGTGGGGTGTTAAAAAGCATTCAAAATGTCTAAAGAGTCACCAAGGCATTCAAGCCAAATGTTTCCTCCTTTTAATTCATCAATTAAAACAAAAACACATTAGAACTTTGATTAATAATTTGTCTTCAAATTTCAACCTTTTTTCACCATAATGTGTTTAAATCGATATAACGGTTTGTGATATGACTTGTAAAAAACTTTCGTAGCTTTCCAACAGATCAAGAAATGCGCCAATCAAAGCTTGAGATATAACCAAACATGACAAATGTGTCATTTTTAATCAAAATAAAATTTTCAACAACGCCCACTTTTTCATCTCTGACTTGATTTTATTCATGTCAAGGACGTCCACCGTTGGTTGTCATCATTCCCTCATTCTTCAAGAGAATTCGACTTTGAATTCCTAGCCATAGTATCTCTAGGGTCAAAGGTAAGTCTAAAGAATCCACTAAATGTATTTTTCACATTTGAGAAATTGGCAAATTCATCGGAAAGATTTGAATGTTTTGTTACCTCTTGCTTTTCTTGGACTTAATTATTTTTCCAAGCTCACAACTGTTATCCACTCGTGAACAATGTTCTCCTTCATTCACTTTGTTCCATTCATGACATAAATAAGAAATGTCAGGGAATTGAATAATAGTATCCAATGACTTAGAAGAAGATATTCTTATAATAGTATCTCATGCTTCCTAGTTTTTCTCTTGCAATGCGGTGGAAGTACTACATTTTTTCTTTGTAAGCACTTTTTCATTAGTTTTCTTTCAAGCGTCTTCTTTTAGAATGTCATCCAAAACTTTCCTGATAATAAAATGATCACAACTAGAAAAAAGTTTAGGACTATAACAAGAAACCTTCCTCTATTTCTTTTTCTCTCAATTCCCCTTTCTTTTCACACTCTTTTTGTTTTTCCTCATTAATTATCTTCTACAAAAGTCCTCACAAATTTTTCAACATTTTTTGCTTTATACTTCTCTTGGATTTTCTAGAGATCAACCCATAATATTTCATAACTAGCAACAATATTTCTCTCTCCCTCTCTCTCTCTCTATCTCAGCCCTTCATTTTTCTGTTTGTATTTTCTCCTTTTCTCTATCTGTTTTCTCTTGCATCTTCTTCAATCAATAACCAACCTTATATTTCTCAATGGGATTTGCAACTTAGTCATTTTTATAAGAGAAATGATACGTGATACAAAATATTACGTACAAAAGGTAAGAATAACAAAGGAAAACATAGCAATATATGATATTGCGTTAAAGGTTAAAACCAATTCCAAGTTCCAACACTGTCATACATTTCTTTTCGTCCTATGACCTATTTATCTTTTGTAATCCATGTCTCTGTATCTCAAATTCCACATGATGCAAAGAAAATAAGATATATAGTTTTAAGATAAATGGACATTTTCACTCGGATTGGGAATCCAACAACCTTGCTCTCAATATCACATGATGTGATCCTAGGGAGGACCACCGTGAAATTGAGATTCAAAGAAGGATAATGACACCACAATCAAGAAAAAGAAGAGAAGGTGAGTGATAACTTATGAGTTTTAATGACTACAAGTTGCCTTGAAAAGATCAAATTTAGTTCTTTTTACCCAATAATACAATGGAAACTCGATAAATGGCGAAAACTCAACTTTCATTCATATGCCAATTGAAAATTTTCATTCTTGTTGGGCATATATATATATATATATATATGTGTGTGTGTGTGTGTGTGTATTTCTGGGAAGCAAGGAGATGTAAACAAAAGGCTGCCTTTCAGTGACATTGTTCTTATAAATACCTTAATTAAGTGAGTAATCAAATAGTAGTTATGTGTAGAAATTTAAATAACAATTACAAATGGATATTTAAAAAGCACTTAAAATATCAAAAGAGTCACAAAGCAATGCAAGCCAAAGGTTTTCTCCTTTTATTGCATAAATTAAAACTAAAACTCATTAAAACTTTGACCAATATAACTCTTCATCATTTGTGGTTGAGAATTTTGTTTCTAAAAGGCTTACGATTGAGGAAAAGGCTTTGAGTTATGGCTCAAGTGCTTAAGTCATATTTCTAGTGAAAGGATTGAAAGATTGACAAAGGCAAACATTTTACTTTCCTTGTCTTTTGATTTTAATTAGGGAAATTTTACTAAGACCAAAAATAAAGGTGCCAAGAGAAGTACTCATCTCTTGGATATTATTATATATTGAGAAATTAGCTTTCCCTTTACTCCTACAATATGTGATAGCAAATTTCTTTTATTACTTTCATTGATGATTTTTCCCCCACATGGCTATATGTATTTAACCAAAGAAACATCCAAAGCATGTAACTTAGGTTTGCATCACAAGATAAATTTGCACAAGAAAATCCTAACTCCCAATTGTCCAAACATTAGATACACCTACACTTCAGACGAGTCATATTCTAGAGACTAGTGGTTACGTGTATGTTAGGCTTATAGTTGAAAGCTACATTTGCCACACAACATATGTGTGATCCTAGCAAAATTTGCAGCCTTTGTTGGATGTAGGGACTCTAACGAGGCAAAATTCCTAGCTATATTCAATGCTATTGAGTTATATTTACAGAGAGAGTGATAAAGAAAGGCAAATTAACCGTGGAATCAGATTCCATTGTTGCCCTTTCTTGGGTAAAATCCACTTGCCTATGGAACTTAACATTCAATTAATGCCAACAAATTGAGAAACTTTCTATTGATTTTGGGGAACTTTACCTTTGTCCATGAAACCAGTTCTTTCAGTTAAAGTTGAATTTTGATGACACTTCTTCACATTATTTAAAACTAATAGACGTTCACTATTTAATTGCCAGCAACTAAACATTAAAATATAATTATTTCTCTAGCGTTGTAATCTTGGGTATTGAGTTCTATTCCCATATTGATAAAAGTTTTGTAGGGGTATGTTTATAATGTTCTTAACTTGCATGTAATTCATCCAAAAATTAAAAGAAAATACATGAGTTGAAACAAAAATCATGCAATTGCTGACAAAAATTATTATGGAAATAAAATGTCGATAAATTTTTTTATAAGAATTAAAAATAAAATTGTGAAATTTTTTATAGATAGGTTTGAGAAATGATGGTACAAGGTACAAGAAGAGGAGGAGGAGAACAAGGAAAATGATTATGACCCATGTCGGGAATTCATTGTTAACGATGTTAAACGCTACAAGGATAATGAAGGATCTTTCGATGATCCTATCATTTCCACAAATTATCTCCTGAACTTGCTATACTATATGAGTCATGTTTAGAGTAAGTTTAGAAGATTTTCTACAACTTCTATTTTGACACCAAACTTTTTTTTGTTAGGGATAAAGTTGTCATAAACACGACTCTAAATTCTAATCCTGACCTATTGACCTTTACTCTTATAGTCCTGTCTTGAGTTATAAAATTAGAATTTCATCAAGAACAAATCTATTTGTTAGCTAACATCTTGATCAACAATTCATATTTGTTACCCAAGCCTAATATTGGGCCATTATAATTGCATCTCCTGGCGATGATTTTCGATCGTCTCACTAAATGGGAAATTAGCAGAACCTCATCTAGTGAATTCCATTCCCCCACAAAAACACATGAGCTTTCCATATGAAGCCAGAGTCTAGCCTTGCAAACGCTTTGTGAGCGGATCAAAGGTTTATTGGCTAGCTCGTTCTTCTCCCAGTGTCCCCCAACTTCCCAACAATTGGCATCAGAGCCCGTGTTTGGCTTTGTGGGAGAGCGGGAAGTGGATCATAGTTTGGATCAAGACTAGCGGTGTCGAGGACTCGCATTTGAGGGGAAGATTGTTTGAAATTCAAATGCGATTGGTCAATCTCACATCGGCTAGGAATGAGTTGAGTAAAGGGGATATAAGAGGGAAGACCCAAATACCCAATACCTTAGTGTTTTGGATGGAGATGTGGTGTCCATCTCTCTTGATGGTTCAGGTCATTAGCTTGGTGTTGCTCTTGGTGCTCCACCGAACTCCCCAACAATTGTTATCAGAACCCAGGTTCGATTCGATGGGAGGAGAGAAAAGTGGATTCTGGTTTGGATCAAGGCTAGCAAGGTGAGTGACTCACACTTGAGGGAGAGATTGTTGGAAATTCAAGTGTGAGTGATTAGTCCCACATCAACTAGATATGAGCTAAATAAAGGGGATATAAGACAGGGGACACATATACTCAATGCCTTAATTTTTGGGTGGAGATGTGGTTTCACGGCCTCTTGGTGGTCCAGGTAATTAGCTCGGTGTTGCTCCCAGTTCTCCCCCATACTCCCCAACAATTGGCATCAAGGCCAATGTTTGGCTCAGTAGGGGGAGCGGGATGTGGATCCTGGTTTGGATCAGGTTAGCAATGTGGAGGACTCACACTTGAGGGGGAGATTGTTGGAAATTCAACTGTGAGTGGCCAGTCCCACGTCAGCTAGTAATGAGTTAAATAAAGGGGGTATAAGAGGGGAGGGACCCAAATACTCAATAGATTAAGGTTGTGGGTGGATATGAGGAGTCCAGTTCTCATAGTGGTCCATGTAATTAGATCGGTGCTGCTCTCTGTGCCCCCCGAACTCCACAATAATTGGTATCAGAGCCCAAGTTCAGCTCGATGGGGAGAGCGAGAAGTGGATCCTAGTTTGGATCATGCTTGCAAGTTTAGTGACTCACACTTGAGGGGGAGATTGTTGAAAATTCAAGTGTGAGTGGTTAGTCCCACATCGATAAGGAATGAGCTAAATGAAGGGGATCATATGAAAAAGGGGACCCATATACTCAATAACTTAAGGTTTTGGGTGGAGATATGGTGTCTAGGTCTCTTAGTGGTCCAGGTCATTTGCTCAGTGTTGCTCCTGATGCTCCCCCGGAACAACTACATTTTCGTTTTGAGGGCTTTTTGGCCCTATGTATACTATCTTCTCCTTGGGAAACTCGGTGAAATCTAAAGATATACATCTTGAGGGAGTCTTGGCGCCAACTCTTCCGCCAAGCTCCCCCCTCCCCTCCCCTACCGCACCCCTCTCCCCCCACCCACTCTCCCTCTTTTTTTCCTTCATATTTTTCTTCCCCTTCCCCCTTTTTTCTTTTTCCTCTCTCTCTCTCTCTCTCTCTCTCTCTCTCTCTTCCTTCATATTTTATATTTTGGGGCACTTTACGATTCAGCAAAAAATTTAATTGTTCAAATAGGCGAAGTTTGTTCCTCCATAATCAAATTTGTGAAATCAAAACTTAATTTCGTAACAAATTACACAAAGTGTAATGCTATTCGGTTTGAGTATTTTAGGGTCCGAAAAAAATTAATTGTTAAATATGCGACGTTTGATCCTTAGTAACCAATTTTATTTAAAAAGAGTAAATTTTGTAACAAAATATGTAAAGTGTCATTCTACCAAAAATTAATTTAGTGCAAAAATATGTAGAGTGTGACACTAAGTAGTGTGTTTTAGGGTGACTTAGGATTCGAAAAAAAATATTAGATTGTACAAAAATTCATCATTGGCCAAATCACCACCACATTTACTCAGGTATCTAACCACATGTTCCACTGCTGATTCACCAGCCTCGCCATCAAATTTTGAGATCAACTTGGGGATTTTAATCCCTCTAGACAGTTCAGTTTGTAAAACTGCAGGGGCTAGAGCAGACACAAATATTGCTTATTTGAATGGCCAACATTAAATCCATGTCTGTTTAATCTCATTTCAACCACGTTTTTGACATGATGCCCCCATCATTTTGTCGAACTTGCACGCAACATGTCATCGACATTTTGGTTTCATTAACTGAGCAACATTTTGAGGACCACATTGTTTCTAGGTGGTTGAATAATGACCTGTTCTAGAATTATTTCATTATTATTTTGAACTACGTTTTCATTATCCCCTTGAGGAGCACTGAAGACATCAACAATTCTTCCTATTTGGGTAGCTAATTCTTGATAAATTTTATTAGTATTTTCGACTATAGGATGAAACATCGTGGTTATTTGCTGAGTCATCATGTTTACCATATTATGGTTACTCTCATCCATTTCTTGTTTGATCAATAAGTGCATGGATGTGCTAGTTACCGAAGAATTCACTACATTTTCCACAGCCATGTTTTGGGGATTTAAGTGGCTATATCTCGAAGTACTAACTACCCCATTATTTGTTGTTTGCAATCTTGGAGCAATACTAGAACTTGCCATAGTTTCCCTTGGAGGAGGAACGAATCCATAAGGTTGTTGGACTACATTAATAGTTCTTCTCTCAGATTCAATTGGTGGGTCTGGTATTACTTGACTTATCACGGGATTCGATCTTAGTTCTACTTGAGGAACAACATCTATATAATTATGTTGTTCCGAATTAAGTTCTTGTTGAACTTGTTGGTCATAATTACTAATCTCATTTGGAGAACTTGCATATGCCTGATTACAGTTTCTGGTGTTCACCATGTTACCGGTTTGAGTGAGCAGACAACTTAAAACTAGGCACAACTATCTCTAAATTGGGTCTCACATGCAAGACATGCCAATTTGTTTTCCAATATTTTTCGTTAGGGTTTTCTGTCAAACAAATAAATTCGAAAGGGATGATATAAGAGGACTAGAATTAGATCCTGGGTTCACTAGTTGATAGGTTTACGCTGCAAGCCCCAATTTGTGGGCTTTTCGAGTGGGAAAATGGTTTGTAGAGGGAATTCAGTCGCACAACCAAATCACTAGTGCAGAAAAGACTTTTAGTATCAGTTATTTTGCACTTTTAGTATCGGTTATCTGTCGATACTAATTCGACCGATACTAAATGTCTGACATTTAGTATCGGTTAAATAACCGATACTAAATGTGACTTTTAGCATCGGATTTTCAAAAACCGATACTAAATGACGCTTTTTGGTGTTTTTATGTCTTGAAAACATACTATTAGTATCGGTTATTTAAATAACCGATACTAAATGTCACTTTTAGTATCGGTTATTTAAAAAACCGATACTAAATGTCATTTTTTAGACAGCAAACACAATGTTGAAATGACATTTAGTATCGGTTATTTAAATTAACCGATACTAAATGTCACTTTTAGTATCGGTTATTTAAAAACCGATACTAAATGTCTTTTCAACATTGTGTTTGCTTTGTCTAAAAATGACATTTAGCATCGGTTTTTAAATAACCGATACTAAAAGTGACATTTAGTATCGGTTAATTTAAATAACCGATACTAAATGTCATTTCAACATTGTGTTTGTCTTTGTCTAAAAATGACATTTAGTATCGGTTTTTTAATTTAACCGATACTAAATGTCACTTTTAGTATCGGTTAATTTAAAAAACCGATACTAAATGTCAATTGCCACTATTAATAGATATCAATTTCCAGATAACTTTTAATTGACACTATTAATAGATATCAATTGCCAATTTATAAAATCCTGATATACAAAGTTATTTCCAGATAGTAATAATTCTTAAAAGTACTTAAAATTCTATTGAAATTTAATATCATAGAATACAAGTTATTAATCCTATAAGTTCTACAAGTTTCTTACATCCATCTTTTAGGAAACAAATTTGAGCATTACAAAAACTTCCTGGTGCTTCACTATGGAACATGTAGAAAAACCTATAAACCAAACAATTTATTCCTTCACATTCGAGTTCGGCAAAAGACTACAAAGTCACCTAGACTAGATGAACAGATACTTGGACTATAAAGGGAAGACGTGTTCATCAAGCTGCGGCTTCCTCATGGAGCAGCGTCTGATCAAAGTGCCAGGCTCCTAAAAATTCAACAAGAAAGCCACAAAAGTTAGCACAGAATAACTTTAGAAAAGCATAGTAAAAAGTAGATCAACTTATTATAATACATAGTCAGAAAAAATAAGATGCATGAAGCAGAATTTGAAATCTCACCATGTCCTTTGCCAACTCTTCTGAGCTGAGCAACATACTCGGAGATTTTCTTAATGGCTTCTACCTATGAAAGGAAAAGAAGAAACATTAGTATATAAATTCTACAAATGGTGCATGTGATATGAAAACCAGTGTTGGTTTCAGGCTGATCCAACATTGCTTTATTACGTGTAATTTGTGAAATTCTCAAATTTCCAAATCCAGCAATCTTCAATTGCCCTCCACTATCCAGCAAAATATTTCTGGCACCTTACCAAAATTTCACATATTAAAGGAACAGTAACCAATGAGAAAATATAATTTAAAATACACTCAAAAGTAACATCAGAGTGTATTAAGTGGTCTTACTTTGGCTTTAAATCGCAGTGGATGATTGGATCTGGCTTGCATTCATGAAAATAATTCATGCCCCTGCTAACAATCAATTAAGATAAGTTTTATAAACAACCTAGAAGAATGTCCGGTAAACTTATAATCATTCGGTGCTATATAAACCAGCAAGCTAAAGAAACAACCAAAGGCACCTTTAGGAAATCAATGGTCATATAAGAGATGATAAAATTTAGAAAAGGACATGAAAGATTTTCCATGGAAATGTTCACAAAGATTTTCTGCAGCATAGTTCCTTAAAATGGTTACTTGCCTAGAAATATCAAGAGAAAAACGTAGAACTTTTGATGGGGACAAACGTCCTTTGTTTTGAAGATAGTCTGCTAAGTCACCGTGAAAAATCAACAACAATATGAGCAATGAAAAGTGAGTTATGCACAAGAAACTAACATAACATCACTGTATTTCTAAATGGGGTTTTGCTATGCTCCTTCTAGTCTTATTAGAAATAGACTACCTACATGTACACTTGGAAAACTGAAAAGCTAATTGTTTGATCATAAGCATCTATTTCACTGTTAAGTAGCAGGATATTGTACTCTGTTTCAGTTCTCTTCAGACTTCAGAGTTGTACACCACAACCAAAGCCCTTTGGTACATGGCCGATGTGTTGATGCTACTTGAAATCCACTAAGTACCCCTTCCTAAAAGCTGAGCTGCAAATCCATAATACCCATAATGCATATACTTTTTAGCATGAAGTATAAACAAAAAAAGATGCAAGCCAAGAAAGGAACCAAGTAATGCATATACTTTTTAGCATAAAGTGTTAACAAAAGAAACCCAATCACGGAAGTAAGATATGCATATGTTCAATCATGAAACAAAATAAGCAGAAAATGGAACTCAAATTTCAGGCAATTAGCAAGTTGTTGAATTGACAAGTAGCAATCATTTGAAGCTACTCAAAAGCAAAACATACTGAAGAAATCATAATAATGCTTATCAATCTCCCATTATGCAGAAGGAATAAAATGTTTTGATGTTAAAACTGCCATAAATGATTGTTTGCAACAAACCTTTGCCTCCCTTCTCTTTCTCTCTTTTGTCTCTCTTCCGACAAGGATTGAGCAACACGATTTGCCACTCTCTGCATATTCAATTTTATGAGGATGTTTCACACAAGACATACTTCATGTTAGACTACTCTGTCTATAACAAGAATAGGCATTAAAATTTTGAAGGTACCCAAACACATGTGTTAATATGCTGGCTGTCTCATGCTTTCCTATCATCCTTTTCTCATTTTCTTCTCCATATGCTTCAATGTGGACTTTGTGGAAAGGAACAGATTCAAAATTGCCTTCTTTATTACTTCAAAGCCACCATCTTCCCTCATGCTTTTTCTATTCTAAAAAGAAAATGATATTCATCCAATTGATAATTTAGGAATTTAATAAGACACGTGAAGTTATGATTAAGACAAAGCCTTGTTGAAATACCTGTAAGTGGTGTGGCATCCTGCGCCATTCCAGTCACTCTATCAAGGTTAAAACCCATATAATTAGTATAAGTAATTCACATTGAATAAGAAATAATGCCAACTAAACCATTATGATACCTCTATTGGTTTTGGATCAAGGGAGAGCACATCACTAAGTAACCTGAGATGCAACCTAAAATGCATTGAGTGAACTAGTTATTTTCATGTACATTTCTTTTCTTTTTCAAATGATTGTATTTTCTTCATTCTTCCTTCCAGATTTTTTTTGGTATGCTTGAACAGTGATTTATATTTTTCTTCACATTTTTCTCTTATCCTGTTTAATGTACTCTGGTCACATACCCTATTAATGCAAGGAATACTTGAGTTTCTATTGTTTGAGCGAGATGACTATATCCTGGTTTACCTAAATCATCAAATTACTTATCATCCATGAAACCAAAGCAACTACCTAAATTTAAAAAGAAGAAACCATTTCCACTGTCATCGAATCATTTGAGGAGTAAGCTAAACTATCTTGGATTTCATATCAAGAACAAGATTAGATCTTTTATCTTGGATTTATAAATTGAAAAACTTCAAACGCATAAGAGAAATTTCATAGAAAATATCTAAACACATATCAATAATTCATGAACGAAAATTATTTAAACCCACAATCTTCAAAACCTAAAATCCCTAAAATAGAAAAGGGTAAGAAGTAAGAACCAAACCTTTGAAAACGAACAGATCTACAACATAAAAGCAAGCAAAAACAATCAATGACGATTAAGAAGAACAAGAACAGTAGATGCAACAAAAAATTTCAAAAATAGAAACCTCAACAATAGAAAGAAAAATAACCGTAAATTGAGATGGAAGATTTGAACAGGCGCTACACCGTGAGTCGCACGGCTCACACAAAGAGGAAAGACGCGAGGAGGCGGTGTCGAATAGAAGAACGACGTGGAGGAGGATTCCTGCAAGGAAGAGAATGGAGGACGGAGGAGGCAGCGATAGTGAGGCTAGGGTTTCATAACATTGTGAGGAAATGGAGAGAGTTGAGATTTGAGAAAGAGCTGAGAACGTGAGTAAGTGAGCGATGGTAAATGAGGAAAAATGAAACAGGGTATTTAGTATCGGGTGTTGTAATAACTGATACTAAATGGCCAAGGCAAGCACTGCTATTATCGGTTGTTATAACAACTGATACTAAATGTCAAACAGAAAACTTAAGTTGTTGGTTTAATTGCAAAAATGCCACCGGTTCAACATTTAACATCGGGTGTTCAAACAACCGATGTTAAATGGTGCTGTTTAATGTCCTTTTTCCACTAGTGAATGAATCATAGATTCTAGGTGATTGTCAAATTGAATTCGAAGTACTAAGAACTTGAACAAGACACAAGAATCACACCCTAAAGGGTAGAACGTCGGAAATCCTTCGAGGACTTTGCACCGAAATGTGAAATAATGTTAAAACAAACTCAGGCAATTCATGAAAACTAGTCCCAAGTGGGAAATAACATCAGAAATTCCCTGAGTGCAAGGATTAAAGTAACGTAAACGAAGTGCGAAAATAAGATAAAAAAATACAATAATGAGGCACTCGATTGTCGAAAGGAAATTGCATTGAATTGAAAATAGTTTGAAAAAATACAAGAGTTGTTGGCTCAGAAATACACTGTTCACTGCTTATAGCCAGACATCTTGTGTAATCGGATGAGTTAGGCGTATTGGGTTACTGAATTTGATGAAACCGCCCCTAGTACATCGTATGTACTACTATTTATAGAAGAAAAGTAAAATAACTAATTTATTGCATGGTCGACACATGTCTCCGTTGAAAGCAAATGAAAGTAAAACTAACTAAATGACCGGTGATAGATCGATGCCGCTTGTCCGTTGGCATCTTGATGTTTTGCACCCGTCCTTGCCTTCTGAATCTTCTTGGAGCAGCACTTCAATCTTCAAAACTTGTATATGAGTTCCTTCGATACCGTATAAGTGTTAGGTATATGATATTTCGAAACTTCCTACCTTCAAATAACTTTTGAACTTTTTTATAATACCTTGTTGACGTGTCATTACAGCTAATTAATTTCAAATTCAAAATTTGACTGAAACAAGTGGACTATTTTGAAGGTCCAATTTCAGGATGTCATCAATTTGTATATAAAACACACCATGTTCAGTCCAGAACATCATATCTAAATAAAGAAAAATAGTAATATTAATTCTAGATAATTATAAAAAACTTAGTCATTTATGTAATTTTTGTATTGACTATGTGGCAATGTGTATTGAATAAAAAATACGACACTTGTAAAATTATTAGTTTTAAGTTATTCGTGTTTTATATTAAATGTAGATTAGTTTTTTTTTTTTAGATAAGTTGACAATGTGTTAAGTGTATTGCATAAAAATACGTCATATGTTAAATTTTTATCTTTAAATTATTCTTGTTTATATTAAATGTAGATATAGATTATGCAATTCAATGAAGACTAATCTAATATATACTTTGAATAAAGAAAAAACCACCACTTGCGCTTTATATCTTGAGTAATCAGTTTTGGTCAAATGATTCATCAAAGAAGGACAAAAAAAATATATTAATCACGCACATCACGAGACAGCAATGCAGAAACATTAATTCACATCTCAATCAATCTGAATTACTCTCATGGCTTCCAAGAATGGCAATGAGTACAAAGCAAATGAATTGTTTCAAGCTCAAGCTCAAGCTCAAGCTCAAACTCACTTGTATAAAATCATGTAAAGTCAATAAATTTCGTTAAGAATTTTTGTCAAATAAAAAATTGGAAAAAAATAGTTATCAAAATCAAATATTAATAGGCACGTCTCACAGTAAAACAATATCCTTACTTAAAAAATGAGGTTACAGAAAAGTTTAAAGCTAAACTTGCCATTCTTATGTTAAAGCCTTATTATTTTTCTTCCCTGTAATTTTTTTTCTTGTTTTTCACCGTAACGATCAAAATTTTTGATTTTAATCTCCATAATTGTTTAGTATTTTAGAGGAAAGTAGTGAAAATAGTTTCAATAACTGAGAAGTAGTATTATAGAGGATGATATCCGTGGGAGAGGATTAACAATTGTTGAAATCTATTTTCTCAATGCTATTACAATGGTTAGTGGCTTTCTAGCTTAATGCTTACCTACAAAGTGGAGAAGCCTATTTATAGGTCTTAATATGTCGGTGGTTACATTGTCTTGAAGGTTCTAGCAAAAACATTTCTAACCGTATTCTACTTTACATCATTCTAGAATTATTTTTTAAGTGTAGGCTTTACTAGAAAAATCTAGAAATTTGTAGCATCTTTCAACACTCCTCCTTGATGAAAATTTCGGAAATTCGAAGCATCATCCATAGTCGCTCAAATATTGGTCTTGGTAGTGACTTCGTGAATATGTCTGCAACTTGGTCTTCTGTCGTGTAATACTTGAGTTGAATTTGTTTTGTCGCCTCTGCTTCTGATATAGCTCTTATTGTATCTAGATGTGCAACTAAAGCAATTGTCTCATTGTAGTCGACTCCATGTTGCTGAGAATAGCTCTTTTCTACAAGCCTAACCTCGTACTTGTGTATTGAGCCATCAGGGTTAAGCTTTGTCTTATAAACCCATTTGACTCATATGATAATTCTACCTTCTGACTGGAAAGCTCATCCTTCAAAGACCAGGAGTTTTTCAAGATGATTCTCACCCCATAATTACTCATATTATGATTACATGGACGCTTGGTCCAACATGATGTATTATGAACCTTTTGATCATTCATGGTTCATTTGGTTCAAAAAAGATTTCCATTACAATTTCCTAACAGGTTTATTAAGTGGTTCCATGAATGGGGGCCATAAACAAGCATTTACCCGGAATTTGCCGAAAAGGCTTTTCAGGTATTTGCAAAAGAAACCATTTTCCCGGATCATTAGAAGATATTACTGTTTCATGCTAGTTTTGGAATTTCCTGGATTACTTCGTGGAATTATAAAAAAGACTTATCAGTCCCCGATAGCAACATTAATTGGATGGCCAGATGCATCAAAATTAAGTGGTGGAATAAATTTAACCCAGACTTAATCAAAGATTCAGTGTTACAAAGTTGGTTCTCAAAGAATTCAAAATATCTCATTAAATCAAAAGAAGCTGTTAAAAAATGCGAATTTTTGGCAGAGAAATCGAAGTTTATAGCAGAATTATCTTCTTCTTCTAACATGAAGGAGTTCTAAAGAAATTACAAACAACTATTTCAGAATCAGATAATAGCGAAGACGAAGACTCAGTAGGTTCATCACAAAGCATTACCCCACTTAATGAAGATGATTGTTACGGAATTAGCGGAATATAGGAATTATGAAAAGCATACATTATTAAAGGACAAGATGTGACACCATTATCTCCATTATTCGACAAAGCAAGATTCGGCAGCATTATCATGGCAGACAACATTATTTTACTTTTTGACTACTTTTTAATTTATCAATTATTCGAGTTAATGATGTAACTGAATTATTAGTCTGGCACTGCCAGGTGTAGGTTTTACTAGTATCTGGAATCCTCTCCTTCATCTATAAAAGAAAGGATCCTCTTTGTGTTGAAGGCATCCGAAAATCTCCCTAGATATAACTCTTGTAAACCTCTTATCAGAGAATTCGAAAGCCTTGATTAATTTTGTAAGTTTTCATAATGAATATAATGTTAATTTACAATTTATGTTTTTCTTATTATCAACTCATTTTCCAAATCATATTTTTATTAACTACTAATCTTGATTTATATTTAGACGATCTTCCTATCTTCTCTCATTACTTCCTCTGGGTTATGTATACTGCAAGAGTTGGAGAATATAATTCGAAGGATTTTGAATTTGGAGAATATAATTTTATTTTTATCTTTCTGATCATAAGTATGGGTTAATTCTATAGAGTCAGTATCTACTAGGATAAACTCATAAAATAATCTGGTTTTTTCTGGGCTAGATGGCAAATAATGAAATCCTAAGGGAAAGTATTTGGAGGATATTTCTAATAATAATTCTTCTGAGTCATACTCGGGTTCTATAAGGAAAAGTACTTTCTTATAAAGGGGCAATTTAGTGTAATAGGGGGAGTGTAAAAAGGTAATTTTTCTAATTGAGGATTTTTTGATGAAGAAGGAATATTTTAGGTAAATGTAGGTGAGGAGGGATAGAATGAAGGTAAGGCTAGGCGGGATAGAATGAAGGTAAGGCTAGGGGAGTGTAAAAAGGTAATTTTACTAATCTGGATTGCATAGGCGGGCGTAATGCTCTGGGATTAGGAGAGGTAGGTGAGGAGGGATAGAATGAAGGTAAGGCTAGGGGAGTTAATGGGGTAAAACGGTTTTGGTTTTGTAATGAGGTAGGAGGAGTTTGTAATACATGTTTAAAAGTAATTCCTTTTGAAGTAATTCCTTTTGATGAATCCTCGAGAGGAGGTCCATAGTTATCCTTGGTATTCATTGTGTGTTCTTTCCCTGTAAAAATTCTCTTGTAAGAAAGTAAGGCAAAAAATTCTTTTCTCCTTTAATATGTTCTATATCAAAATCAAAACATGAAAGTAATGATTGCCATCTGGCGAAAATATGTTTAGAAACTAAATTTTTAACATCTTTTTGTAAAACTTCTTCTGCTGCTTTGCAATGAGTACGTAATAAAAATCTTTTTGAAAACAAATCATCTTGAAATTTAGTAATACATAATACAATGGCTAAAATTTCTTTTTTATAATAGTACTATATTTTAGTTGTGCCGGATTCTAGGTTCCTGAGTAATATCTCACAATTTTTTCTTCTGAGGACTCTAGTAATCTCTGTTTTAATATTCCTCCATATCCTAAATCTGAGGAATCAGTTTCAACTATAAGGAAGGCTTGAGGATCTGGGATTCCTAAGCAGTGTAGTTTATTGACTATTTGTTTAATTTTTCTAATACTATGGCTCATAGACTCATCCCAAGGGGGGATTCTTTTTAAGTCTTTTGAACAGAGGTAAACAAATAATACGAAGATTAGGAATAAAATCAGCCACATAATTCACACAATCCAAAAATCTCTGTAATTGTGTTTTATCTTTTAATTCATCAGAAAATTTTTCACTGAATTCAATAGCTCTACTAATGGGAGTAATAGTTCCTTGATAAATAGTAAAACCTAAGAATCTAACATTTACTTGAAATAATTTCATTTTTCTAGCTGATAAGACTAACCCATTATTTCTAACGATATTAAAGAACTGTTCTAAATGCGCAAAATGTTGATTAAAAGGTTTTGAAAATACTAAAATATCATTCAGATAAACAATAGTAAAATCTTGGTAATTGTTCCGGAGTGGGCTCAAGGCCCAATACAGTTTAATAAGCCCAACACGGCCCAACTTGGCGTGCTCCACAAGATATGACCAGAGCGCCTGTGCAGCTATAAAAGCAGCACAAATCCCGAGAATCAAGTACGTTATCTCACCTTGCGAATCCTGCCCGAGAGCACACCACTGACTTGAGTGTCGAAGTGTCATTGCAGGTACCACCCGCGTGCGGCCAAGACCCCAGGTTCCAGCCAGGTCCTCAACGACTGGGCCAGGTCCTTCCTCAACGTCCAGGCCAGGTCCTTCCTCACAGGTCCTTCCATCAGCGACCGGGCCAGGTCCTTCCGTGTGGCCAAGACCCCTGGTTCCAGCCAGGTCCTCTACGACCCAGGTCCTCAACGACCCAGGTCCTTCTATTGATCAAGGTACGATCAATTGGCGACCACAGTGGGAGGCCCGAGCGCTATCCTACTTCAACTATGGCTACACGCGGAAGACCGCCCCAGACATCATTACAACCATGCTTGTTGAGGGACCTAAGATTGGGATGGCGCCTTTTGAGGCATTGTATGGAAGAAGGTGTAGGACTCCGTTGTGTTGGTATGAATCGGGAGAAAGTGTGGTTCTAGGTCCCGAGCTTGTGCGTGAGACCACAAAGAAGGTGAAGATGATTCGGGAGAAGATGAAAACTTCGTAGAGTAGGCAAAAGAGTTATCATGATAAGAGGAGGAAGGATCTAGAGTTTCAAGCTGGTGATCATGTATTCTTGAGAGTTACTCCAATGACAGGTGTAGGTCGTGCGTTGAAGTCTAAGAAGTTAACCCCTCGTTTTATCGGACCATATCAGATTTCAGAGAGAGTTGGGAAAGTTGCTTATTGGGTGGCACTGCCACCTAATCTTTCTAATCTACATGATGTATTCCATGTGTCTCAGTTGCGGAAGTATTTTCCTGACCCGTCGCATGTAGTGCAAATGGATGATGTGGAGGTGAGGGAGAATCTTACGGTGGAGACTATGCCGGTTAGGATTGAAGATCGGGAGGTGAAGGTTTTAAGAGGCAAAGAGATCAATTTGGTGAAAGTGGTTTGGTTAGGAGCTGTGGGTGAAAGCGCGACTTGGGAGTTGGAAAGTAAGATGAGAGATGCATATCCAGAGTTGTTCGATTCAGGTAATTTCGAGGACGAAATTCTCTAAGTGGGGGAGAGTTGTAACGCCCAAAATAATTTAATTATTTATTTAATTAAGTTATTTAAGGCTTGCAACATTTAATTAAGTTAATTAATTAGTTGGGTTTATTTTATCAAAAAGGGGTCTAATTTATTGAGTGGAATAATTATGTTAGAGTTTATTTTATTTCAGGGGGTATCTAAGTAAGTAGAAAGGGTGGTGCTAATAAAGGGCCCAAGTCAATTAGTGACCCAAGCCCAATTGCCAAAACTCCTAAAACTCTAAGGAAGGGTCTCATTACCATTTGGAAAGAAAGAAAACGAAGGAATAGAGAGGAGAAGGAGGGGAAGGCCGACGGCATAGAGGAGGAGAAAAGGAGGGGACTTTTCTTGAGTTTTGGCTTGGCACTACAAAAAAAACGTGATTTAGCGACGCAGGATTCCCTCGCTAAAACACCAAATTCCCTCGCTAATGTACTTTAGCGAGGGAATTAGCGAGGATCCAAATCCTTCGCTAAAATGCTCCTCGCTAAATTTAGCGAGGGAATTAGCGAGGGAAATTAGCGAGGGAATTAGCGAGGGAAATTAGCGAGGGAATTAACGAGGGATTTGTTTATGCTATTAGCGAGGGATTTTTTGATGATTAGCGAGGGAATTTTTTTTTTTTTTAAATTCCTCCTTTTTTGCTTATCATAAATATGCAACTTCATATTTCTAAAATAAATCTAATCCACAAGTAAGAGATAAGCGAGTTCCGATCATTAGAATACGCCACCTGGTCCGAGACGAGATGGGCCTTCTCGTGAAAAAGAAGTAAAATCCATAATAAATCTAAAATGTGCATAATGTAAATAATCCAAATCGAAAGCAACAACATAATCCAAATAGACAACAATAACATAATCCAAATCAATATGGGGAAGAGGGATGATCAGGATGATCAGGCTCTGTTTGATCAGACGACTGTGGCCTCAAGCTATTAAAGAGAGCTAACAACCTCTCCTGCTCACGCTGCATCCTCAATCGGGTTTGCTTGCATCTCTGCAATAGTCCGATCCTTCCTCCGGGACTCGGCCATCAAATGCTCCACTGGCCGCTTGAGTCAGTGTCTCACCGATGAAGCATTGGAACTACTAGACACGTGTCATAGTGATCAAGAAAAAATTCACAAGTCTCGCCAAGGGCCCCGCACCATACAGTCGATTTTTATTTGACTTGCCTACTGCCTTCTTCCAGTTTTGGTTTGCCAAAGCCATCATCTCAGGGGAAAGTGGACCAAGTGAGTCAGGTTTCAGCCCTCCCGAGTAGGCTCAAACATCAACTCAAAGATGTTTCTCCTACATTGCATAACCACAAAACATAATGATAATTAGGTCTCCATTAATTAAGAAAAGAACTAAATACAATAGAAATCAAGTTGCATAATTACCTGAGTCATTTTAGCGCGCTCGTCAACAAACTCCTTGGTATCCTTCCTCAAATGAGTGGCTCTATGCAGCTCAGGAATAGTGAGAGGGCGACCAACCTTCCTAGACTGTAAAAATGAAACAAATTTCAATTTATATGTAAACTAAAAAGTAAAACAAAATTTTAAAATAGCTTACCAGTCTATTAGCATGATGAGGCAGGTTGACGGAGCCAAGGCAGTGAAGCGAGCCACCCTTTTCTGATGCCCTATTCTGCTTGGCTTTTTCAGCTTTCCCTTTCCATGTGTCTTTTTCCCATTCAGCCTTGTATTGTTTCCAAACATCTTCACTCATATACTTTGGGCATTCATTTTTGGCTCTCAATATGTTGTCAAAGAAATTCTTCTCAGTGTGCATAACATCGAGATTGTGTCTCAATAGATTATCTTTCCAATATGGGAGATTCCAAAATATGCTTCTTTTTGTCCAGTTATGATCCCGTCCATATCCTTCCACTCGGGAGCTCACCTTCCTCCTCGTGGCTTGTGGCAAATTCATAACTCTACTCCATATTTCATCTGATGTCAACAAAGGCGGCGGGCCATCTCTTTCAACTACCCCTTTCTTGAATGCCCTCGTGTTCTTTCTAAACACATGATCTGGCGGTAAGAATCTACGATGCGAGTCAAACCAAGAACTTTTTCCCCCGTGACTTCAGTAGAACGCTTTTGTGTGTTCCATGTAGTGGGGGCATGCTAATTTACCATGAGTTCCCAACCCGACAACATACCATAAGTCGGGAAGTCATTAATTGTCCACATCAATGCCGCTCTCATCAAAAATTCTTCTTTTTGCTTGCATCATATGTCCAAACACCCTTCCACAATCTCTTGAGATCATCAATTACAGAGTTCCAAAAAGATATCTATGTTAGCTTTTGGATTTTTGGACCAGTATCGCATAAGTCAAAAACATAAACGGTTTAGTCATGCACATCTCAGGAGGAAGATTGTAAGGGGTAACAATGACCGGCCAACAAGAGTAGGGAGAAGATGATGCTTGGATATATGGAGTAAATCCATCAGAGCACAAGCCAAGTCGAATATTTCGTGGGTCTGAGGCAAAATCCGGATGGACTCGATCAAAGTGTTTCCACGCCTCACCATCGATGGATGGCGTAAAATATCTGAGGTATGTCTATTCTCATAATGCCAAGTCATTTTCTTCGCAATTTCAGCCGATGCAAACATTCTTTGCAACCTTGGAACAATAGGCAAATAGAACATCGACCTTACAGGAATGGGTTTATAGTTACCTTTGTCTCCTTTACGAACATGATACCTCGACTTTCCACAGACCGCGCGCGCTTGTAGCGCCGCATCGGTTTTACCAAATTCGTTGTCGTAAAACAACACGTGCCCATCCTCACAATACCAATCTTCTTATATTCCAATCCCAACTTTGAAACTAACATTTTGCTTCATAATAACTTTTTGCAAATTATCCTTATTAGGTGTCCTGCTCAACATCATTTGAGTCACAAAATTTAAACCCAATTCGTAAATATTGCTCATGGACTTGAGAGCTAAAAGCTTCACACACATAGATAATTTTGACTCAAGCGAGCCTTCAAACAACAAAGCAGTTTGCCTCTTTTAACACGCAATAAAATCTTTGTGCTTCTTCATTTGGAGATTCATCATGATCGTCATATTGAGGCTCATCAAATGGTACATTCACCCCAAGACCATCACAAATCATGTTTTCCATCGATCAAATTGCTCATTAGCCGGAACACGAAAACTAGAACTACTTGAAGCCCCTAAGTCAAATTTGGAAGTCGTTTCTCCATGGTCCTCCCAAATAAAATAATTTGGCTTAAACCCAGTTCATGATACAAGTGCTCCCTAATTTCATCATCAAGACTAATAGGTACACCATTGCAATTAAGGCATGGACATCTAACCCTCCTTCATTTTTAGCCTTCTCATGTTGCCACGCTACCCATAAAAACTCTTCAACCCCTTTAACAAAAGTTTCTTTCAAAAAGATCTTCCCGATATAACCTATCATACACCCAACCACGATTTAATTGATTCCAATTCATCTACACGCATTTAAAAAAGCGAGTTAGATTCCCATAAAAATTCCCAACATATAACATATCAAGTTAGTGGCATCGATATTATCTCGGTGGAAATGATTTGAGCCGAATATGGGGGTCAAGGACAAAGACAAAACCCTTTTCCATCTAAGTAGTGAAGGAAGTTATTTCAACTCCCAACCTTACTAAGTTGTTAGAATTGTCTCGCAATTATCTCAATGGAGATGATTTCGAGCAAAATATGGGGTGAGTGAAACAAAGACTCTCACCCTTTTCCATCAACAACACACAATAAAAACATCCGATATAGTCATCTAACCTAGGGTTCATTAAACATCAAAACAACTATTTAACACAATTTCAATTTCAAAATTAACGTACACTTTACAACAATTATCAATTCCAAATTAACAAACATACACTTCTCATTTAACATCTCCAACAACATACACTTCTCATTTAACCTTACAAGACTTTGTTTTCGGGATGTTCATCTAGCACCACAAAGACATCACAATTGCAACAAATTAGCATAGCAAATATAAAATGTGCTATCAAGTTATTATACACTACTTGAGCATTTGTTAATTTTCTAAATTACTCACCAAAGTCGAAACCGATTAAGTGGTACAGAAGTTTAAGACATTTTTGACAACTTACTCAATAAAATGAAAATCCAGCTTATTCATTTCAAATAACAAAGTCTAGATAGATTCTTTATCATTCACGGATTCACCATTCAATTGAAACTCGATATCTCACATTGGACATTGCTTTACACTAAAGTCCTTATTTTCCAATTTAATCCAAATCAATCAATGGCCAAAAAAAGTATAAAAAAATTAACCAACTTAAGAATTTTAGGGGTCTGAACCTAAACCCTTTTAAAAAAATTCACATTGGACATTGCTTTACACTAAAGTCCTTATTGAAACACAAATGTCAATATCTATTTTAAACACTAAAATCAAATAAATTTTCAAACATTCTAAAAATCAATCCTAAACACTAAAATCAAAATTAAAGAAAAACAAACCGTTTTGAGTTACGAATCCAACGATCTCTTGGCGTTACGGTGACGATGTGCACTCCGGTGCGTTGGTGAGAAACAAATCGTTCCTATGAGTGAGGAAAGAAAGAAAAATCATTAGAGGGAGCTAGAGAGGGAAGTTCGGAGAGAGAAAGAGAGAGAGAAGAGTGAGAAAAAACAAACCTTAAGTGATGGTGGAGGAGGTGGTAGCGGCGTGGACGGTGGTGGAGGTGGTGGTGGTGTTGGGGACAGAATAGGAAAGGAAAGAAATGAGTGAGAGAAGAGAAAGAAGTGGGAGAAGGAAAGCTGATAAGCTTCGGTTACATTCAAAAATTTAGCGAGGGAATTATTTTAGCGAGGGAAATTTTGATTTAGCGAGGGAATAAGATTAGCGAGGGAATTATTAAATTTAGCGAGGGAATTCAAAAACGAGTTATGTGGTATAGCTGTGTTTAAAATTTAGCGACGGAATTATAAACATTAGCGAGGGAAATATTTAAAAAAAAAAAAAACACAGGGCACCTTTAGCGACGGCCTTATCCGTCGCTAATTCCCTCGGTAAATCATTTTTAGCGACCCTTCCCCATTCCCTCGCTAATTTCCCTCGCTAATACTGTTTTTTTTTTGTAGTGTGGTAAGTGAGTTCTTGGTTCATTCTTCACCATTTTTCTTCCTCCTTTAAGTGTTGTAGCCTCTATTTCCTAATTCTTGTTCATTTTGATTTTTCATTTTCACCCCAAGGAGAGGGAGAATTCGGTTCAGCTGGAAAAAGGAGGGTGGGGTACTTCATTTTGTTGGTTTTTGGTGTTGGATTAAAGTTCTAGCTCATTCAAGGTTAGGGGGCTCTACTTTACATATATAATAAGTTGTATGATATGTGTTATGTGTGGAATAGCTCTAGGATAATTTGATTGTGTGAGTTTTGTGTTAATTCTATGTTTGTTGTGGTGTTTGTATTTAATTTGGTGATACCATGATGCTTGATGTTGTAGATAAGTGTGTTGTTAAATGTGCATGCCATGTGTTTGATAAAATGCTCCAAGGTGAAGAAATATGAGAATATGTCAATTTAATGACGTTGATTAAATGCCTAAATGAGTGTTGTTAAAGTGAGAGTTGAATTGTTGAATAAAAGTGTGTTTGAAGTTGCTTTTGGTTTGGTGTGTGAGAGGCGCCAAATTCACAAGGAAATGGCGCCTATGTTGCGTTTTATTTAGGTGGGGGCTGTGCAAGGGAGTGGGGGCGCCATTTGCTGGGAGAAATGGCGCCTGGTGTGCAAGCTGGTTTCGGTTGGGTGTGCTGGGTGAAGGGGGGCGCCATTTGCTGGAAAAAATGGCGCCGGAGTTCATCAGGCGATGGTCAAGGCGCGTCAGCAGCGCCAATTCCCTGGGAATTTGGCGCCTGGTGTGTGAGTGAGTGCGTCAGCGTGGTAGCGTGTCAGGGGCGCGATTCATTGTGAACTTGGCGCCTGGTGTGCGTGTGTGTGTGTCTTCCTGATGTGCGTGTGTGTTGCTGGAAATGGCACGGTATGGGGCGCCAAAATGGCTGTCCCTTGGCGCCTAGTTGTGCGCCGTGTGCCTTGGTGTGTGCTAGGTGGGGCGCCAAAATGGCTGCCCTTGGCGCCTATTGGTGCCCAAAGGTGTCTAAGTGATGTTTTGGTCCCTTGGTGACAAATTAATCCTAATGGTGTCAAAATAGTCCCTAAGTACTAAATTAATCCTTGGTGTGTCAAAATGGTCCCTGGTGTTGAAAAGGTCCTTAGGGGGTGATTTGGTCCTTAGGTGGGATTTAGTCCTTGGTGTGATATTTAATCTAATAAATGAGGTGTGTGGTGTTGTGGTGATGATAAAGCGGTGATGTAGGCTTCGACCAAAGAGGTGAGTTAATGATTGTTGTGGTAAATTTATTGTGTTGTGGTGCATTGTCATGGTGTCACATAAATCATGTGCATATAAAAGAGGTGATGTGGCTTCGGCCAAAGAGGTGATGTGGCTTCGGCCAAAGAGGTGAGTGCCCTAAGGGGTTATTGAGGTGATGATGGATCCACATGCATATTGCATACATACATATACTCATGCTTTCGTAGTGAATCTTGGTGATGCTTAGTTAATCCATTACTGTTGTTTCTTGGTGTTATAAGTAAATGATAAATGCCTTAATTGTTGTGAATTGGTGTTACTATTTGCTTTCCTAATATAATGCTTATCCTACTGGTTATTATTTATGTAAAGAGACTCACCCTACTGCTTTTATGTTGCCTCTCTTGTGGGCAACGTGCAGGTGATACTGAGTGAAGGTATTCATGCCTTCTTTGGTTGGTAGTGTCAGCTCTGATTATGTAGCACCAGGGGAGGGGTGTCGTAGTATTGTCATTTCTTTTGATGTATTAGACTGATTTGGATGATGTACTGAATGTGCCAAACTTATTTTTATTCCGCTATGCTGTGAAACTCTTTTCTGGATTATTGTAAACTTAAAACAGGTTTTGAGGGTTCGCCCCACTTGGATATGCTATATATCACGCACTAGTTGCGTTTGAGTTTTTTTAAATGCTATTTGGTGACGTTTTGATGAAATGTAGCACTCTCGTGAGGTGCGTGGAAAAGTTTTTGAAAACTCTGATTTTTATTTATTAAAATAGTAATAAGTAGAAGGGGGTGTACAGAACACCTACGGACTCAACTGGTTGTGGGAACACCAACTTACCCTCTCTCCTGGGGTTTCAAAAGGCTTACCAAACACAACTATCCAGTCTTACTAACGCTAAAAAATAAAGATATAAAGATAGTAAAGTATAGAAAATAATTGTAATAGCAAAATTACTCAGAACCTAAAGCAGACTCTGATACCAAAAAGTATAGAAAATAATTGTAATAGCAAGAATAGCAATAATTGATTCAGGAAAAGTTTTGATCCTTCTGTCACACAAAATCAATAATATTGGAGTATTTAATCCTAATTTATGCAAAGGTTTCACTGCAACTTGTATTAATCCAAGGTGAATATATTGAAAACCTTTTTTAATATGATCATCAATTAATTTTTCATTCAACAAATTAATAGTCTCATGATGCTGTACTATAGATCTTGAAGATTCTATAGTATGATTAACATCTTGTTCTCTAAATTTATCAAAAGTACTAGTTTTATAAATCTCCCTATATTTAATCTCAGGTAACTTCCAGCTTTGTAATTTGTTTTTAATTTCAGCAATTTCTAATTCTCTATTTTGGTAGCTATCTTGATCATTACGGGCTTCTAATTGTTCTTGTGACAGACTTGTGGTTAATACTGCCCTATCTCTCTTAGAGGATCCTAACTCACTCAGGGAGCAATAATTGATTCAGGAAAAGTTTTGATCCTTCTGTCACGCAAAATCAATAATATTGGAGTATTTAATCCTAATTTATGCAAAAAATTCACTGCAACTTGTATTAATCCAAGGTGAATATATTGAAAACCCTTTTTAATATGATCATCAATTAATTCTTCATTCAACAAATTAATAGTCTCATGATGTTGTACTATAGATTAGTTTTAATATTCGTGTTTTATATTAAATGTAGATTAGTTTTTTTTTAGATAAGTTGACAATGTGTTAAGTGTATTGCATAAAATTACGTCACCAGCCTCGCCATCAAATTTTGAGATAAACTTGGGGATTTTAATCCCTCTAGGCAATTCAGTTTGTAAAACTGCAGGGGGTAGGTAGAGCAGACACAAATATTGCTTATTTGAATGGCCAACATTAAATCAATGTCTGTTTAAGCTCATTTCAACCACATTTTTGACATTATGCCCCCCATCATTTTATCGAACTTGCTGCAACATGTCATCAGCATTTTGGTTTTTGTTAACTAGAGCAACATTTTGAAGGACCACATTGTTTCTAGGTGGTTGAATAATGACCTGTTCTAGAATTATTTCATTATTATTTTGAACTACGTTTTCATTATCCCCCTGAGGAGCACTGAAGACATCAACAATTCTTCCTATTTGGGTAGCCAATTCTTGATAAGTTTTATTAGTATTTTCGACTATAGGATTAAACATCGTGGTTTTGCTGAGTCATCATGTTTACCATATTATGGTTACTCTCATCCATTTCTTGTCTGATCAATGGGTGCATGGATGTGCTAGTTACCGGAGAATTCACTACATTTTCCACGGCCATGTTTTGGGGATTTAAGTGGCTATATCTCGAAGTACTAACTAACCCATTATTTGTTGTTTGCAATCTTGGAGAAATACTAGGACTTGCCATAGTTTCTCTTGGAGGAGGAACGAATCTGATCGTACCTTAGACCAATGAAGTGTTGTAGTCGTTCGCTGTATTGGCCGATCGTTGTGTGAGGGAAAGGACCGGTCTTGGCTTCACGCTGAGCACCTCGGGGGGTACTTGCAATGACACTCCGACGCTCAAGTCAGTGTAGCTCGCTCGGGCAGGGTAACACAAGGTATAGATAACGTACCTGATGCCATGTGCGGATGACGTATATATAGTGTTGAGGTCCGACCGTTTTGCGAAGATTTCGGCCAGCTAGCGCAAAGTGCGCTCCAAGCAACCGAGACTGGGCCGGTTGTGCTGATATGGGTCGACGGCCCAAATGCTATTTGCACCTCTTGGGTTTGCTGATACACCCCGGCACAGAATCCATAAGGTAATCCATAAGGTTGTTGGACTACATTAATAGTTCTTCTCTCAGATTCAATTGGTGGGTCTGTTATTACTTGACTTATCACATGATTCAATCTTTGTTCTACTTGAGGAACAACATCTATATAATTATGTTGTTCCGAATTAAGTTCTTGCTGAACTTGTTGGTCATTATTACTAATCTCATTTGGAGAACATGCATATGCCTGATTACAGTTTCTGGTGTTCACCATGTTACCGGTTTGAGTGAGCAGACAACTTAAAACTAGGCACAACTATCTCTAAATTGGGTCTCACTAGACATGCCAATTTGTTTTCCAATATTTTTCGTTAGGGTTTTCTGTCAAACAAATAAATTCGAAAGGGATGAGATAAGAGGACTAGAATTAGATCTTGGGTTCACTAGTTGATAGGTTTAAACTGCAAGCCCCAATTTGTGGGCTTTTCGAGTGGGAAAATGGTTTGTAGAGGGAATTCAGTCGCACAACCAAATGAATCATAGATTCTAGGTGATTGTCCAATTGAATTCAAAGTACTAAGAAATTGAACAAGACACAAGAATCACACTCTAAAGGGTAGAACATCGGAAATCCTTCGAGGACTTTGCACCGAAATTTGAAATAATGTAAAAACAAACTCAGGCAATTCATGAAAACTAGTCCCATGTGGGAAAGAACATCAGAAATTCCCTGAGTGCAAGGATTAAAGTAACGTAAACGAAGTGCGAAAATAAGATAAAAAAAGTACAATAGTGAGGCACTCGATTGTCGAAAGGAAATTGCATTGAATTGAAAATAATTTGAAAAAATACAAGAGTTGTTGGCTCAGAAATACATTGTTCACTGCTTGTAGCCAGACATCCTGTGTAATCGGATGAGTTAGGCGTATTGGGTTACTGAATTTGATGAAACCGCCCCTAGTACATCGTATGTACTACTATTTATAGAAGAAAAGAAAAATAACTAATTTATTGCATGGTCGACACATCACTACAAAAAAAAACGTGATTTAGCGACGCACAAATAAAATCCATAATCAATCTAAAATACTCAAATAAAATCCATAATCAATAGGGGGAAGAGGGATGATCAGGATGATCAGACTCTGTTTGATCAGACGACTGATGTGGCCTCAAGCTATTAAAGAGAGCAAACAACCTCTCCTGCTCACGCTGCATCCTCAACTGGTTTGCTTGCATCTCTGCAATAGTCTGATCTTTCCTCTGCTGCTCAGCCATCAAATGCTCTACCTGCTGCTTGAGCTGCTGTGTCTCATCTGATGATGCATCGGAACTACTAGACCTGGTGTCTACCTGCTGCTTGAGCTGTTGTGTCTCATCTGATTAAGTCTCGCCAAGGGCCCCGCACCATACAGTCGATTTTTATTTGACTTGCCTACTGCCTTCTTCCAGTTTTTGTTTGCTAAAGCCATCATCTCAGGAGAAAGTGGACCAAGTGAGTCAGGGTTCCAGCTCCCACGAGTAGGCTCAAACATCAACTCAGCATGTTTCTCCTACATTGCATAACCACAAAACATAATGATAATTAGGTCTCCATTAATTAAGAAAACAACTAAATACAATAGAAATCAAGTTGCATAATTACCTGAGTCATTTTAGCGCGCTCGTCAACAAACTCCTTGGTATCCTTTCTCAAATGAGTGGCTCTATGCAGCTCAGGAATAGTGGGAGGGCGACCAGCCTTCCTAGACTGTAAAAATGAAACAAATTTAAATTTATATGTAAGCTAAAAAGTAAAACAAAATTTTAAAATAGCTTACCAGTCTATTAGCATGATGAGGCAGATTGACGGAGCCAAGGCAGTGAAGCGAGCCACCCTTTTCTGATGCCCTATTCTGCTTGGCTTTTTCAGCTTTCCCTTTCCATGTGTCTTTTTCCCATTCAGCCTTGTATTGTTTCCAAACATCTTCACTCATATACTTTGGGCATTCGTTTTTGGCACTCAATTTGTAACACCAGTCTGATAATTGCTTGGACATTCTAATCCAAAAAACCCTCTTGACCTCCTCCTCATCTTCAGGTTTCCAAGCCACTATGGTCTATATTAAACAAATCATGTTTTCCATCGACTGAAATTGCTCATTAGCTGGAACACGAAAACTAGAACTACTTGAAGCCCCTAAGTCAAAATTTGGAAGCCGTTCTCCATGGTCCTCCCAAATAAAATAATTTGGCTTAAACCCATTACGATACAAGTGCTCCCTAATTTCATCATCAGTACTAATAGGTACATCATTGCAATTAAGGCATGGACATCTAACCCCTCCTTCATTTTTAGCCTTCTCATGTTGCCACGCTACCCATAAAAACTCTTCAACCCCTTTAACAAAAGTTTCTTTCAAAAAAGATCTTCCCGGATATAACCTATCATACACCCAACCACGATTTAATTGATTCCAATTCATCTACACACATTTAAAAAAGCGAGTTAGATTCCCATAAAATTCCCAACATATAACATATCAAGTTAGTGGCATCGATATTATCTCGGTGGAAATGATTTCGAGCCGAATATGGGGTCAGGGACAAAGACAAAACCTTTTCCATCCAAGTAGTGAAGGAAGTTATTTCGAACTCCCAACCTTACCGTTGTTAGAATTGTCTCGCAATTATCTCAATGGAGATGATTTCGAGCAAAATATGGGGGTGAGTGAAACAGCACCTAACCCTTTTCCATCAACAACACACAATAAAAACATCCGATATAGTCATCTAACCTAGGGTTCATCAAACATCAAAACAACTATTTAACACAATTTCTAACATACACTTTACAACAATTATCAATTCCAAATTAACAAACATACACTTCTCATTTAACATCTCCAACAACATACACTTATCGTACATTATTATTCAACATAATAACAATCCTAAACACTAATATCAATCAAATTCATAAAGAAAAATAATATTTCAATCAACTTCAAATCAAATTCCTAAACACTATTATTACTTTCTAAATAAAAATTATTCCTAAACACTAATATAAATCAAATCAATTTCCAAACATTTCAAAAATCATTCCTAAACACAAATGTCAATATCTATCCTAAACACTAAAATCAAATAAATTTCTAAACATTCTAAAAATCAATCCTAAACACTAAAATCAAAATTAAAGAAAAACTAACCGTTTTGTGTAACACCCCATTTCTACCCGGTAATTTAAATCAAAAAAATCAGAGTATACAAAAATCATTTCTGGTCATCTTTTAGTTTAGTGTGTTATAAAATAGTGAACTGGCTGACTATGGGATTACTCAGGTAACTGATACTACTTGCAACAGGTATTGACCTCCTTTGCAAGGCTCTCGATGATGCCCTTGTAAATACACCAAATAAAGAAATTACGACCTTAGTGGCGAACCACAATTTAGCCATAGTCATTCAACACACTAATAGTATAACATAAATCATTTTTACTAATAGAGTGTTACGCTCCTCTCTCAAACTCAACGATCGGTTCGAAACATGCATAGATACATAACACCATACAACACGTGGGGTAAAATCTCGTGTCACGCAAATGGAAATAAACTACATCTCAAAGTAATGCTCGGCAATCTCAACACAAATACATATAAGGCTCAACAAGGAGCAAAACAAGCAATAATAGTCTAAACCCCACCCCTAGGTGCTACGTGATCGAGGCGGACCGACTCGAGGAGTAGTGAAGGTAGGAAGCCCTCACTCATGACTACACATGGTAAACAACAACAGAAGGGTGAGTCTCGAACTATATAATAAAAGTGATAATAAGCAATATATACAATCATAGTTCACAAACACACCAATCATCACTCAACAATATTCATGCACTAATGAGAATGTATGCAATGTAAGTATGCATGTGGTACCATTTGCCCTCCGGCATTCTCATCAATAATGGAGTCCTCATGACTGTGGCCCTCCGGCGCCTCGAAGCTTCACAATCATTTTATAAGGCCCCGCCGCCTCTCGAACTTCACAATCATTTTATAAACTCTACGACCATGACCAAATGTATGCATGAGACTCCATGTACATCACAAACACAATTTCAAACAGCTCAATACACCCATTAACTCTTACCTCAGTGTTAATCTCATTTTATAGCCCTCCTGGCTTGGCCCTCCGGCCCATGCCCCCATGGCATGCTCAATCACCTCATTATAAACTCTCAACACCATTAAGTCCCAAGGACTAATCACCTCTAATCTACTCAACCTCACTCGGGGACCTAAACCACCATTTAGGACCAAAACAATCATCTAGGGACCAAAGCTGTCACCTAGGGATCAAAACAACACCCTCTTAGGCACTTGGCAAAGACTAGGCGCCATTTTCCCCACATTCTCGCGCCCACGGTGCAACACAAAGACTAGCGCCAGAAACTTCAAATTTTGGCGCCCCCAGCAACACGACCCACTTTGAGGCGCCACTTTTCTAGCAACTGGCGCCCCACGAGCAACACAGATCTAGACACAAACTCGAACCACGCTTTGAGACACAATCTCGAACACGAGCGGCGAGACTAGGCGCCACAGGCGTAGATTTAGCGCCCCCTCATCGACCAGCTCACCCAACACTTTCAAACCAAAAACCACCCGAGCCAAAAACGCGTTTAAAAGTGAATTTGGGCGAGTAAATACAAAATTTGTACAGTGAAATATGCCTAGAAAAGTAAGTTTCACTCCCTGCCCCAAAACACACACAAAATCACCCTCACCGAGACATTTTTAAAATGACACCTGCAACTTGAAAACTACTCGAGCCAAAACACTTAAAAATGGATTTGGGCGGTGAACACAAAATTTGGCACGAGGAAATATGTTCGAAATACAAGTTTCACTCCCAGGACCCAAACACACACACAAAACAAGCTCCACCGGGACATTTTCAAAATAACACCTGCAACTGAAAACCACTCGAGCCAAAGCACTTAAAATTGAAAGTTGGCAGGTGAATACAAAATTTGGCACGAGGAAATATGTTCGAAATACAAGTTTCACTCCCGGGCCCCAAAACACACACAAAACAAGCCCCACCGACATTTTCAAAATAACACCTGCAACTAAAAACTACTCGAGCCAAAACACTTAAAAATGAAAGTTGGCGGTGAATACAAAATTTGGCACGAGAAAATGTGCCCAAAAATACGAGTTTCACTTCCCGGCCCAAAAATACCCACATTAAAGCGCCAGACAAAGAAACACACTTACCTGATCCATCACTCTACAGTGACACAGGCGCCATTTCTCTAGGAAATTGGCGCCCTGCACAGCAACACAACACCAACACTCTCTGCTACAGTACACAGGGCGCATGTTTCCTAGCATTTTGGCGCCCCATGCCTCAAAATTCCCCAATTATCAATTCTTCTCAATTCTAACCCACATATATCATCCAAATTCACTCTATAATCATTTTAACATATTCAATTTCACATTTCAAACATCAATTCACACCAAAACACGAAATCAAGCACATAAACCCTAACATTAAGCCCTAAATCAATTTCTCATGCAATTTCATCAAATTCACTCAATCAAATTCAATCAATCATTCAATTATCAACAATTAGGGACACTATGACTCCTATACAACCTATTATACCCTCTATTATAGAGTGAGACTCCCCTTACCTCGAATTAACCGTAGAAATTGATTCTCACCAAGTCACGTACAAGAACCACAGCAACTATGGAGTTTTCCTCTTCTCCTTTCTCCCTTGCGATTTGCTTTCTCCCTCTTCTCCTAGGGTTTGCGCCGAATTCCTCTTTTCTCTTCTCCCTTTCTTTCGTTTTCTTTCTTTCCTCTCACAAATGAGAGCAAATTCCAAATTTGGGTATATGTACATTGGGCCAAGCGCACCTTGGGCCCTTTTTACACCCCCTCTCCATTTCTTCCACCATCCCCTTCAATTAAAATAAATTACTAAATTATAAACACTATTTTATATTCTATTATAATTAAAACAGTGTAACACTTTAAATAATTTAATCAATTGCTTAATTAAATCATTTAGGGTGTTACAACTCTCCCCCACTTAGGAAATTTCGTCCTCGAAATTCATACCTGAGTCAAACAGTTCTGGATAAGACTCCCGCATCCTGCTCTCCAGCTCCCAAGTCATACTCTCACCAGCAGCTCCCAACCACACTGCCTTGACCAAGGCAATGTCTTTTCCTCTCAACACCTTTACTTCTCTATCATCAATCCTCACTGGCATAGTCTCCACCGTGAGGTTCTCACGTACCTCCACATCATCCATGTGAATCACATGAGACGGGTCTGGAATATACTTCCGAAGTTGTGACACGTGGAAGACATCGTGTAAGTTCGAAAGATTAGGTGGCAAAGCCACCCTATAAGCAACCTTTCCAACCCTCTCAGTGATTTGGTACGGTCCAATAAACCTTGGAGTTAACTTCTTTGCCTTGAGCACGCCCACACGGTCATAGGCGTGACCTCAAGAACACATGCTCACCACTGAAACTCCAAGTCCTTCCTCCTCTTATCATGATAACTTTTCTCACGGCTGCAGGACTCTCTCATCTTCTCTCGATCATTTTCACCTTCTCGATGCGTCTCACCCTAACCAACTCCGGTCCAAGGACAACACTCTCCCGGACTCATGCCAACACAAAGGAGTTACGCACCTCCGCCCATACTGGCGCCTCAAAAGGAGCCATCCCAATGCTCGAATGATAGGCATTATTATAAGTGAACTCAATCGGTGGGAGATGTGTATCCCACGCACCTCCTCGCTCTAACAACACAAGCTCTCAAAAGATCCTCCAAAGGCTGGATGGTTCTCTGCAATCGACCATCGGTTTGAGGATGATAAGTTTGAACTCAACCTCGGCTTGGACCCCAAAGCCTCCCGCAAGCTTCCCCAAAACTCGATGTAAATGCGGGTCTCTATCCGACACAATACTCTTGGAACCCCATGAAGCTTCACAATCACACGAATGTAAATTCTAGCCAACTTTGGCACGGGAAAGGTGATGTTGATAGGAATAAAGTGAGCGGACTTGGTCAACCTATCCACGATCACCCAAATAGTGTCGAGACCTCTCTCACGATGTTGGCAATCGGTCACAAAATCCATGGAAATCTTTGTCCCACTTCCATTCCGAATCTCCAAAGGTTGCATCAACCCCGCAGGCTTCTGGTGCTCAATCTTTGACTTCTGGCAAGTCAAACATGCATATACAAACTGTGCAACATCCCTCTTCATACCAGGCCACCAAAATAGTTTCTTTAGATCATGGTACATCTTAGTAGCACCTGGATGAATGCTCAACTTACTCCTATGGCTCTCCTCAAGTATCATCTTCTTTAACTCAGCATCATCCGGAACACAAATTACGTCCCCGAACCTCAACACACCACAGGAATCCAACCTGTAATCCCCATCAACAGTTTGCTCACCAGCAACCAGCAAATCTACCAACTTCACATCTAACTTCTGGGCGTCTCTGATACTAACCAAGAAGTCGTTCCCAATCCTCAGCATCCCCACAAACCAGACTCAAGTCACGGAATTGCTCAATCAATTCCAATTCTCTCACCATCATAGCTGACATATGCAAAGTTTTCCGACTCAAAGCATCGGCCACGACATTAGCTTTGCTTGGGTGATAGTTCAAGCCGAAATCATAGTCCTTCAACGGCTCACAACCAACGCCTCTGTCTCATATTCACTCCTTCTCGGTCAAACAAGTACTTGGACTCTTGTGATCACTGAACACTTCGAATCTAGTACCATAGAGATAGTGCCTCCAAATCTTCAACACAAACACAATCGCAGCCAACTCTAAGTCATGAGTAGGATAGTTCTTCTCATGGGTCCTCAACTGTCGGGACGCATAAGCAACCACCTTCCCATCCTGCATCAATACACCTCCCAAACCCATCTTGGAAGCATCACAGTACACAACAAATGGTTGCTCTGGCACAGGCAACACCAACACTGGAGACGTGGTCAACCTCCTCTTTAGCTCTTGGAAGCTCTCTTCACACTTTGCATCCCACACAAATGCCTTTCCTTTACAAAGTCAATCGAGTCAATGGAAGGGCTAGTTTAGAGAACCCTTCAATGAACCTCCTGTAATAACCACCAACCCCAAGAAACTCCCCGATCTCGATCCACGGACTTTGGGCTCTCCCACGCAACACCGCATCAACCTTGGCTGGATCCACAGCTATACCATCACCAGAAATAATATGACCCAAGAAGCTCACCTCGTGCAACCAGAACTCACACTTTGATAACTTGGCATACAACTTCCTCTCTTTCAAGACCTCTAGCACCAACCTCAAGTGCTCTGCATGCTCTTCCTCAGATTTTGAGTACACCAGAATATCATCAATGAAAACGACCACAAACCGATCCAGATAGCTATGGAAAATTCGGTTCATGTACTCCATAAACACCCCTGGTGCATTTGTGACACCAAACGGCATTACAGAGTACTCATAATGCCCATTCCTCGTTCTGAATGTTGTTTTCTGGATATCCTCATCCTTCACCTTAATCTGGTGATACCCGGACCTCAAGTCAATCTTGCTAAACACTTTAGCACCCACCAGCTGATCCATCAGATCATCTATCCTCGGGAGAGGATACTTATTCTTGATAGTTACTTTATTCAACTATGCGTAGTCCACGCACGCACGCATACTCCCATCCTTCTTCTTTACCAATAAAACCGAGCTCCCCATGGTGATACACTAGGTTTCACAAACTTCTTCTCAAGAAGCTCCTCTAATCGCTTCTTCAATTCAAACAACTTCGGAAGCCGACATCCCATGCGGTGCCATGACACGTGCCTAGTACTGAGCACAAGCTCAATCCCGAACTCAACTTCCTCTGCTGGGGCACACTAGGAATCTCATCGAGGAACACTTCAGGGAACTCACACACCACCGTAACCCATCAACCACGGCTCGGTTCTCGGCAGACATATAGACGCCATCAAAGCAAACAACCGACCACCCTCTTTCATTACCTGCGCAATTGCTCGCTCAAGCAGACAAAGAGAGCGCACTCTTCCTCTTCGGGAAGGAGAAAACTAATAGACTTATCGAGCGGTTGATGTGCACGTGGTTATCTACTAACCATCCATGCCCGAATCACATCTAACCCACCCAAAGGCAAACAAATCGAATCAACCGAGAAAATCTCTGCCAAGACCGACAGAGGACACCTAGCACACATCGAGAAGTAGTTACCGGACCGCCGTGGAGTGTCGATAACCATCCTCTCTCCATAGTAGACAATACTAAATTTAACTTTTCAAAGACAAACAGATGCAATAAAAGAGTGCGTAGCACCCGTGTCAACAATAGCAACTAAAGGTGTACGGAGATGAAACATGTACCTCGAATATCATTAGGTCCTCTCTGAACACGCCAATGCAAACACCACTCCCGTAGATCTTTCCTTCTTAGGCTTGGGGCACTTGAAGCTAATGTGACCAAATTTTCTTCACCACGATTGAAACATACACTTCCTTGCGATCACACTCGAATGCCATGTGACCACTCTTTCCACACCTAAAACATCTCTTCACTTCCATCTTACGATCAAAGCTCTTGTGACTGGCTTGTCACACTTGAAACACACACATCGGATGGGCGTCTCCCCACTTGGCTTCTTGCCCTCATGGTACCTCCTACCCTCAAAGCAGACTGTTTCCACCATTATACTTGTTACCACCGAATACCTTTGCTTTCCCTTGTGTCGCAGACGTCTCATAAGGCTTACCCTGTTATGAAATTTCCCCTCTGGTCTCTCATGACCACTAGAGCGGGCATTCTTGCCTCTTCCTCATAAATTCTGCGAAGAATCTACCGGATCGGCCAAATACTCTAATTTTACGATACCCCACACCGCTTGATATCGACCCTCGATCCATTCTCAAACTTAATGCACTTTGAGAATTCAGCCCGACTTCAAAGATAGTGGGGATAGAACTTGGCCAACTCCGTGAACTTGGCAAACATATTCGATGAAGAGACATACTTCCCCGCCTCGGTTCAAGGAATTCCAATTCTTTCTTACCTCTCACATCCTCCGGAAATACTTTCTCAAGAATTCCCTTGAACCACGGCCAGTGATCTCCTCGTGCAACACCCAATCTCTCACCGGTCTCTAGCCACCAGGTCATCGACCTCTTGAGATAAAGTATGAGTACTGCACTGCGACTTTACGTTCATCGGTCACGACCCAATCACCACGAAGATCCTCTCAATCTCCTTGGCCAAGTCAAGGCACCATCCGGTTGTACCTCCCTTGAAGGTAGGGGTTCTCTCTCTCGAACGTTGCGGCATCATGCGGGTCTCGATGATTGCTGGGTACCCACGATCTGCGCTATAGCTGCAAGGCCTCGAAGAAGCGATGCTCGATCCTTACGGCCATATCAACCTAACAACTGCGGCATAAACAACCGGTTCGAACTATTTTAAGACACTTAGTTGTCATACACACTATGACATGATCGACACACTTGGCCTGACGCACCGAACTTTTGCTCGATACCACTAATGTAACACCCCATTTCTACCCGGTAATTTAAATCAAAAAAATCAGAGTATACAAAAATCATTTCTGGTCATCTTTTAGTTTAGTGTGTTATAAAATAGTGAACTGGCTGACTATGGGATTACTCAGGTAACTGATACTACTTGCAACAGGTATTGACCTCCTTTGCAAGGCTCTCAGTGATGCCCTTGTAAATACACCAAATAAAGAAATTACGACCTTAGTGGCGAACCACAATTTAGCCATAGTCATTCAGCACACTAATAGTATAACATAAATCATTTTTACTAATAGAGTGTTACGCTCCTCTCTCAAACTCAACAGTCAGTTCAGAAACATGCATAGATACATAACACCATACAACACGTGGGGTAAAATCTCAGGTCACGCAGCGGAAATAAACTACATCTCAAAGTAATGCTCAGCAATCTCAACACAAATACATATAAGGCTCAACAAGGAGCAAAACAAGCAATAACAGTCTAAACCCCAACCCCTAGGTGCTACGTATCAGAGCAGACCGACTCGAGGAGTAGTGAAGGTAGGAAGCCCTCACTCATGACTACCTGTGGTAAACAACAACAGAAAGGGTGAGTCTCGAACTATATAATAAAAGTGATAATAAGCAATATATACAATCATAGTTCACAAACACACCAATCATCACTCAACAATATTCATGCACTAATGAGAATGTATGCAATGTAAGTATGCATGTGGTACCATTTGCCTCGGCATTCTCATCAATAATGGAGTCCTCATGATCGTGGCCTCGGCCGCCCTCGAGCTTCACAATCATTTTATAAGGCCCCGGCCGCCTCGAACTTCACAATCATTTTATAAACTCTACGATCGACCAAATGTATGCATGAGACTCCATGTACATCACAAACACAATTTCAAACATTTCAATACACCCATTAACTCTTACCTCGGTGTTAATCTCATTTTATAGCCCTCCTGGCTTGGCCTCCGGCCCATGCCCCATGGCATGCTCAATCACCTCATTATAAACTCTCAACACCATTAAGTCCCAAGGACTAATCACCTCTAGAGTACTCAACCTCACTCGGGGACCTAAACCACCATTTAGGACCAAAACAATCATCTAGGGACCAAATCGTCACCTAGGGATCAAAACAAAGACCCTCTTAGGCACTTGGCGGCACTAGGCGCCATTTTCCCCACATTCGCGCGCCCGTGCAACGGCGGACTAGGCGCCGGCTTCAAGATTTTGGCGCCCCGTGGCAACACACGACCACTGGCGCCACTTTTCTAGCAATCTGCGCCCCACAGGCAACACGGCACCTAGACACAAACTTCGAACACGATTTGCACACAATCTCGATACGAGCGCAAGAGACTAGGCGCCTGGCGCACAAGATTTAGCGCCCCCTGCGATCCAGCTCACCCAACACTTTCAAACCAAAAACCACCCGAGCCAAAAACGTTTAAAAGTGAATTTGGGCAGAGTAAATACAAAATTTGTACAGTGAAATATGCCTAGAAAAGTAAGTTTCACTCCCGGCCCCAAAACACACACAAAAATCACCTCACCGAGACATTTTTAAAATGACACTGCAACTTGAAAACTACTCGAGCCAAAACACTTAAAAATGGATTTGGGCGGTGAACACAAAATTTGCACGAGGAAATATGTTCGAAATACAAGTTTCACTCCCGGCCCCAAAACACACACAAAACAAGCCCCACCGGACATTTTCAAAATAACACCGCAAACTGAAAAACCACTCGAGCCAAAGCACTTAAAATTGAAAGTTGGCAGGTGAATACAAAATTTGCACGAGGAAATATGTTCAGAAATACAAGTTTCACTCCCGGGCCCCAAAACACACACAAAACAAGCCCCACCGGACATTTTCAAAATAACACCGCAAACTGTAAAAACTACTCGAGCCAAAACACTTAAAAATGAAAGTTGGCAGGTGAATACAAAATTTGGCACAAGAAAATGTGCCCAAATACGAGTTTCACTTCCCGGGCCCCAAAATACCCACATTCGCGCCCAGACAAAGAAACACACTTACCCGATCCATCAAGCTACGGTGACACAGCGCCATTTCTCTAGGAAATTGGCGCCTGCACAAAGAACACAACACCAACACTCTACACAGCATTACACGAGCGCATGTTTCCTAGCATTTTGGCGCCCCATGCCTCAAAATTCCCCAATTATCAATTCTTCTCAATTCTAACCCACATATATCATCCAAATTCACTCTATAATCATTTTAACATATTCAATTTCACATTTCAAACATCAATTCACACCAAAACACGAAATCAAGCACATAAACCCTAACATTAAGCCCTAAATCAATTTCTCATGCAATTTCATCAAATTCACTCAATCAAATTCAATCAATCATTCAATTATCAACAATTAGGGACACTATGACTCCTATACAACCTATTATACCCTCTATTATAGAGTGAGACTCCCCTTACCTCGAATTAACCGTAGAAATTGATTCTCACCAAGTCACGTACAAGAACCACAGCAACTATGGAGTTTTCCTCTTCTCCTTTCTCCCTTGCGATTTGCTTTCTCCTCTTCTCCTAGGGTTTCTTGCCGAATTCCTCTTTCTCTTCTCCCTTTCTTTCGTTTTCTTTCTTTCCTCTCACAAATGAGAGCAAATTCCAAATTTGGGTATATGTACATTGGGCCAGCGCACTTGGGCCCTTTTTTACACCCTCTCTCCATTTCTTCCACCATCCCCTTCAATTAAAATAAATTACTAAATTATAAACACTATTTTATATTCTATTATAATTAAAACAATGTAACACTTTAAATAATTTAATCAATTGCTTAATTAAATCATTTAGGGTGTTAGATTTTGAGTCACGAATCCAACGATCTCTTAGCGTTACGGTGACGATATGTACTCCGGTGCGTTGGTGAGGAAAAAATCGTTCTTATGGGTGAGAAAGAAAGAAAAACCATTAGAGGGAGTTAGAGAGGGAAGTTCGGAGAAGAGAGAAAGAGAGAGAGAAGAGTGAGAAAAAACAAACCTTAAGTGATGGTGGAGGAGGTGGTGGCGGCGTGGACGGTGGTGGTGGCGAAAATGGAGAGATATGGGTGGTGGTGGTGGTGGGTCGAAATAGGAGAGAAGAGAGAAATGAGTGAGAGAAGAGAAAATGAGTGGGAAGAGGAAAGAATAGGCCTTCGGTTACATTAATAAGTTTAGCGAGGGAATTTTGTTGTTAGCGAGGGAAATACATTAGCGAGGGAATTTACATATTAGCGAGGGAATTTGAATTAGCGAGGGAATTTTGTTGTTAGCGAGGGAAATACATTAGCGAGGGAATTTACATATTAGCGAGGGAATTTGAATTAGCGAGGGATTTTCAGTGTTAGCGACGGAATTGAATAAACAGCACGTGGGGTTACACCTGTGAAATAATTAGCGAGGGAATTTTTCACTTTTAGCGACGGAATTTTTTGAAAAAACAACGCCTCTTTAGCGACGGGCAAGACCGTCGCTAATTCCCTTGGTAATAATTTTTAGCGAGGTTCCCAATTTCCCTCGCTAATACTGGTTTTTTTTGTAGTGCATGTCCCCGTTGAAAGCAAATTAAAGTAAAACTAACTAAATGACCGGTGATAGATCGATGCCACTTGTCCGTTGGCATCTTGATGTTTTGCACCCGTCCTTGCCTTCTGAATCTTCTTGGAGAAAACTCCCACAACCGCTCTACGAGTCTTCGAGCAGCACTTCAATCTTCAAAACTTGTTTATGAGTTCTGTTCCGGGGTGTATCAGCAAATACAAGAGCTTCCAATAGCAATTGGGCCGTCGGCCCACCCATCGTAACCGGCCCAAGCAAGCTGCTTGGAGCGCAATCCTCAACCGGCCGAAATTCTTGCAAGACGGTCAGACACTACAGTATATATACGCCATTCGCACATGGCATCAGGTACGTTTTCTTACCTTGTGTTATCTGCCCGAGCGACCACTTACTTGATCGTCAGAGTGTCTTCGCAGGTAACACCCGAGGCGCTCAGCGTGAAGCCAAGACCGGTCCTTTCACCTACTTAACGACCGGCCTAGTCACAGGACAACAACTTCAACACTTCATTGGTCAAGGTACGATCAATTGGCGACCACAGTGGGAGGCCCGAGCGCTATCCTACCTCATTCATGGCTCCACGCGACCGGCCCCAGACGCGGGCCTCATCTCGACTCAACCCCTCCGGGCAACATCCTCAGCAGCAGACCCCGGAGGGCGTAGCCGTTACAATCCACGAATCTCAAGGGAATCCGCGACAAGAGCCTTCAGTGCATAACGGTCGCGGACCGGCCCTGCAGCAGATTCAGCCGCCCGTTCCTCACGATCTACCGCCCGAACTGATCGGCGGCATTCGGGAACCATTGCGAAACACGTCCACTCGAGCCGTTCGCAGATCTCCGCAAAGCAAGAACCAAGTCATCGCGGGCGAGAGATGAGCCGATCTCGCGCTACGAAAAGAGGTCGATTCGGGCCGCCGCGTGCGCGAAGACGGAGAACCTCTCGCTCATCGCCGACGGCGGTGCGTGAGCACCGATCACCTCCTCGAAGGAGCCTCTCTCGCTGGAGAGCACCACCCACCGGTCTCCCAAGACGAAGAATTAGGGCGTGGGTCGCCCCTGCCAGAACAGCGCGCAATCGCCGCTTCACTCTCTTATGAAGAATATGAGGATTCCGGATTCACACCGCCCCGACACCGTCCGCTCGCCTACTAGATAATCCTCTAATGAGTCGTCTGGTTCACGTCGGTCGAGAAGCAGGTCCTGGGATTCCCATGAAGAATTGGAAGACTATCGGGATGGAAGAATCAGTGACGTCTCGCAACGGCTAAGAAGAGGTCAAAGCGAGCGACCCAGAAGGCCTCCTCAGCTTCCGCCACTTGGCCCATCTGGAGGATTCTATGGTGTGTCAGGCAATGAGGCATGCCTTGCTATGCAGCCCTTTGGGTCGAACGACATTCAGAACGGTCACGGCCCATTTACTAGAGAAATCAGGCGCTACAGGATACCAAGAGACCTGCGAAAGCCGCCCAATCTAAACAAGTTTGATGGTCGTGGCGATCCGGATAAGCACCTCCGGTATTTTAACAATTATTGCAGCTATAGAGAATTAGGCTCGACCATGAAGTGCCGGTTATTCCCACAGTCGTTGGACGGCCGAGCATTAGAATGGTGGGAATCACTTCGGCCCAACACCATCTCCTTGTGGGAAGACTTGATCAGAATCTTTTTGAGCCACTATACAGCCAACCGTTGCCAGTATCGGTATGAGGAGCACTTGGACACGATTGTTCAAGGGGACAATGAGACGCTAAGGCAGTACATCGACCGGTTCAACACTGAGGCCGAAACTGTTCGTGACCTGTCTGACAAGGACAAGCTGAAATACCTCAAGCGTGGTATTCGACCGGACCACAGGTTCGTAGAAGAATTCACCTTGAATCACTATCAATATCTCAGTTTCTTCCTAAGAAGGGCCAATGATCATATGGCGTATGAAGAAACCTTGGCCGCAAGAAGGGGCGCCCGTGCGCGTCCCAAGGAAGAGCAGAAAAAGCCGACCAAAGGGCATGAAGGTTGCCGAGATAACCGACCGGATTTTAGAGACAAGAAATTTGATCATCGCACTCGTCTGAACACTTCCATTGCGCAAATCTACAGTGAGTGCCAGAATAATGAGTTTGTGGGTGTAAAGCGGCCCGATCCACTCGTGCTCAAGAAGGGGGCACGGCCGACCAAAAGATACTGCCGCTACCACAAGAGCAAGGGGCACGACACCAACGACTGCATGGCCCTCAAAGACGACATTGAGGAGCTTATTCAGAAAGGCAAGTTAGGCAAGTATGTGAGGTCCGATGAAAGCGAACGACCTCAAGAGAAGTCAAAAGAGCCGGATCAAGATAGAGGAAAGGGCGCCCTAGTCATATCGAGCGCCCATGACAAAGATCGATCTGATGACCGAGATACACGACAATCAAAAGGCCGCAATGTTGCTATGGTGATTCTCGGTGGAAACCCGTTGGACCGTAGGGAGTCCAACAAAGCTATGAAAAGAAAATAGGACGAACTCCTAATGGTTGCATCAACTTCAGCGGAACGACCGGTCTCGACTAGACCGCCCATTTCTTTTGGGGTTGAGGACCTGCTCGATGGCAGGCCAAACAGTTATGTTTCATTGGTGGTCAGAGCGTTGATGGCCAACACCGAGGTCCAAAGAATTACAGTCGACCAAGGCAAATTTCGGCCGATATCATGTTCGAAGAATTGATTGATAAGTTAAAAGTGGATCGGAGTGAGATAATTCCCCAGGCCGAGCCTACCCCTCTAACGGGCTTCAATGGAGCGATCACCTATCCATTGGGGACGATCGAACTCCTAGTCACATTAGGTGACGTTACTGGGAAAAATACTTTGTACAGGACGGTCAGGACGACGTTCATCGTACTCCCCATCAAATCATGCTATCAGTGTATTATTGGTAGGCCGACCTTGGTCAAGCTAGAGGCCGTCGCATCGACGGTGCATTTGAAAATGAAATTTTACAGTAGAGACGACCAGGTAGTTACCTGGCGGCCGACTTAGAGGCAGCAAGACGAAGCCACTTCTTATATCAGGAAATTTGTGATGAGGTAGATCGTGGTCCAAATACTCAGAGCACCAATGAAGGCCACCAAGTTAATCTCGTTGATCTGGACGCTCGTTATGATCCAGATAGCGACCCAGAGGACAATGATGACGACCCAGCCGTAAAGCTAAAAATAGGGTGAAAAGACCGTAACCTCATGGGAATTGGAAGATGTGCGGTTGGGCGGCGACCAGCTAAAACAGTGAAGCTTCGGTAGCGACCTACACTGCGCTAGAAAAAGTCCCCGAGGGTTTTCTTCGTTTACAACTTTTAAGACAATGAAGTCGCCACCAATATTTTTATAAGGAAAATATTGAAGAAAAACCTTTTTGAAGGCGGATGGTCTTTTGGAAAACCTAAGATTTGGGTTCGGGGGCTCGGTTAGGTATGGGAAGGTATTAGCACTTCACACCTCCTTTCTACTGAAGGGAACCTTTAATTAATCGTGTGATTTTAAGTGTTGATTTGAAAAATACTTAAATTTGCCTCTTAATTGAAAAAGACTTAATGAAAATTTTTATTGGCGCTACGACGAGAGTTAGCCGCTTTGGTTCTTTGAAAGGAAAAATGTTTTTAGTTTATTGTGCTTGACGGAGGGGATCCGCTCCTACGTATCTCCAGGTGCGATGGAGAATTCAAAGCTACGTAGTTCTAGGTTTTTTGGTTTTTTATCTTGTTTAATTGTGGAAAATCGAGCTTTCATGATGATCAATTGAGCGAAGGCTCCAAGTGACCACCATTAGCACTCCATTGTTAATAATCATGCAAGCAAAGGCTTCGCAGGACCAATAACAAAGTTTTTGATTTAATGAAAAGTTTTTTTAGGAAAACTAGGCTTTCATGATGATCAATTGAGCAAAGGCTCCAAGTGATCACCACTAGTTCCCCATTGTTAATGATCCTGCAAGCAGAGGCTTCGCAAAACCATTAACAAAGTTTTTTGATTTATCGAAAGTATTTAGAAAAATTAGGCATTCGTGATGATCAATTGAGCAAAGGCTCCAAGTGATCATCACTAGGTCCTCATTGTTAATGATTATGCAAGCAGAGGCTTCGCAAAACCATTAACAAAGTTTTATGATTTATTGAGAGTCTTTCGTAAAAATTAGACATTCGTGATGATCAATTGAGCAAAGGCTCCAAGTGATCATCACTAGGTCCTCATTGTTTAATGATCGTGCAAGCAGAGGCTTCGCAAGACCACTAACAAAGTTTTTTTTGATTTATTGAAAGTTTTTTTAGAAAAATTAGGCGTTCGTGATGATCAATTGAGCAAAGGCTCCAAGTGATCATCGCTAGGTCCTCATTGTTGATGATTATGTAAGCAGAGGCTTCGCAAAACCATTAACAAAGTTTTATGATTTATTGAGAGTCTTTCGTAAAAATTAGACATTCGTGATGATCAATTGAGCAAAGGCTCCAAGTGATCATCACTAGGTCTTCATTGTTAATGATCATGCAAGCAAAGGCTTCGCACGACCACTAACAAAGTTTTATTTATTGAAAAGTGTTTGAGTTTAGAAAGAATTAAAAAAAATGAGAAAAGGGTGAAAATTGCGAAATGGGGGTGTTACTAGTTACGGGGAGTGGTATAACTAACAGGGGGTGTAAACAGCCAGCCCAGTTCGCATATGGGAGCCCAGTATACGAAACTGGGCTTAAGTGAGGGAGGGGTGCGCATGAGCAAGGGGGTGTGATTAATAATCTGAACATTTAAAAAAAATTAAACAAAAATAAGGTGATATTATTTAAGCCCACTTAATTACCCAAACCCTAATTTTTACATTTCCCTTCCCCCATATTCTCAAACACATGGCAGCTCTTTGAAGAGGGAGAGATTTTCTCATGCGAAAATCTCGGCCGGCTTTAATGGAGAGAGAGAGTTACTGGTTGAGCCGTGAGAGAGATGGAGGTCCGATGAGACCAAGGCTCTGCGGCGGTTGAGAAGCGAGAAATGGAAAGGTGGGTTTCGCGATGGGCTCGCGACGGTGGTGTGGGGATGACAGAGTTGGGTGGCTTCGGTGGTGAAGTGAGGAAGATCGCCGGAGAGGGTGACGACGCAGACCAGTGGGGGTTTACGGTGACTGTGCTTCGGTTTGGGGGTTGCGATGGTGAGGGAGGCGTGAAAGAGAAGCTGAGAGAGGATGTGAACGGAGAGGGGGAGGCTTCGGTGGTCTTCGCGAACGGAGGGGGGTGAAGTTCCACGGTGGTTCGATAGCAACAGCCACCGTAGACGGTGGCCGAAACTGTGATTTTTTTCCTTCGATTCTGATTGTTGGATATTTCCTACCTCTCTGTTCCTCTTAGTATTTTTGTTCTCTGGCTGGTTGTTGTTTAATGGGTTTCTCACATTCTTCTTCTATTCTCTCTTTAGATTCCTACTCCCCCTTTTTTAAAAACTCGATCGTAACTCGTATAGTTCTAACCAGAATTTCTCTACATTTTATTTCAAACCTTAACTTATCAACTGCTTTTGATGATTATTAACTGAATCTGATCCCTTTCAAAACAATTCACATTCTACTTAGAACATATATTTTCATGTCTGAGGAAAAAATAGTACCAACCTGTTTTTCGATTACTCTGAGAGATAAGAAAACGAGCTCTGTGCTGATGTTATTAGAGATCTACTGCTGCTCTTCTACTTTGTTTCGAGTTCTTCCTTTTTTCCACTGCTCAGATCTCCAAAACAGTGTCTGTGTGATTAGGGTTTTAGTGTAAAACCCTAATCTGTTTTCAAGTGATTTGTTTACCTCGAAATTGTGTACCTTTTATCGAGCCTTGATAAACTCTTTTATATTAAAATACTAGGTCAGAGCATTTAATTTAGTTTGACCGGGCTTTGATTTTTCAGATTTGGAGTGGAGCGGATCGGCCCAGCTACTTGGAGAGCAGCTGTTGGAACCCCAACTTTACTGCTGCTGCTGCCTTCTGTTGTTTTTTTTATTTTTTGTAATTTTCGTATTTGTATTATTATTTTTTGTATTTTTTGGACATTGGGACATTTGAACACTTCAGTCCAGAATATGAATTAAATAGTATTTTTTTTTGACATTTTGGACTATTAAACACTTTTAAATTGTAAATAAAACTAAATAGGATTTTTTGCATTTTTAGACTATACACATATACTCAAAATAAATTAACTGCACAAGATTAGGTTAATAAGGAAAAAAGTCGGGTCAAACGCAAAGACGAGAACGGGTCAGACTAGACGAATACGCTAAAACGAGACTCAAATAGAAGAAATGAGCTCATTAACTAAAAACACTACTTATGTACGACTAAACCTAAATACGAAGGTTAAATTGAAGAACGCACGATTTAAACAGCGTGCCTACTTAATTTAAACAGTGGTATTTTGATTTAGTTGAGTTCCATGATTGAAATTGGCTTAAGGGACGGACAAAATTAGGGTATTACAGCTGCCTCTTTATTTCACATTTAAGCCAAAAATATGAATTGGCTTCATATTTGTTGGTGAAGTGGAAATAAAGATATAGAAATAATACTAATTTTGTTCGTTTCAGAAAACTCAAATCTTTTTGTTATTTTCTTTTTTGAGAGGGGGGGTTAACACTTGTCGCATTAACGGGAAAGCAATAAATTGGGAAAAGCGGTAAATTGGGAATTCGGAGGTTGCCTAAAACCTTTTAACGGACTCTTGTCGAGTCACGAGCTCCGGGGTGGCCTTTTCGAGCGGCGATCAATATCAAGTCCGAATCGATTTGATCAATGGATTTACGCTGCCTTAGGGCGACACAACTAATCCGAAGGACTTAACGGTTCGATGGATCCATCGCGTGCTCGTGCGATGTTGTGATGCGTGGAAGGAGTTCACTAACTCAAGGAGTTCACTAACTCGGGTTGATGGAGTTTACGAACTCGGATTGATGGAGTTTACGAACTCGGGTTGATGGAGTTTACGAACTCGGGGGTGGCCTTTTCGAGCGCCGATCAACATCGTGTCCGAATCGATTTGATCAATGGATTTACGCTGCGCCTTAGGCTGACACAACTAATCCGAAGGACTTAATGAAGTCTGATGGATCCATCGCGTGCTCGTACACGATGTTGTGATCTGTGGAAGGAGTTCACTAACTCTGAAGGAGTTCACTAACTTTGGGTTGATGGAGTTTACGAACTCTGGATTGATGGAGTTTACGAACTCTGTATTGATGGAGTTTATGAACTCTGTATTGATGGAGTTTACGAACTCTGTATTGATGGAGTTTACGAACTCTGGTTTGATGGAGTTTACGAACTCTGGATTGATGGAGTTTACAAACTCTGGTTTAATGGAGTTTACGAACTCTGTGCTGATGGTGATTTTCTAAAAATGGGATTTTTGGGACTCTCGGGTCCGAAGTAACTTTTCCTTTGAATGGTGCGTGGAATGCATGCGCTTGGGTATTTGGGTGCACATGGATGCAATGATTGATTTTGGTGGGATGTTTCTTCTGTTTGATTATTCTTTCGCTCTTCTGAGATGCGAATTTGAAAGTGTAATGCACTACTGTTTGATGCCATGGAGTGATGAATGGTATGGATGACATGAGAATGATGAATGATTGATTTTGGTGAGACACTTTTTCTGTTTTGTCTATATCTGATGAATGCTTGGTTTGCTAGAAAGGAAGCAGTAAATGAACACTTGTCGTGCTGATTCTTGGAACTAGGCATGAGGATTAACATCTTGTGTTCGTCCACATTTTGCTTAGCAATGCAATGAATGACACATGTAATGCAAACATATGCCATGATTGATGTCTTGAATATTATGGAATGCTTTTGTTCTTTTGTACTCGCTTCTTCTTTGTAGTTTATGAAATGTGAATGCTTTGATGTTTGAATGCAAGTGTATGCGGTGATTGATGCTTTGATGAATGGAATGCTCCTATTCTAACTTCTGTTTGTTTCTTTTTGCTTCTTCTATGAAATGCAAATATGATGCAATGCTCTGATGTTTGATGCAATGATTTTTGTTCTTTTTCTTTTATGAGAATGCTAGCATTAATATGATGCCAATGCAATGAAAAGATTTCTGTTTTTTCTTCTTTACTATTGTTTTTCTATGAAATGCAAGTATTAGTATGATGCAACCGACGTGGACCGTTTTTTTTGCTTTTGCTATGTGATGAATGCACAAAAAATGTGAAGATGCAAATGTAATGCTTTGATGCATATGCCATAATGAATAGATTGAAATGCCTAGATGCATGAGGTGTACATTTTTGTGAGGATGAGATGTGAGACTTTGGATGCAATGAATTGAGATGATTATTGACCATTCTGTTGAAAAACTGCATTTGATTCAAACTCCGGTGTTCTCAAGGTTTTTATTTACAAACAATCTCACTTGTTTTCTCTTTCTTTCCATGATGACTGAATTTTAGATATCACGTAAACAACTTGTGTTCTCTCTTCCTGAAGCATCGTCTAGTAAGCATGCATAGGAGTGCAAATGTGAATGAATGAGTCAGCTAGCTTGGCATTGGTTTAGGGCATGGACATTTATGGCAAGTGAAGGAATGACAGGACATGGTTATTGCCAAGCTCATGAGGATCAAGAGATACAATATTGCCCCAATTCAGTCTTTGATGAGTGAATAGCTTGCCCTGTCTAGTGGTGACAACAATTAGGGGTGTAGAAGATGATGAATTGGGAATGCTTCGGCTTTTGAAATGAAGGGTGGAGCAGAAGAGATTTTGTCTCAACCCATACAGTTTGATGTTGCCCCAGTCATAACAAGGACAAAGCTGCCCCAATTAGAATGACAAGGCTTCGTTTAGGGTAGTGAGTTGAGAGATTGCCCCGGTGAGGTGTTATAGGAATGGATGAAGTGAAGGAATGAGAACACACTTGCCCCACTTTCGAATGTCATTTCAAATGGTTTCTTTGAGTGAGGTTGTGAAAGGCGACAGAGTTATGGTGATGGTTATGAACTGAAGGTGATATATGAATGAGGTGGGCAATGAACAAACCTCCCCAAAGTTGAGCGGAGTGAGAGGTGAAGGGAATGCCCCTAGTACACACTTTTGGTTCTGTTTAAGAACAACTCAAATGCAATGAGAGTTTTGACTTTTTAGTATGAGGAGAGGCTCCATTTGGTGACCACTAAACCTTGTTTTAATGAATGCATCTTTGAGTGCAAGTCCTTCTCTCTTTTTTGATTGTTTTTTTTTCTGCTTGTTTGTTTTTCTTTTTGAGCAAAACACGTCATAAATGGATAAACTTATTTGTCCTAAGATTAAAACTTGAGAGAACGAAAGCAATTAGTCATTGATCGGAATGGACTTTTTAGGGTTGTGATGTGGAGAAGGGGACGGTTGAGTTTAATGAAGTGTTTGGGGTTGATGGGGAGGATGGGTCTTGTTCGGTGTTGACCGATGGTCGATGGTTTATGAAGGAAATGGTTATTAGGTTTGATGAGGTGTTTGAAGGTTTTATGAAAGAAGAGATGGTTAAACCCAATGAATTGAGGGCCTTTTTTGAATGGGGAGCTCTTATGCTTCATGACAAAATATATTGACTCTTAATTTATACTCCATTTGTCTTCCTTTCTTTGTTTTGGGATTTCTCCTTTTTGAAACTTTGTTACTCCCCTTCTTTTGTGAATTTTCTTTCCTTTCGTCTAGGGTGAAAATGATATACCATCTTTGATGTGGAATTAACCCTTGTCTAGGGTGATGGAGATATCTTGGGCTTTTCTTGGCTTAAGATGGGTAACAAATGGTATTTTTGTGACTTTGAATCTTTGGCTTAAGAGGGGTAGGAAATGGACTTTTTTGGGATTTTAGGTTTTTGAGGGTATGGAGAGATGACCAAACTTCATTTCAAATCCCGATTGCTTATTTCTGTAAGACTTAACTTTAGGACAATAATTTATCTACCTTCATGTGTTTGCTCTTTTTTCCTTTTTTTTTGTGTGTGCCCTAATTTTTGCCTGGACCGTTCTTTGCGAGTTTTCAATCCACCGGGCGCTCTTTTTTTCCCAGGCCGCCCTTTGCGGGTTTTCAACCTAGCGAGCTTATTTTATCCTTTTTTATTTATTATATATTGTTTAGAAAGACTTGCACTAAAGGAATATGATACTGACAAGGAAATTAGTGATCACTGCACTGCCTGACATGGAGGACTTAAAGTGTTAGCGAGAATGAACCAAAAAGTCAAGTATGTACTGATGGGAGAAAATATGCGCTTTAGGGGTGGACGGGGCGGGATTAGACTTGGATGGGGAATGATGATAAATGAAGGAAATTGACTGACCCAAACAAGAGAAACTGCACGTGACATGCATACTTACTTGAAGGACGCTTCACAGAGAGTTAACATTGGTTAAAACATGATATAAAAACTTTTTGATAAACTGTTTCAGTCTTTTATCATGGAATGGATGAGATGCAATGCCTTTTTTGAAGGAAATACAAATGAGCTATTGATGTGAAAAACTGAGGGTCTCGGAACACCTTGAGTTTGCAAATGAGTGAGGGTAAACTTTTCCAAAAAGGAAAGATTACTTTGCAAAAACATCTCGTCTCTCATCACAACGTCTTTGTTGTATGCAATGCATGGATGAAAACATTATGATGCATACATGATGACAATGGAATGCATGAATGCATATTCACTTGAAAAGTGTGATTATTCTAAAAGTTTTTTTTTTGTTTTTTTTTTTTAGGTTTTCTTTTTATGCAAGACGAAGTATGAAATGCCAATGCCTTTTTGGATGATGAATGATGCAATAATGATGCTTCTTTTGAGAATGATTTTTATAGAGGCAAGACAAGATATGAAATGCCGATGCCCCCTTTTCTTTTGAATGATAAAAGATGCAAGAATGGTGATATGAGGCAACTGATTGTCGTTACCCTGAGTAACCTGCATGAAACATTGAGTGGATCCCGACCCAATACTTCACACAATATATCTTAAACGCGTTTAGACAATTAGTTGACTCAACTTAATTTCCTACTTGAAAATAAAACACGTGTGATCGGGTCAAAGTGCTTGATATCGTAGAGTAACATCTCAAATTTGTAGTCGACAAACAAATTTGAGATATTACCCTTCGCTCGTTCAAAGGTGCACTTCTACCCATTAAGCCATCACATGAGGAAATTTTCTTTGTTTGAAAGGATGCATGCAGGAGAAATGATGTATTCGAACAAAGTGATGAGGATAATGAAATGATGCATGAATGCTATATTTTGAATGAATTTGATGATGATTTTTGTTCATGATTATGAATGAGATGCTTATGCAATGCGGATGATGATTGCTTATGGTTTTCATTTTTCTTATGTAATGAAAATGAAATGTGTGATGCTTACAATTACTTTCCTAATGTATGAGAGATATTGAATGGAGATGCATATGAAATGAGGCGTTAATGTTTATTTTTTCATGATGCGTGAAAAATGAAAACAATAATGCATGAGACGCGCCTACTAATAAGACACAAACCTTAATGATATAGAGAAAATGCATGTATGAATTTTATCGAGTTTTTGTTTTATGCAATGCAAATGATGATGTATGCTTGATGATGATGCTCTATGCAAGATAAATGAAAGAGGTTTTATTGGCAATGATTCAAGTTTTTTTTGGAAGATGCGGGTCGTGCGTGGCTTCATATGGACCTAGTAAGGAAAAAGGCTACAACGGCGGCTCTTTCTCTCTTTTTTTTTTGAAAAGGGTGAACCACATGTTGCCCCGTACGGACCGACAAAAGAAAGGCTGCAACGACAACTCTTTCTCTATTTTCTCTTCTTTTTTTTGAAAAATCTCCTTCTCCTTTTTTGAAAACATGCCTAGATTACAATGCAACACACAATTTGGTATGCCCTTGTGTCCTACTGAAGGGTGGGAATCCTAGGGTCTAAAGTCGACGAAAAGGGTAATCCTCCCATGTAGGTTCTAATCACTTCCTCACAATGGCAACCAAAAGCTAAAGTCTCTCTCATGATGACACCCACAATCGTAGAAAGCTACCGAGTGTGAGGCATCATGACAAAGCGCACTCTTGGGCGGAACTTTCATGAGAGCCATACGCACAAAGGTCTCACGAATGGCGATCACTAATCGTTCCCACTCTCCTAGGTTTTTGTTCGGACCTTGGGTTTTAGGCCCCACTCAATGCTCACAAGTATAGGGTGTGAAGTGTGTGTTGAGGGCACGATACCTAGAAATAACTACCCTTCCCCACCTGCCAATGAAAACCCAGAACAGTCCAGACAAAAGCAAACAATAACATGTTGTCTACCCTAGGGTTCAATATCAAATAAGCTAGCTTAGGGTTTCAACAACAATCAAATGCATTGCTTACCTCGAAGAGTGGAGCCGAGAAGAGGGGATCATGATAGAATTGGGGAGAAATGCATGAGCTTACATTGAAGAAAGGGAGCAAAGAAGAAGGGAACATGATTGGGATTGGGAAATGCATGAGGGTACTAAGCACATAAGCAAAAAGGAGAAAGGAAAAACAAACACTGAAGAAGAGAGAAACAAATGCACTGCATACAACATGATAAAAAGAAAAGGAAACCGAAAAGGGATAGAAGCAAACAAAGTATTCAAATCAAATAGCACATTAAACCACACATTTAATTAGTTAGGCTCGACCCACTTAAAAAGAAAAAATCCCAGTGAAGTCGCCACTGCTATGCTAAAAAAGTCCCCGAGGGTTTTCTTCGTTTACAACTTTTTAAGACAATGAAGTCGCCACCAATATTTTTATAAGGAAAATATTGAAGAAAAACCTTTTGGAAGGCGGATGGTCTTTTGGAAAACCTAAAGATTTGGGTTCGGGGTTCGGTTAGGTATGGGGAAGGTATTAGCACTTCCACACCTCCTTTCTACCGAAAGGAACCTTTAATTAATCGTGTGATTTTAAGTGTTGATTTGAAAAATACTTAAATTTGCCTCTTAATTGAAAAAGACTTAATGAAAATTTTTATTGGCGCTCGACGAGAGTTAGCGCTTTGGTTCTTTGAAAGGAAAAATGTTTTTAGTTTATTGTGCTTGACGGAGGATCCGCTCCTACGTATCTCCAGTGCGATGGAGAATTCAAAGCTACGTAGTTCTAGGTTTTTGGTTTTTATCTTGTTTAATTGTGGAAAATCGAGCTTTCATGATGATCAATTGAGCGAAGGCTCCAAGTGACCACCATTAGCACTCCATTGTTAATAATCATGCAAGCAAAGGCTTCGCAGACCAATAACAAAGTTTTTGATTTAATGAAAAGTTTTTAGGAAAACTAGGCGTTCATGATGATCAATTGAGCAAAGGCTCCAAGTGATCACCACTAGTTCCCCATTGTTAATGATCCTCATGGCGGAGGCTTCGCAAAACCATTAACAAAGTTTTTTGATTTATCGAAAGTATTTAGAAAAATTAGGCATTCGTGATGATCAATTGAGCAAAGGCTCCAAGTGATCATCACTAGAATCCTCATTGTTAATGATTATGCAAGCGGAGGCTTCGCAAAACCATTAACAAAGTTTTATGATTTATTGAGAGTCTTTCGTAAAAATTAGACATTCGTGATGATCAATTGAGCAAAGGCTCCAAGTGATCATCACTAGGTCCTCATTGTTTAATGATCGTGCAAGCAGAGGCTTCGCAAGACCACTAACAAAGTTTTTTTTGATTTATTGAAAGTTTTTTTAGAAAAATTAGGCGTTCGTGATGATCAATTGAGCAAAGGCTCCAAGTGATCATCGCTAGGTCCTCATTGTTGATGATTATGTAAGCGGAGGCTTCATGAAAACCATTAACAAAGTTTTATGATTTATTGAGAGTCTTTCGTAAAAATTAGACATTCGTGATGATCAATTGAGCAAAGGCTCCAAGTGATCATCACTAGGTCTTCATTGTTAATGATCATGCAAGCAAAGGCTTCGCACGACCACTAACAAAGTTTTATTTATTGAAAAGTGTTTGAGTTTAGAAAGAATTAAAAAAAATGAGAAAAGGGTGAAAATTGCGAAATGGGGGTGTTACTAGTTACGGGGAGTGGTATAACTAACAGGGGGTGTAAACAGCCAGCCCAGTTCGCATATGGGAGCCCAGTATACGAAACTGGGCTTAAGTGAGGGAGGGGTGCGCATGAGCAAGGGGGTGTGATTAATAATCTGAACATTTAAAAAAAATTAAACAAAAATAAGGTGATATTATTTAAGCCCACTTAATTACCCAAACCCTAATTTTTACATTTCCCTTCCCCCATATTCTCAGCTGCGCCGCGGCAGCTCTTTGAAGAGGGAGAGATTTTCTCGGCGAAAATCTCGCTGGCTTTAATGGAGAGAGAGAGAGTTACGGTTTGAGCTGAGAGAGAGATGGAGGTCCGATGAGACCGGGCTACGCGGTTGAGAAGCAGAAATGGAAAGGTGGGTTTCGCGATGGGCTCGCGACGGTGGTGTGGGGATGACAGAGTTGGGTGGCTTCGGTGGTGAAGTGAGGAAGATCGCCGGAGAGGGTGACGACGCAGACCAGTGGGGGTTTACGGTGACTGTGCTTCGGTTTGGGGGTTGCGATGGTGAGGGAGGCGTGAAAGAGAAGCTGAGAGAGGATGTGAACGGAGAGGGGGAGGCTTCGGTGGTCTTCGCGAACGGAGGGGGGTGAAGTTCCACGGTGGTTCGATAGCAACAGCCACCGTAGACGGTGGCCGGAACTGTGAGTTTTTTCCTTCGATTCTGATTGTTGGATATTTCCTACCTCTCTGTTCCTCTTAGTATTTTTGTTCTCTGGCTGGTTGTTGTTTAATGGGTTTCTCACATTCTTCTTCTATTCTCTCTTTAGATTCCTACTCCCCCTTTTTTAAAAAACTCTGATCAGAACCTGTATAGTTCTAACCAGAATTTCTCTACATTTTATTTCAAACCTTAACTTATCAATCTGTTTTGATGATTATTAACTGAATCTGATCCCTTTCAAAACAATTCACATTCTACTTAGAACATATATTTTCATGTCTGAGGAAAAAATAGTACCAACCTGTTTTTCGATTACTCTGAGAGATAAGAAAACGAGCTCTGTGCTGATGTTATTAGAGATCTACTGCTGCTCTTCTACTTTGTTTCGAGTTCTTCCTTTTTTCCACTGCTCAGATCTCCAAAACAGTGTCTGTGTGATTAGGGTTTTAGTGTAAAACCCTAATCTGTTTTCAAGTGATTTGTTTACCTCGAAATTCGTGTACCTTTTACTGAGCCTTGACAGCTCTTTTATATTAAAATACTAGGTCAGAGCATTTAATTTAGTTTGACCGGGCTTTGATTTTTCAGATTTGGAGTGGAGCGGATCGGCCCAGCTACTTGGAGAGCAGCTGTTGGAACCCCAACTTTACTGCTGCTGCTGCCTTCTGTTGCCTTCTGTTGTTTTTTTTATTTTTTGTAATTTTCGTATTTGTATTATTATTTTTTGTATTTTTTGGACATTGGGACATTTGAACACTTCTGGTCTGTAATAAGAATTAAATAGTATTTTTTTTTGACATTTTGGACTATTAAACACTTTTAAATTGTAAATAAAACTAAATAGGATTTTTTGCATTTTTAGACTATACACATATACTCAAAATAAATTAACTGCACAAGATTAGGTTAATAAGGAAAAAAGTCGGGTCAAACGCAAAGACGAGAACGGGTCAGACTAGACGAATACGCTAAAACGAGACTCAAATAGAAGAAATGAGCTCATTAACTAAAAACACTACTTATGTACGACTAAACCTAAATACGAAGGTTAAATTGAAGAACGCACGATTTAAACAGCGTGCCTACTTAATTTAAACAGTGGTATTTTGATTTAGTTGAGTTCCATGATTGAAATTGGCTTAAGGGACGGACAAAATTAGGGTATTACACTACCTGAGCAGGTGAAGCAAGACCTGGTAAAATGTCTAAGGGACTACGCTGATCTGTTCGCATGGCAGGCATCAGACATGCCCGGTATTCCTATTGAGATTGCTTGCCACCAGCTTTCAGTCGATGAAGGAGTCAGGTCGGTCGCCCAAAGAAGACGAAATCAGAGTGAGGAAAAATCTCAAGCCGCGGCAAAGGCCGTTGAGGACCTCGTAAAGGCTAACTTCATCGAAGAGATCAAATACACGACCTGGCTATCTAACGTCGTGCTGGTAAAAAAGAAGAATGGCAAGTGGCGAATGTGTGTAGATTACACCGATCTGAACAAGGCATGCCCGAAGGATGCCTTTCTTGTGCCCAACATCGACAAACTGGTCGATGGTGCCTCGGGCCACAAACTACTATCTTTTCTGGATGCATACTCGGGCTACAATCAGATTACGATGTACCCCCCTGACCGACACAAGACAGCCTTCATGACAGATCGTGGCAACTTTCAATACAAGGTGATGCCGTTCGGCCTAAAGAACGCTGGAGCGACCTACCAGCGCATGATGAACAAGATCTTCAAGAGGCAGATCGGCCGAATATCTGAGGTATACCTAGACGATATGATCATAAAAAGCGTCACCGATCCAGATCATGTGAACGACCTGAGGGAAATCTTTGAAGACGCCAGGAAGAATTCACTTAGACTGAATCCAGAAAAGTGTACCTTTGGGGTGATGGCCGGCAAGTTTTTGGGCTTTCACCTGACTGAAAGAGAAATAGAAGAAAATCCTGAGAAGTGCAAGGCGGTCGCCGATATGAGGCCGCCCACCACAAAAAAAGAAATACAACAGCTGAATGGCATGGTAGCTGCATTATCCAGATTCATTCCAAAAGCGGCCTGTAAGTCGCTTCCGTTATTCAGACTCCTGAAGAAAGACACAGATTTTGAGTGGACTGACCAATGCCAGCGAGCGTTGGACGAGTTAAAAGAAGCTTTGACTAATCCACCAATTATGACCAAGTCGCTGTTGCGCGCGAAACGTCAGATTCAGTATTTAGCGATATAATGTAAGAAGTTCGAGTCTTTGTGTTAGTCAGGGAAAACGACCTAAAGCAGAATCCGGTCTACTTCATTAGCAAGGTGTTGCAAGGGCCCGAGCTGAGATATCAGAAGATAGAGAAATTTGCCCTTGCACTTCTAGTGGCCGCCCGGAAGGTTGAGACCTCTACTTTGTGGCCCACCAGTCGTGGTAAGGACGGATCGCCGATCAGGCAAGTCCTCCATCGGCCAGAACCGGGCGGGAGAATGATAAAATGGGCGAGAGAACTCAAATAATTCGGGTTAAGTTTGAATCAAGATCGGCCGCTAAGGCACAGGTGTTGGCTGACTTTATAGCTGAAATGACTCCGATCCCAGAAGATCAAATTGCAACGATCTGGACCTTACACGTAGATGGGTCGTCCAACAGCAAGGGAAGTGGAGTAGGCCTAATCTTAGAAAATCCAGAAGGTCTTGCTGTAGAGGTGTCATTTACTTTTGCGTTCCATACTTCAAATAACCAGGCAGAATATGAGGCGTGCATAGCCGGCCTGCAGCTCGCCAGAGATTTTAACGTCGATCGTGTGGAATTGCATTCGGATTCCCTGTTAGTGGTTTCTCAAATCAACGAATTGTATGATGCCAAAGATGATGTGCTCAAGAGCTATCTGGCCAGAGTAAGGGAGCTTCTCAAACAGTTCGACCGAGGAGAAGTGAAGCATGTGCCTCGGACCGAAAATGTTCGAGCAGACATTCTCTCAAACCTTGCAAGTACTAAGAGCCCTAGAAATAATGTAAGTTTGATCCGAGACTGAATCGCCGAGCGTGTCGACTGCGAGCGAGCCACCGCGGCGGTTCTATGTGTTGATCGGATAAAGATTGGATCGCCCCTATCCTACGATACATCGTCGAAGGAGAAGAACCGAGCGACCAAAAGCAAGCAAAATTGGTCAGGTTAAGCGCGACCAAGTATTCTGTCATAGAGGGAAAATTGTATAGAAGAGGGTTCTCATCTCCACTGTTGAGGTGCCTCACGTCGGTCGAAGCCGACCATGTGTTGAGAGATATCCATGAAGGTGTTTGTGGAAGCCATCAAGGAGCGCGATCCATAGCAAAGAAAGCTCTCAGGGCCGGTTATTACTGGCCAACCATGGACGAAGATGCAATGAAGCTGGTTCAGAAATGCAAAAAATGTCAAGTACACGCTGATGTCCATATTGCACCTTCTTCGGAATTGCAAAGTCTCGTCTCACCCGGTCGCTCGCATGGTGGGGCATGGATCTGCTAGGATCGTTTCCACTCGCACCGTGCCGCCAAGTTCTTGATCGTGGCGCTTGATTATTTCACAAAGTGGATCGAGGCCGAGCCTCTCGCAACCATCACATCGGCAAAAGTAAGCAAGTTCTTCGGTCGGTGTGTGCTAGCTCGCTTTGGAGTCCCACAGCAATTGATAACTGACAACGGTACCCAGTTTGCAGACAAAAGGTTCGTGAGAAATGCTTGTCGACTTAGGGGTGAAACAAATAAGCTTCACCTCTGGCGAGCATCCACGCACAAATGGCTGCCGGCGCGCCACAACGAGTTATCCCCGCGTGGTTTGAAAAGAAGACTTGACGAAGCGAAAGGGAACTGGGTCGAGGAGCTGCAGTCCGTTCTTTGGGCATATAGGACGACTCCACATGCTTCGACCGGGGAGTCGCCCTTCAGACTTGTGTATGGAACTGATGCGGTAATACCCATAGAGATGGGCGAACTAAATTGGAGAACTTTGAACCCCCCAGCAGCGGCCGACAACGACCGAGCCATACGAGAAGAATTGGACCTCATTGAAGAGTTGTGCACCCAAGCATCATTGAGAGAACAACTGATCAAGCAGAAGGTCGCAGCTAGGTACAACACTCGCGTTCAAAAGAGGGACTTCACGGTCGGTCAGCTCGTCCTGAGACGTGCAGACGTCGGAAACAAGAATGCACGTCAAGGAAAGTTAGCACCAAATTGGGAAGGTCCGTATCGGGTCATTAAGAAGACCGGCAAGGGGGCGTACGAGCTGGAAACCATGGAAGGGGCGACTATCCCCAGAACATGGAACGCAGAAAAACTTAGAAAATATTATGTCTGAATGTAATGAACGACCGATCTATTAATGAAAGACAGGCAGACGCTCTTTTTCCCACTGGGTTTTTTACAGAGTCCTGACCTTTGACAATTGCTGTTATTTACTTTCTCGCAAAGAATGTATGCACGGTCGCTCAAACATGCTCATGGCAAAGGAGCGGCCGAAGAATTATCAAACGTAATTATCAAACGTAAATGGGTCGTCGAAACGATCTATATCGAGTGCCATCGAAATGGCCCAAGGGTTAAGTAATAACCCACAACAGTAGGTCGTCGAAACGATCTATCTCGAGCGCCATCGAAGTGGCCCAAGGGTTAAGAAGTAACCCACAAACGTTAGGTCTTCGAAACGATCTATATCGAGTGCCATCGAAATGGCCCAAACGAGTGCCATCGAAATGGCCCAATCGAGTGTCACCGAGTGGGCACTGTTTATCGGGTAAGAAATACCCTATCGACCGGCACCGCAAAGCGGTCCATGTGTAACAGGTCCGATCGACCTAAAGCTAAAGTTCGTAAACTTAGAAAAATATAAACGAAACAATCAAATTCGAACAAACAAATTAAGCGAAAAGAAATTGTCATTACAAACGAGGGACGCCCGGTCGAAGTCAAGCGCCCAACTATTAAAAACTGCACGAAGGCAGGAATATTATTGTGCCCGAAGGCAAATCAAAGGATTACAAACATTACTCCGCTCGCAGGCGGGCTTCAGAAGAGGACCGAGCTAGGGCGAACGACATTACCCTGATCATCAAGTGCCTCGGGCTGCATATGATCTTATTGTTCTCGACATAGTGGTCGGGCTTTATCAGGTTTTCATCAAAATTGATGCTCAAGTCTGAGTTCAGCGCCCGTACCTGGCCGAGAGCATTGTAGAATTGTTCGATCGCTGCACCCTTAGCCATCCCGGCTATCTTCTGAACTTGTGCCTCCAGCTCAGCCCTTTGGGTCTCCCACTCGACTTTATCTTTCTCCAAGACTTCAAGGTCGGTCTTCAAATTTGTCACTTGAGTTTGGGATTCCTTGTTCTTCTTCAACAGCTTGGCCCCGTCGTCTTCGGCCCGTTGAAGAGCGTCCTTCTTTGACTTAGCTAATTTCTCCAGCTTTTGCTGTGCCTCCGCCACGGCCTTGTCCTTCGCAGCCCGAGCTTCTGCAAACAAAGATAGCCAAAGACGGTTAGTCGGTCGAATGTAAGCAAAAGCGCGACGGGTTAGAAAAGTAAAATACCTTGAGCTTCATCCGACAGCTCTTGGATCATTTTGTCAACCCCCATGCAAAGAGAAGCGCAGACCGCCATGGGTTTCTTTTTAAACCGATCGAAGTCGGCCAGCCCCAAACCCTCGAGCGAGAGAATAGGAATGTCGACCTCAGGATATTCGCGAGTCCGCTCATCGAACTTGGCCCGCTTGGGGGAGCGATCATCGTGGCGAGGGGCGACGGACTGGGAAACAGGCTTCTTCCTTGGCTTTTGGGAGTTTGAGGCACCTTCGACGTCTGTCGAGATCGACCACGTTAAAGTGGCGGCGCGGAGGCGCTGTTCTTAGGAGGATTCAAGACCTTCTCGATCTCGGCCCGCTTCTTGCCACCATTCTTCTGCAAAAAATAGAACAACTCAAGAGTTAGAAGGAGCGAGCAATATTCGAAATTAAAAGATAAAGTCCAAAAGCGAACCAATCTCGGCTTCAAGAGCTCGACCATGAAAGCAAAGACGAAGGGATCTCGCAGCGCGTCGCCCACGGGATCTGGGGCATCATGCCCGTTAGTGTTTTTATCATTTGAAGAGTCTCCAGGTCGGTCACACTTAAGTCTTTGGTTGTGTAGATGTAATCACCAGGACGCCGGAAGAAGTGGGCCTCATTCCACATAATGGGAAAGAAAGGCACACCGGTCGTCCCATCAGGGTTGGTCTCAGCAATGGCTTTGCCCGCTTCCTTGGTAGGGACAATCCAGAAATAGTGGCTTTTCCAAGCAGCACCCAGTGATTCTTAGTACGCCTTAAAGTATCGGTGCTGTGTTTTTTGGGTCTTAAAGGAGACCTGCTCCCTCTTCTCCTTGTTGGCTTTTTCCCTCAGCCAACTCAGCTCGAAAATAGCAAAGAATAGCATGGTCGAGACCGGCCTGCCCAGTTTGGTCATGAGCACCTCAAAAGTTTTCAAAAATGCCCATGCGTTTGGGTGAAGTTGAGAAGGGGCGACCCCAATGTAACGAAGGACGTCACGCTGAAATTCGCTGAATGGTTGGACGATCCCCATCCGCTCGAACACGATCCGATGCATCGTGAACTTCAGATTATCGTAAAAGTGGCGTGGCGTCTTCTCCGTCCTTCATCCTCTCACCCTCCACCCGACAAATGGTTGAAATGGCATTGCAGCTCAGGCAGTGCGTAGTGGCCGACCGTGATGACACTCCTATTAGAACGAAGAGTGTCTGACACCCAGGACATATCGTAACGATCTCGGGATAGGTCGCAGCGACGCCTTACGCCCCTTCGTTCGACCTCTCCTTCGTTGTTCGCCCCGACGAGAAGAGAGCTTGCCACAAAGTTGAACCACAACCTCCTCGCAGCTAACGCTTCTCGGCCTTCCTCGGCCTCGACCATCTCCTCGTCCACGACACGACTCGGTACTCAGACTTCCGCCTTCTATGACCACCTCTTCATCTCCACCGGTGGCGCAAGGAATGGCATCTTATAGTGGTGGTGGATTGCACGATCTAACTTCGAGTGGCGGACTTGGAGTCGAACTTCCCAAGCTAACCGACCCCTTACTGGAAGAGCTGGGGCTCGAGCTCGAGCTGCTCGAAGAATTAGAACCTCTGCCGCTCGAAGACGACGTAGATTTCTCCTCATGGGATGTTGCCTCAGATGGCCTCACCATGTGGTCAGCAAAAGATTGCGATGGGCCCCCGAGAATGCGAGCGGTCTGTTTCACCCGTGGCATACGACACCTGCGATAAGGGGATCGGGTTAGGTCGGTCGAGCAGGGTACTCGCGAGAGGGGGCGACTTGGTCGTCCCCAGACCTGACACCCCCTACCACGAGGCGTGGAAATTGTGCGATCAAAAGAAAAATGGAGAAATTTAAAGAGTAGAGATCGATCCATACCTTAAACGGATGTTGGAGATCAGTCACGAAAGCAAAAAGGAGCAAGCGAAAGTCTTTGCAGATGTAGGTCGGCGGCAGAGCAATTCATGAAAGCGTGAGGAATAGTTCCTACTGAAGGAGTATTTATAGCGCAGGCCCAAGACACGAGAGGGACCGGGAGACGAAACGTTTCAACGCTTCGCCTCCTTAAAAGCTGTCATTAAATGACCTCGGAATCATCAAACGTTGTGTCATAAATGTCAGCGAAAGCCAACGGTCGCGTCAGCTCGGCCATGAAAAGCGAGCGGCCGTGCCCGTTTCGTTATCTGAAGATCCATCATAGCAACGTCACTCTTGGGGGCAGCGATTCAAGCCTCAGCCCGCTCTTAAGCGACCTAGGCTTGGGGGGCAACTGTTCCGGGGTGTATCAGCAAATACAAGAGCTTCCAATAGCAATTGGGCCGTCGGCCCACCCATCGTGAATCCGCCCAGCAAGTCGCTGAGCGCAATCCTGCAACCGGCCGAAATTCTCGCCGACGGTCGGACACTCTGCAGGGATGGCAAACGGGTTTGGCCACGACCGCCCGCTAACCCGCTAAAAAAGCGGGCGGGCCGAGTATTGGGACCGCCGCCCCGCCAAAAAGAAAAAAACCGCGAGCTAAAGCAAAGACGGGGCGGGTCGGCCCGCCAACCCGTTTTTTATTTTTTCATTATTTTTTTATTTTTTAAATAATAAAAAACTATAATGATTTATAGTATTAGTGTTTCTTCACCTGAATGATAGTGTTTTTTGTTTTGAGTTCTATACACTTATGAGGTTATACTCTGCAATACGAACATTAAGATATTATGATGATTTCTTATGCTGGTTTTAACATGTTATTAATTACTAGTTATCAACGAAATGAATCATTTGCACTAACATTGAAGATTAGAATTTAGATGTTTCACTTTTGTTTTGTTAGAAATTGTTATGTTTTGTTAGCCAATGTTATATAATTTAATTTGAATCTCTAGACTTTGACGTTGTACTTATTATGATTTTTTGGTTCTTAAAAATATTTATTTTGGTTGCTTGATGGTTAATCCCTAGTTATCAAGCAATCAAAATACTAATTTTGGTTGCTTTAAGATCTTCTAGGTGACATTTCTTAATGGTTAATCCTAGTAATTCCAATGCTATTATTGTTTTATACTTTTAGTTGCTATATAGTTAATCCTAGTAATTCCAATGCTATTATTGTTTTATACTTTTATTTTGAATATATCAAGAGTATTTAAAGTAAAAATTTGTTAAAAATGCTTTATAAAAAATCTATTTTAAAAAGCAAGTGAAAAATCTTATTGAAATTGAAATGTTAAAAATATATAAGTTTTTTGTTCAAAAACTTTGAAAAAAAATATTCAGGCGGGCCGGACCGCCAACCCGCCAGTCCATCACTTAGCGGGCCGGGCCAGTCTTTTGAACTCGCCCCGCCCCGTTTTTAGCGGGTCGAAGGCAAAACGGGCCGGCCCGTTTTGCCATCCCTACACTACAGTATATATACGTCATTCGCACATGGCATCAGGTACGTTCTCTTACCTTGTGTTATCTGCCCGAGCGACCACTTACTTGATCGTCGGAGTGTCTTCGCAGGTAACACCCGAGGCGCTCAGCGTGAAGCCAAGACCGGTCCTTTCACCTACTCAACGACCGGCCTAGTCACAGGACAACAACTTCAACACTTTATTGGTCAATGTACGATCAAGTTCCTTCGATACCGTATAAGTGTTAGGTATATGATATTTCAAACCTTCCTATTTCAAAATTTGACTGAAACAAGTGGACTATTTTGAAGGTCCAATTTCAGGATGACATCAATTTGTATATAAAACACACCATGTTCAGTCCAGATCATCATATCTAAATAAAGAAAAATAGTAATATTAATTCTAGATAATTATAAAAATTTTAGTCATTTATGTAATTTTTGTATTGACTATGTGGCAATGTATATTGAATAAAAAATACGACACTTGTTAAATTATTAGTTTTAAGTTATTCGTGTTTTATATTAAATGTAGATTAGTTTTTTTTTTTAGATAAGTTGACAATGTGTTAAGTGTATTGCATAAAAATACGTCATATGTTAAATTTTTATATTTAAATTATTCTTGTTTATATTAAATGTAGATATAGATTATGTAATTCAATGAAGAACGCGTGAATTAAGGATGACTTGCAAATAAATACTTTGAATAAAGAAAAAAACCACCACTTGCGCTTTCATATCTTGTATAATCAGTTTTGGTCAAATAATTCACCAAAGAAGGACAAAAAAAAATATATTAATCACGCACATCACGAGACACAGAAATGCAGAAACATTAATTCACATCTCAATCAATCTGAATTCAACAATATTATATGTACAAAAAAGTTTAGATAAAAATAGACAAAAATTAACTTACAACACTAATTAATTAAGTTTTTTAGACTATTAGCCAAATGATTAATTAACCAAGTTTTTAATCAACGTCTCGAAAACTGTGAAAAAGCAGATTGGCTAAATAGTCTAAAAATTTTGGTTAATTGGTGTTGTAAGTTAATTTTTGTCTATTTTTGTCTCAATTTCAATGTCCAAATAGCATTTTTGATCTGAATTACTCTCATGGCTTCCAAGAATGGCAATGAGTACAAAGCAAATGAATTGTTTGAAGCTCAAGCTCAAACTCACTTCTATAAAATCATGTAAAGTCAGTAAATTTCGTTAAGATTTTTTGTCAAATAAAAAATTCGAAAAAAATAGTTATCAAAATCAAATATTAATCAGGCACGTCTCACAGTAAAAACAATATCCTTACTTAAAAAATGAGGTTACAGAAACCACCTCAATGTTAGACGTAATCAGTTTAAAGCTAAACTTGCCATTCTTATGTTAAAGCCTTATTAATTTTCTTCCCTGTAAACTTTTTTCTTGTTTTTCACCCTAACGATCAAAATTTTTGATTTTAATCTCCATAATTGTTTATACTTTTTGTTAGTATTTTAGAGGAAAGTAGTGAAAATAGTTTCAATAACTGAGAAGTAGTATTATAGAGGATGATATCCGTGGGAGAGGATTAACAACTGTTGAAATCTATTTCTCAAATGCTATTACAATGGTTAGTGGCTTTCTAGCTTAATGCTTACCTACAAAGTGGAGAAGCCTAAAAGGGAAAACATTGAAAAATCCTTTTAATTAGAAAATGGTATTTGTAACACCCCCCTTCTACATAGACTACTATTCAATAAATTTTGAAAATCAGAGTGCGTGAAAAACATTTCGGTGCGACCACTCGAGGGTGTCACATTTAAAACCAAACACCTTAACATGCTTCAAAACAATTACTTAAAATAAACTCCAGTTTAGAGGATACATAGCACCAAAATAATAGTCGGGAATAACATTACAGCCGTGGAAAAATAACAACTTAAATAATAGTTCGAAAGTAAAAGACATAACAAATAAACATTCCCCTGCTACGTGCATCGTAGCGACTCGACCATACTCAAAGAAGGATCTCTAGTCACCTTCAGTCACCATCACCTGCAGGTTGCCGACATACGAGGCAACACGACGCAGTAGGGTGAGTCTCAATGCATAGATAATAATAAATAAAGCGAGGAACACAGAGAAACAGGCACACCAGAGAACAATTACACTATTAAGACAATTTACACCAAACACTACGCCAACAGTATAAGGTTTGTCAAATATTTTTTTGGGCATTGGTAGCGCTTTTAAAACGCTAGAGAAGTCGGGCGCTACTAATGCGTACACCCCATTAGTAGCGTTTTAAGAAACGCTAGCCATTTACCCAAATGTGTTTTAGACATACGTAGCGTTTTATATAAAACGCTAGCCATTGACCCAAATACTTTTTACAATTCCTAGCGTTTTCTATAAAACGCTAGGGATCCCATAGCTCATTTTACTACCATTCCTAGCGTTTTAAATAAAAACGCTAGGGATCCCATAGCTCCTTTTTACTACCATTCCTAGCGTTTTAAATTAAAACGCTAGGGATACTATAGCCCTTTTACTACCATACCTAGCGTTTTATAAAAAAACGCTAGGGATGCTATAGCACCTTTTTACTAGCATTCCTAGCGTTTTATATAAAACGCTAGGGATGCTATAGCACCTTTTTACTAGCATTCCTAGCGTTTTATATAAAACGCTAGGGATGCTATAGCATTCCTAGCGTTTTATATAAAACGCTAGGAATGCTATAGCACCTTTTATTAGCATTCCTAGCGTTTTACGTAGAAAAACGCTAGGGATCCTCTAGCTCTCTTTACAAATTCCTAGCGTTTTATCTTTAAAACGCTAGGTATTGAATGAATTTTTAACTTCATTTCTAGCGTTTTCACTCTAAAACGCTACCTATTGACTGAATTTTTTTAAATATTTTTTTATTTTGGTTTGTTCTCCATTTTAATTACAACCTATAAATTCATTCCCTTTTCAACAAATTCAGAAAATACATTCCAATCCAATATATCATTCAAACAAAATTCACCAACAAAATTCATCAAATAATATTTCCAATCCAATATATATCATTCTAAGAAGTACTTACAACATAATATAAATCCAATATATACAACATAAATAATAACTAAACTATTATGAATCTCAAAACTTGCTACAAAAAGCTAGAAACATAATGGCACCACTCCCCTACTCACTTGTAAGTTGTTCAAAGAGTAATTCGAGGAGTTTTTGAAGCCGGGAAAATATCAAAAAAAATGAAATAAAATTAGAATTAAAATGTTTATTAAATGTGAGTAAGTATTATAATATCAATATAAAAATAAATCTAAGTAGTTACCTTGGTTGGGATTATTACTTTGTCATGAGTGATAATCTCTTTCATATACCTCATAACATAGTACCCACAATCATTGCTATTTGGTTGTTTAGGACACTACAAAGCAAAAGATTATAACTTAATTGTCACATTTTATGACCAAAAATCAATTAAAATTATAAGAATGATTCTTAAAAAGCTTACGCTTATGGGTAGCCATCTTGTTTTACTCGTAGATAATCCCAAGTATTCTTTCAAAGCATCAGTAACGTCATACATATATATATATAACGTTAAGTTAAACAAAATACATATATTAAATTATACAAATTAAAATGAGAGGGTTACACATACACACCTCTCAACCGATTCTACTGAAGTCTTCGTGAGACGTTGTAATGGCCTTGAAGTGAATCCGGATAATAGACAACATTTTGCTTAGGGTTTATTGCAAAGAGTACCCAATGTTGCCTGCAAGTAAATGAAGAAACGAATGAGTACACATTAATTTACACTATAATACAATCCTCAAAATAATTAAACAAGTGATTGAAGACTAAATTTCTCACCCATTATTGAGTGGTGCCAAAAATAAAGAGTCGCCTTCAAATGCTTGGCTTCCATGAAGCGTGAATGGATATAACTTTGTACTTCACTCTTTTTAGCCGTATCGCGTTCCTCTCGTGTTACCTTTATGAAACACAACTATACAAGCCGGACACAAGAAGAAATACTTCGTGTCCGTTGAGAAGGGACCAGAAGACGATTGTACAAAAACCTATAAATAATATATATACAACTTTCAGATCCTCATATATATACTCTAATATATACTCTAATATAAACAACTATTGTGTACAAATAATTTAATACATACCTCTGGTATACTCTGATATCAGTGGCAGTGGCCCAATCCATCTCAACTATAGCTTTCATATCCTCGATGTTGATCATTACCAACTGATCCAGGCCCACAATGTTATCGGGCGGTAAATAAATTTGGTCGTCCTGGTTCATTTTTTGAATGTGGACCTTTAGAGAATCGATGTAGTTCTGGAATTCATCATTGGGAAATTGACCAACATGTTGGACTGGCTGTATAGAAGATGGTCGGGAGAGTTTGGTAGTGGAAGGGGAAGGTTGGGAAACTTTCATGGAAGGGGAAGGTCGGGACACATGGGGTACCTAGTATATATTAAAAAAATGATTAATTAGCTAGTTAGTTAACACACATTATAGTCATTTAATTATTAACAAAAATATTGTCACTTACAACGACAAGTTGTTCAAAGCCATGCCACAAAAGTACTAAGTGCTTGATCCACAAGAAATATATCCGCATTAGCAATTGGAATGTGCAATGGTGCAGACCCTCTATTGAATAGTCTACCCTAACTCTCAAATGGTTTTCGTGCATGGCCTCGATTGTGCGATGTGGCACTCAATTGGTTACATATCAAACCCATCGCAACCTTTCGATGTGGGTTTGCAATATATAGCTCACATTCACAGCTTATCCTAAATCAATTATAAAGAAAAATAAATATACATGATAATTTTATCAAATACATATGTACAAAAAAGCAGTCGAGTTTTGTTAAATACCGTGTTGAAGGATGGTGCAACTATCTCGGCGCTATGGGGGTGCAAAGAGCTCAATAGGTTCAATGGGGTGGTGGTGCAGCGGGATGGTGCACCAATCCTTTGTGCCAAGAGTCGCTTAAACATCCTGTCTCTCTTCCATTAGCACAAAGAACATTCTTGGATAGCTCGTCATACTTTTCCGCCATGACTTTACAATCCCCGCACCCTTTTGCTTTGGCTCTTCTTTGGCCCAAACACGCTTGTCGGAGGAATCCCATATCCATAACCTCTAATCCGACCACTGTCTCTCTTCCCTTCCCAAGGCACGAGCAAGGACATCTTGGTGACCATCACAATCTGTTAAATCTCCTTGTGATACAGATTGTGATATGCTTTGGTTGATGCACAAACATAAATAACGGATAAAATTAATAAACAAGTGTCAAGTGAAATTTAATCGAGAATAAAAAAATATGTCCACGTGTCAAAAAAATCGAGTAACGGATAAAAATAATAAACAAGTGTCAAAGAAATTTAATCGAGAATAAAAATATGTTCACGTGTCAAAAAAATCGAGTAACGGATAAAAATAATAAACAAGTGTCAAAGAAATTTAATCGAGAATAAAAATATGTCCACGTGTCAAAAAAATCGAGTAACGGATAAAAATAATAAACAAGTGTCAAAGAAATTTAATCGACAATAAAAATATGTTCACGTGTCAAAAAAAAATCGAGTAACTGATTAAAAAAATATAGTCGACACAAATTCCAACTTGCAATTTTTTCATGAATTTTGGAATACTTACAATTTTGTCCTTGACCTCCTTAGTTTTCGGATCCACAATCTCCCATCCTTGTTTTGTCGGGCCTCTAACCGCATAATCGCATTTATCAAGGGATTCTTGAGTTGGATCTTTCCCCTCTTCCAAGAACTATTTAAGTTTAATAATTGTTAATCAACTGTAAATTAAAAGATTCATTAAATCATAATAAATTAAACTAATTGTGTCTTACCAATCTTTCTTCGAGAATTTGATATCCACTAGAACCTCCTCTATAAGGGTACTTCGGGATTAGAAGCTCTTTCTTTATTCGCTTTGCTCTTTTTCTATTTAAAAAGATAAGTATACATTAATGAATGATATCTACTTGTGAAATATATATATATAACTTAAATAATTAATATACTAACCAGAAATCCGGATCTCAGAAAAAGCGTATATCTACAAATTTGGTCCAATCCTCCTTAGTTATAATTCCGGCATATACAAAGGGAGGCTCTGTCTGATGGTCCCATCAGACGTTTCGTGATACTTTTTCCCCACATCGCCTTCAGTAAGCCCTATGCAACCTTCCCGCTTCCTTCAAGATCCAATCTCTTCGGGACTCATCGACATCAAAGTGTTTCTAGTTATACATAAAAATGGATTAAATAAATATAACTAAAAATCACTAAATAAGATTATTAAAGAGGTCTAAAATTATATACCGTATTAAGTCCCAAAATCATCTTTCAGTTTAGGCAAAACTCGATTATCTTTCTCATTCCAACTTTTAATTGAAATTGGAAAGATTTGCTTCACCTTAGTACCAATAAAGCTAATTAAATTTGTGCCGTTGTCTCCAATTGGCAAACCTTTTAACACTCCATCGGACCTTAAATAATTAAATCATTAAATAATTAGATAACTTGGAAAGGTAGAGAACAACATTAATAATTAGTAATTAACTTACCTTATATTTCTCGTGTCCTTTACTTATCCGATTGACGATATTCTTTTTCGATGTAATTCCTCGGGGAGTGAACTTCTTTGTGTTTCTATCACCCCCATCACCACCCTGACTACTATCGTGATCACTATGTGATGCCATCTGACTTGCAATCACCCAAATGAATAAGACTCAGTGAGTTTTAGCTTTCTAATTGTTTAGAACCAACAAACACTTAACAAAATATAGAAGAAGCCATGCACAAAGTAATAAATCAAAGCCATGCACTAAGTAACCTAGAGTAAACATACATAGAGTAAACCTAGAGTAACCTAGAAGCCATGTACAGGACTAGTATCAAGAGTTCATCTTTTGTTCAAAATGCCAATAACAGAACATTGTTATAACTAACATGCACTAAGTAACCTAGAGTAAACCTAGAGTAAGAGTAACCTAGAAGCCATGTATAGACTAGTATCAAGAGTTCATCTTTTGTTCAAAATGCCAATAATGTAACATTGTTATAACTAACATGCACTAAGTAACCTAGAGTAAACTTAGAGTAAGAGTAACCTAGAAGCCATGTACGCACTAGTATCAAATCTTTTGTTCAAAATGCCAATAACAGAACATTGTTATAACTAACATGCAAGCAAAGTGGCAATCTATGTACAATCGGAGAAAAAGTAAATCCATACCGAGAAATGTGCGTGGAGATGAACGAAATGGGTAACCTGTGTTGTGCGTGGAGATGAACGAAATGGGTAACGGGTTGTGCGTGGAGATGAACGAAATGTGCAACGGTGATGAACGAAGATGAACGAAGAGGTACGATGAACGAAGATGAACGAAGATGAGTTCTCGGGTTGTTCGTGGAGAAAAGTTAGGTAGATGAGTTCGGGTTGTGCGTGAGTGTGTGAGGGAGATGAGAGAGGCGCCTTGTAAAAATTTTAATAGCATTCCTAGCGTTTTTACATAAAACGCTAGGGATCAACTAGCGCGTGTTTACCATTCCTAGCGTTTTAGAAAACGCTAGGAATGCTAGTAAAAAAGTGCTATAGCATTCCTAGCGTTTTTACAGAAAACGCTAGGGATGCTATAGCACCTTTACTAGCATTCCTAGCGCTTAATGTAAAACGCTAGGGATGCTATAGCACCTTTTACTAGCATTCCTAGCGCTTTATGTAAAACGCTGAGGGATCAACTAGCGCCAGCGTGTTTACCATTCCTAGCGTTTTACAGAAAGCGCTAGGAATGCTAGTAAAGGTGCTATAGCATTCCTAGCGTTTTCAGAAAAACGCTAGGGATGCTATAAAGCACTTTTACTAGCATTCCTAGTGTTTTATGTAAAACGCTAGGGATGCTATAGCACCTTTTATTAGCATTCCTAGCGTTTCAGAAACGCGCTAGGGATCCTCTAGCTCCTCTTTACAATTCCTAGCGTTTTAACTTTAAAACGCTAGGTATTGAATGAATTTTTTAACTTCATTTCTAGCGTTTTCACTCTAAAACGCTACCTATTGACTGATTTTTTTAATTATTTTTTTTTTATTTTTGTTTATTCTCCTTTTAATTACAACCTATTAATTCATTCCTTCCAAAGAAAATTCATCAAATATCATTCCAACAAAATTCAAATTAATATCATTACAATCCAATATATAGATACACACAAAATTCAACCTATTAATAGATATTTTTGTTTACAAATCATACAACATCATAAGTAACTTACATTATGAAACTCAAAAGTAGCTACAAATTAAAGCTATACCATATATAACATAAATGACTACTTTGCCTTGACCACTAGATCTCATGATCACTAAGTGATGCCATCCGACTGCAATATAACATAATCCATGTTATTGTTAAATTTACAAAAACAATATAATAATTATCTATTAATAAAAATAACGAGAAATCATTAAGTCTATATTACCTTTTCCTTTTTCTAGATAAAATTTTGTTTGCAATTCGCGTCTTGGTATTTTTTTTTCCGATTTAATAAAAATTCCATCATTATGATCTTTTCTAAAATATACAACATCCTCTATAGAAGTATTTTCCCTATTATTGGTTCCGATGTTCAAGAACGGGTCGCCCTCAACACCAACATCATCGGGTGCTTCATCATCATCGTTGTTATACACAAATTTTTTGTCACCAATAGAACAATAGACCAATTGATATTAATCGGATCGGTGACATAAAACACTTGTTGAGCTTGCGATGCTAAAATAAAAGGTTCATCTTTATATCCTAACTTGTTGAAATTCACCCGCATGAACCCTAATTCATCAATCAGAAACCAAGATATTGTCAACCCATTCACATTTGAACACAAAGCTCCTGAAACATATTGTAATCCAACTCTCATATGTGTTCAATGAAGCCAAAGTAAGACATATTCGCATATATGGGATTTCTATCTTTGCAATCGGATGCATGCATAGAATGAGCTACAAGAGTCACCCCACTATTTTGCATTTTACTCGATCATCTTGTTCTTTTGTATAGAAAGTGCACTCGTTCATTAGATAGTCATTTGTAAGAGAAGACATGTATATTTGGACCTTTTGCTAACCATCTCAATCTTTTTGAAATCAAGTAGGATTCAAACACACTCACCATCAATGTGATGTTTTAGCCACACTATGAAACTCCTATTGTGTTCTTTTGCTAACCAAACTTGCTTCTTTCCCTGAATTGACTCTTAAGAATCTCCTTGTGCTTGGCAACATATGAATCAACCTCACTATCATTGTGAAGAACGTGCATAAGTGCTTGCTCTAGTTCTTTCCTTGATACCATCACTAATTTATTTCCTGTCATCCCTTTACTAATCCTTCCCGCATGACGAGACCTTGGCAAATTCACGAATATTCAAGACTAGATAGATAGCCCGTGCAAAACTCAATAGCCTCTTCAACTATGTAGCGCTCAACAATACAACCTCGTGTCGTGATCGATTTTTCACATATCCTTTTAATATCTTCATGTAACGCTCAAACGGATACATCCATCTCATGTAACATGGGCCACACAATTGTGTCTCTCTAACCGGATGAACTATTAGATGAATCATTATGTCGAAAAAGGAAGGTGGGAAATACATCTCAAGCTCACACAAAGTGACAATAATTTCTCTTTGCAATGTTGGCAACTTTCCAGGTCAATCACTCTACTACAAATCGCCTTAAAGAATAAACAAAGTTTGGTTAAGGTCCGACGCACTTTCTTAGGCAAAATGGATCGAATACCAATGGGTAGCAAATTCTCCATGAGAACATGACAATCGTGGGACTTTAGAGACTTTAACTTGAGGTCTTTAATCGATACAAGAGTCGCCACATTTGAAGAGTATCCTCTGGAACTTTAACTCCATGAAGAAACTCACAAAAGACAGTCTTCTCCTTTCTAGATAGAGTATGAGTCACGGAGGTAGATATGTACGTGTACCCTTCTTTACCGGACCCAATTCAGGTCTCAAACCCATACTAACCAAATCCAACCTTGAGTTGATGGTATCTTTAGTCTTACCCTGGCATATTGAGTAAGGTACCAATGACACTTTCAAGACATTCTTTTCAACATGCATCACATCAATGAAATGCCTTACATATAATGACTTCCAAAGATGGCAACTCAAAGAAAATCGACTTTTTCTTCCACCCCCGCTTGGCAATCTCTCCCGCAAAAGGCTTCCCAAATTTAATGTTCAAATCTTCCACCTTTTCAAATACTGCTTCGCCTGTCAAAAGGCGGGGAGCTCTACGTGTTTCTGTATTCCCATCAAATGCCTTTCTCCACAATCGATAGTGATGAGTTGATGGCAAAAATCTACGATGACCAAGATAGATATTCTTCTTACCATGTTCCAACCACATCCAACTGTGTTGTCTTCACATATAGGGCATGCACACCGCCTCTTTTGTTACTGCACCTGCATAGATTGCCGTGTATGCAGGAAAGTCGTTAATTGTGCCAAAGATCATAGCCCTCGGGGTGAAACTTTCTTCTCTGAACCCATCATACACCTCTACCCCGCCTCCCCACATTTGCTTCAAGTCTTCAATTAAAGGAGCCAAGTATACATCAATATCATTTCCTGGTTGTTTGGGCCTGAAAATTAACAAAGACAAAGATCATATATTTGCGTTTCATGCAAAGCCACGTGAGTAAGTTATAAATCGCCAAAATCACGGGCCATGTCTTGTGGGAGCTACTCGATATCGTGCGGGTTAAATCCATCACCAGACAATGCAAGGCGTAGGTTTCTCGGGTCATCCCCAAATTAGGATACTCAATATTGATTTTTTCCATTGCGGAGAATCTGCGTGTCGTAGCATACCATCTTTAATCCTTTCATCCTCATGCCATGTCAAGTGTTTTGCATCTTCCGAACTACGATACATGCGCCTAAATCGAGGAATTATAGGAAAATACCACAACACCTTTTGTGGAGCGGACTCTTTCTTCTTATACTGCATGGTGCATTACATTTAGGACACGACTTTAACAACGCATGTTCATTCCAAATAAAATGCAATCATTCGGACAAGCGTGTATCTTCTCATAGTTCAAGCCAATAGACCCCAACATTTGCTTTGCATCATACGTCCGAGAAGGAAGCACATTATCATTCGCAAACATTTCTTTCGTAGAGAGTAAATCGGTAAAGCTCTTATCCGTCCATCCGTGGCGAGTTTTCAAGTTATACAACTTGATCACAGCCAATAATTTTGTGAATTCATTACAACCCGCATACAATGGTGTCTCTGCATCAGTTATCAACTTCTCAAACATTTCAGACAATCATTAAGATCCTCTTCAACCACCTTTGCCATCTCTTCAAATTCGTTCGCATCAAATGAATGTGTTCCGGTGTCAACCGGCGGCGCATATCTCTTACTAATATCATTCATATTTGAAGATTCACCTTTTTTCTCACCGTGCATTATCCAACAAGTGTAACTTTGATCAATTCCATTCGCCTTTAAATGTCGTGCCAACTCCTCTGCGATGAATCGATTTTACATAACAACACCTTAAACAAGGACATTTCATACCACTACAAGTCCCTAAACGCTCAACATCACAAACCACAAAATAATCCACTCCAATGCATATACTCCTTGGACAGACGATTGGCAGACATCCAATTTCTATCCATAATTTCCAAATTATATTTATAATAAAATCCTGAGAAGAGAACTTTAACATATGACCCATCAAGCAATTCGAATATAATGAAGAATCAATTCATATAAAAAAACAAACAAAAATTCCTCTTTTAAAATTTTTTCAAATCCACTCCTATATATTTTCCCAAGCTATATCTATATCATATTATAGTCTTCCAAATAATTAATTTATGTTTAACAAGAAGAGGCTAGTGGTAAAAAAAGAAGAAGAGTCTAGTGTGCACAAGTGACAAAACTAATATATTTCTAAACTAGAACCCATAATTAATATCTAACAAGAAATGTAGCAAGGAACAAAAACTCACCAATGTTGTCCGAGTGAGAGAGATGATGTTCACCGAGAGAGATGATTTTCGTTGAGAGAGATGATGTTAATTTGAGTTAGGGTGTTAGGGTTTTATGCTTACGGGTGAGTGATTTTATGTTTACGGGTGAGAGTGTTAGTGAGAAAGGAAGTAGCTCAATGGGAAACAAAAAAATATTATTTAACCATACCTAGCGTTTTCTAAAAACGCTAGGGATCTATCTAGCGTGTTTTCTAAATACCTAGCGCTTTGAATAAAAGCGCTAGGGATCCGCCTCTAGAGTGTTTACTAAATACCTAGCGCTTTATAAAAACGCTAGGGATCTATCTAGCGTGTTTTCTAATTGGCTAGCGTTTTGAAAACAAGCGTTAGGGATCTGTCTTCAGTGTTTTCTAAATAGCTAGCGCTTTATAAAAACGCTAGGGATCTATCTAGCGTGTTTTCTAATTGGCTAGCGCTTTTTGAATAAAAGCGCTAGGGATCCGCTCTAGCGTGTTTTCTAATTTGCTAGCGTTTTAAGTAAAAGCGCTAGGGATCCGTCTAGCGTGTTACCTAATTGGTAGCGTTTTAAAGTAAAACGCTACTAATGGTGTAGCGTGTTATTAAAAATGGGTAGCGTTTTTATAAACGCTACTAAAGGTGGCGATCTCTTTTTACAATTCTGGCGTAGTGACTTTTTTAGTCACTGAAATTAAAGAATATTTTGATTTAGTCTCTTCATTCTCGACAACATCTGGGGAAGATTGTGAAGGAGGTACATAAACAATGTCCTTCCCCTTCACAACTCCACCATCGACTACCTTATGACTGGCCTGCATCAAACCAAGTCTGAACTTGGGGTCTATCATCGCCACCAAGTCCAAAGAACGCTGGAAGCCGGCCACGACACCAAAAGGGACCTTGTTCAGCAAATCGGCCTTGTCTTTCTTCAGCTGCTCTACCTCAGCGATATTCTTCCGCCTCTCTGCCTTGGCTTCCTCCCTTACTCTCTTCAATATATCCTTTGCTTTGGCCAGATCGGTCTCGAGCTCGGGCACTCGTTGCACAAGCTTTGTCTGCTCCATCAGTTTGATGTGGGCCTCAGTGAGTTTCTCCTCAACAGCGGACAACTCTTGCACATTGGCCTAAGGCCCGGTTCTATTCAGATAATTCTACAAGATTACGATCTCGGTAAGTTTTCAATCTTCTCCTTGAGCTTCTTGTAGGCCTCCTCTCCAAGTCTGGCAACTTTTGCGCAGGCCCGAAAGTCATCCAAAGTAACGTCATCCTTTGGATCGTTTTGTTTTTGTTTTTTGAGGGTGGAAGGATTAGTTTTATTCTTAATCTTAACAACCTTCTCAGGCCCCCGCTTTCGAGGTGAATCCTCCTTGCAGGCAGACTTCAGAATTATCTTTGGAAGCTTCCTGAAAGTAGAAGAGCTTTATTTTTTGGGATCAGCAGCGGGGTCGGAACCAGCAGCCGACCCTGAGGTATTCTTTCTCTCAGCGCCACGATCAAACCCCGACACGTTCACGGTTGTGTCAACGTTGGATTGAATCAAAATATCATAAGATCTAGGTCGTTCATTCTACCTGCAAATAACAAGGAAATGATCAGATTCTCCGACATAAAAGTATTCCCGATACCAACTCGGATTACACGATCATATGCAACATCAAAAATAAAATAAATTCAAAGCAAGGCAAGTACTGAAGTATTCTTCAAATTTGGCCTCAGATTCGGCCAAAGCGTCAATCATTGAACCACAATGGATTTTCACGCCTTTCTTGGCCAACTTCTTTCCCCACCAATCTATCAACTTGTACGAGACTGCATCCTCTCCTCTTAGGGACCACGGCTTCACGGCGTAAGATTTGGTATCAACCACTTCTCCGTTGCGGACGAAATTCTCCCGAGTCCAGGACAAAGGGAAATGACCCTTGGACAACTTCCCATCCTCGAGGTCGGCAATCGACCGCTTCGCCGCATTATTTAATGCTTGGACGAAGAAGAAAACATACTTATAATCCTTGTTCGACTCATCGGACGGCGAGAAGTAAGACCATTCTTGGTTACAGCGCAGGTGATAACTCTATTTTATATATAGTTATTCATATGTTTAAACTTAGTAAATTGCTCTCTTTCAAGTAAAGGTAAGGAGTTTATATAGTATTTTGTGTAATATGTGATAACTTGAGTGTTTGACATGGTTAAAGTTTTGGATATAATGTGGTATGTTTGATGAGTTTGTTCAGTGCAGCCTACAGATGCACCAGCATTACAATGCACCTGCACTGATGCTCCTGCATTGCATCTACAGTTGCTTGAAGCCACAATGGAAGCACCTCAAATTTCACCAAGCTTTATCACTTCTATGACATCATGCTTAGTCATGGACACATGGGGGAACATGCCCACTTGCTAAAGGAGGCGCCTACCATTGCCCACCATATAGGTCTAGCTTTGAAGAGTCATTTACTTATGGACATGTGGCCATTCACTATTGGACCTCCCTATACACTTGAGTGTATGCTTCAACTTCTGAGACAACTTCTGAAAAGTAACCATGGTTACACCTCTAGTTTACTTCAACTACAAGGAAGGAAACCCTCTCATGAAGAAAGCTCAAAGCCTATATAAAGACCTTCACTCTTCACTAGGAAAATCATCTCTCATCTCTCAAGATCAAATCACTTCTCATATCTTGTATTTCAATTTCATAGAATAGTTTAGGTTAGTTAGTTTTACTTTCTCTTGTAAGGAGGTTGTAAGGAGGCAAGGAAGGAATTTACGACTTCTTTCTTTACTTCAACCACAACCAAGTGGAGTAGTGCACCCGCATCACTTGGCAACTTCATGCAAAGGAAACTACAACCGTGTAACTTCTATCTTATTGTTTCCTTTTGTTATTTCAATTATATGAATATGACTTGTTCTATTTATATAAGCCTTGTGATGTCTAGCATGAACTAAACTCTTTTGGTTGAGATGTTCTAACCTTATAATGATCTTTTAAGTATGTTATTGTGTTCATATGTGATGTTTGCATTCTAGTTCTTGTATGATAACTCTTTCATATTCATCTTTAGAATTGACCATCTCAAAGTGAATGCAAATCATAAATACAGACATGGTTTATGATTAGAACTCAAGAACTAATAGGGATACGTATTTAATAAAGGAAACTTGTTAATTACATGCTAAAACCTAGACATAGGATAGCAAAGTCCTTAGAATGATGCAAATACAAGAGTGAACTTATTTAGCAACTTGGATAATTGTTAGGAGGCAAGAGAGGAATTGACAACTCTTTTCTATACTGCAAAAAACAAAGATCATAAGAGCTTGTAATGAAACTCTAAAGAAATTGACTGAAAGGCACATACTGATGTAGCTGCATCAAATATAACACAAAACTCTTAAAAGTGATTTATTTGGTAACGACATCTCAACTATCATTCTCCACTGATTCCTTACCTCTTTTATTACTTATTTACATTCTATTTGTTTATCAACACCACCTATTTGTGAGTAGGATAATGGTTACCTTTCACTAGTGAACTATTTAATTTAAACTTGTAAATTAATCCAATCCCTGTGGGAACGATACTCTACTTTCACTTTATTACTTGATACGATTGTGTATACTTGCACATTTGTGTGTATATCAAGCGCACCAAGTTTTTGGCGCCGTTGCTGGGGATTGCCATTAATTTTATAGTTTAGATTAGTAGTAAATTAGTGAACATTTTACTTTTCTTGTGTTTAGTATTTTTTCAGTTAGACCCTGAGATAGAAAGGAGACTTAGAAGATTGAGGAGCATTCAAAGACAGTAAAGAAACAGAAGCAGTTGCAGATACACAATGTCTGAACATGGTACTGGCAGAGGACCTATAACAGATTTTTATGGATCATTGCATAATTCATAAAATATTTACAGCCAACAATTCATCAACATGGGAACAACAGGTATGTTTAATGATAGAGATAGGCCAATGAGAAATTATACTATGTTTGATCCTCAAATCGTGCAACCTTGCATAGTTAGGCCTAAAATCTCTGCAACACATTTTCAATTTAAACCTATTGTTGCACCCCGAAAAATCCGGTTTGGGTTTCTCAATGTACAACGTGGAAAATTTTTGAAGCCGCCACCAATATTTTAATTTTAAGACCAAAACATTGAAAAAAGGTCTTTTGAACAAGGCGGATGGTTTTTTGAAAACTAGAGATATAGGTTCGGGGGTCGATTACGTGCGGGAAGGTGTTAGCACTCCCACGCGCCCTCCTCTCTACGAGAGGAACCTTTAATTAAGTGTGTGGTTTTAACGTTTGATTTGAAAGATACCTAGATTTGCCTATTTATTTCTTATTTGAAGATAAATGAGAAAACTTAATGAAAAATTTTATTTTTGGCGCTTGACGAGAGTTGGTCTCTCGCTCCTACGTATCTCCTGGTGCGATGGAGAATTCAAAGCTACGTAGTTCTTGTTTTGAAAAAGGTTTGTGTTTTTTATCTTTTTAGAGTTTTTTCGCAAAAGGGGTTGAGCGTTCGTGGTGACCAAACAACAACGGTTTAGAGTGGCCACGCTACTAACTCTTTTTGAAAATGGGATCGTCACTAACAATCAAACGGCAACGGTGCGAGTGACTATTGATGACAACCGGTTTTTATTTCGATTATTGAAAGGGTTTTCGCAATTGAAGGGGAGCGTTTGTTAAGACCAAACAACAACGGTTTAGAGTGGCCACACTACTAGCTCCCACGGGAATGAGATTATCACCCACAATCAAACGGCAACGGCGCGAGTGATCATCAGTGACAATTAGTTTTGATTTTGATGTTTGAAAAGATTTGTTTTCTGAAAAGTGTTTTCGTTGGTTTGAATTGGAGAGAACGTCGTGATAAAAGGAAATTCGCAATTGGATTGAGCGTTCGCGATGACCAAACAACAACGGTTTAGAGTGGTCATACTACTAACTCTTTTGAAAATGAAATTATCATTAACGACCAAACGGCAACGGCGCGAGTGATCATTAATGATAATCGGTTTTGTTTTAGGTTCAAGTATTCGAATGAGGTAACTTGGAATGACTATTTTGAAAACGAATATTGAACATGATATGAGCGAAAGTGGATTTAGGTAGCCATATTTATACCTTAAGTGTTTATTCCTAGTTTAAAAATTACACAAACCATCATAATAGTGATAACAAATGATAAGCAAAAAGAGATGCTATTAGATGACAGCATGAGGTAAATAGTAACGATGATAATAGTAATAACAATAAGTAATAATAAAACTAAAAAGAAATAAACCAATAAAAGCAAGAAGGATGGGTGCTGTACAGAGATAAAGGAAGTGTGACTAGCATTTTTTAAAAAAACGTGGGGGGTTCTGGGTTAGTAATACTGGGGTGTAATAAGCAATCAGGTGCAAAAGAAAATTTAAAAAAACATATAGGCCCATACCCATAACCCATGCGACCCAAATATCAAAAAAAGAAAACCCTAAACTCATTTCTAATCTCCAGCGCCGTTTCCCCCCCAAAACAGAAAGAGGAGGTTTTTCAAGAGAGAGAAAGAGAGAGAGAGAGAGAGAGAGAGAGAACCAGAGAGAAGGAGTTCCGCGAGGAGAGAAGGAAGAAAGAGGAAGAATGGCGCGACGGTGAGAGGGCGAAGCGCACGGTGGCCGCGTCGCCGTTTGAGCGTAGTGCGACGGCGGCGGTGGTGGTGGTGACAGTCGTGGAGCGCGGTGGTGTTCAAGGGTGTGTTTGCCGAAGACGGAGGTGGAGCGCGGTGGCGGTGATGGCGGCGAGTTCGCCATGGTGACTGGTGAGCTTCCTCTTCTCTTTTCCTCTGTTCTCTGTTTGTTATACCTCCCATCTTCTTATTCCTTGTTTGATTTGTTTTTGTTGGATCCGTGAGTTTAGAAATTGGAAAATGGGGTTTCGTTTGAGGGTTGGGGTTGGGATCCGCCATTGATGAGTTGGGTTGTGTTGTGTGGTTGGGTTTCTGCTTTGTGTCTGTTTCTGTGTGTTTGTGTTTGTGTGTTTGTGTTTTGTGTGTGTGTGTTTGTTGTGTGTGTTTCTGTGTGTGTTGCTGCGTTTTCTGCTGGGTTTGTTTACTGTGTGTTTGTGTGCTTGTTTGCTATTTTTCTCCCCCATTTTCTCGGTTCTGTTTTCTCTATCTATTGTGAATATTTGTATTATGTAAACTGGGTGTATTGTGACTCATGTATCTGTCTGTGTGTTTGGCTGTTCAGTGTATTTTTGTTGCTGTTTTTTTCTCCCCCCTCTGTCTGTGTGTTGAAACTGAATTTATAGTCCCAATTGCCTAGATAAATGGATGGTGTGGTCAATTTAGAGTTGCTATCTGATTTGTATTCTTTCAAAATGTTTCTGTTTTGGTGCTCTAAAAATTTCTGAGCAATTTTCCTTCCTTTCCAGCCTCTGATGCTTTCACAGATCAGTGTGTTTGACTCTTATAAACCTTCTTATAAACCTTGTTTATGTATGTGTGCACAGGTATGTGTAACCAAAGACCCAACCAAGACTCTACCTATTTGAAGCTTTGGGGCTAGACAATGCCTATGTCTGCTGCTGAGACCTATTGCTGCCACATTTTGGCTTCTTTTCTTTGTCCCTGATGATGCTTGCTGGTCTTTGTTATATGCTTAACAAAGATTTCCTCATTTGTGAAAGAGAGAGGCAGCAACAACAAACCAAAGCAAACACATGCTGAGTTCTTCTCCCACTTTGTATTTTTTGTTTTGTATATACATATAACAAGAGTTTATTATTTGTATCTATTATAAAGAAAATTATTTATAAAAGCATTTTTTTTAGAATCTGATTTTGGTATAAAAATATTGATATAATAAATTAATAAGCGTATATGGATAATAATAATAATAATAATAATAATAATAATAATAATAATAATGATAAGTATCAAAGCAAATGCGCGTACACGACGAGATGCGAGCGCGCACGCAGCAAAAATCAAAACACGCACACAAATAGAAACAATACGCGCAACAACGAGAATAAATACAAGCACACGATTTGAGACGACACGCGCACGTGATGAGAATAAGAGATGCTAGATCAGTGACGCACGCAACTTAAACACATGTGTGCAGTTAGGACCTACACAACAACACATATTTTGAGGTTTTCTAAAAACGAGAAAAATGCCCTTTAAAATTGGGCGTTTACAAAAATACAATTTTATTTGATTTTCGACTAGTCGGACAAAATTGGGGTATGACACCTATTATGTTCCAAATGCTTCAAACAATAGGTCAATTTAGTGGTTCTCCTCAAGAGGATCCTCATTTGCACTTAAAACAATTTTTAGAAGTGTGTAGCAATTACATCATTCCTGGTGTTAGTGAAGATGCTTTTAAATTGAAATTATTTCCATATTCCTTGAAGGATAGAGCTAAGGCTTGGTTGAACTCTCTAGAGCCTAACTCTATTACTACTTGGATGAGATGGCTCAAAATTTTTTAACAAAATATTTTCCACCTATCAAAAATGTCAGGATGAGAAGTGAAATCACTACTTTTAAACAAAAAGAATTTGAGTCTGTTGCGCCCGAAAAAGTCCCCGAGGGGTTTTTCTTCGTTTACAACGTTTTAAGACAATGAAGTCGCCACCAATATTTTTTATAAGGAAAATATTGAAGAAAAACCTTTTGGAAGGCAGGTGGTCTTTTTTGGAAAACCGGAGATTTGGGTTCGGGGCCTGCGGTTAGGCATAGGGAAGGTATTAGCACCCCACACCTCCTTTCTACTGAAAGGGAACCTTTAATTAAACATGTGATTTTAAGTGTTGATTTGAAAAATACTTAAATTTGCCTCTTAATGGAAAAAAATACTTAATGAAAATTTTTATTTATTTGCGCTCGACGAGAGTTAGCCGCTTTGGTTTTTTTTGAAAGGAAAAATGTTTTTAGTTTATTGTGCTTGACGGAGGGGATCCGCTCCTACGTATCTCCAGGTGCGATGGAGAATTCAAAGCTACGTAGTTCTAGGTTTTTATTTTTAACTTGTTTAGTTGTGAAAACTGAGCTTTCATGATGATCAATTGAGCGAAGGCTCCAAGTGACCACCATTAGCACTCCATTGTTAATAATCATGCAAGCAAAGGCTTCGCATGACCACTAACAAAGTTTTTTGATTTAATGAAAAGTTTTTTTAGGAAAATTAGGCATTCGTGATGATCAATTGAGCAAAGGCTCCAAGTGATCACCACTAGGTCCTCATTGTTAATGATTATGCAAGCAAAGGCTTCACATGACCACTAACAAAGTTTTATTTAATGAAAAGTATTTAGAAAAATTAGGCATTCGTGATGATCAATTGAGCAAAGGCTCCAAGTGATCACCACTAGGTCCTCATTGTTAATGATTATGCAAGCAAAGGCTTCACATGACCACTAACAAAGTTTTATTTATTGAAAGTCTCTAGAAAAATTAGGCGTTCGTGATGATCAATTGAGCAAAGGCTCCAAGTGATCATCACTAGGTCCTCATTGTTAATGATCATGCAAGCAAAGGCTTCGCATGACCACTAACAAAGTTTGATTTAACGAGAAATTATTAAAAAAAACGAAAAAAGGTGAAAATTACCAAATGGGGGTGTTATTAGTTGTGGGAAATTGTATTAACAAACAGGGGGTGCAGGAATTAAGGCCCAATTGGTTTTATTGGTCAGTAGGGTGTTCAGGCCAAAAAACGTGTGGGCTTAAGGGGGTTCAGTAGTAATGCTCAGGTGTGTTTTGTAGGTTTTTAAAATTAAAATTAAAATAAACACATCGTAACTCATTTAAGTGTTTTTAGGGTTTGAAGGCTTTCATTCACTTCTCCCCCCAAACGCGCCGCATACACAGAGAGAGAGAGAGAGAGAGAGCGTTGGTCGGCCATGGAAGAGAGAGGGAACGGCGCCGGCGATGGGGTTTCCGCCGGTGACGAAATGGGATGGTCTCGGTGGTGACTGAAACGGCCAGGGGGGTGTTTCACGACGGCGCTGCCTCCGATGGAGGCGGTTTCGCGAATGGAAGGAGGGTTTTTCACGGCGGTCTCACGGCAAGGGAGCGCCGAGAAGACGATGCTCATGGTGGTGGGTTTCACCGGCGACAACCCACGTTTCCAAGCTCGCTTTTTCGATCGGTTCCTTCTCTTTTTTTTAGTTTTTTATTTACTTTTCATCCTCTTCTTCGATTTCTCTTCTTCTCCTCCACTCAATCTCATTTTTTTTTATCCTCTCCATTACTGGTTCATGGATTCCTATGGGTTTTTTGTTTCATATGTATATTCTTTTGTGAACCAGATAGATCTGTTGCTATAAGCCAATATATATTTCGTTTTTTAACTTACAGTGATATCTTTAGTAGAACATGTTGATTCAAAACACAAAACCAGAGAGAAAAAAAAAAATAATACCGACCTGATTCTAAAAAAAACAAGATCTGGATCTGCTAGTAACGTTAATGACTGGTCTGTATTTTTTGTTGCTGCTGCTGATTTTGGTTTCCTGGATAATTGTTTCTTTCTTTGAAATCTATCCTTCTCTTTTCAACTGCTCAGATCTCGAAAAACAGTGTTTGTGTGATTAGGGTTTTAGTGTAAAACCCTAGTCTTTTTTTTTGGTGATTTTTTACCTCGAAATTCGTGTGTTCTTCTGCTGCTGTTGACAGTGTTTTTATATTAAAAAATTAGGTTAGGCATTTAATTACGTTTGACTGGGCTTTGATTTTTCAGATTTGGAGTGGAGCGGATCGGCCACTATTTGGAGAGCGGTTTGTTGGAACCCCGCTTTCACTCTGCTGCTTTGCGCTTGTTGTTTTTTTTATTTTTTGTAATTTTCGAATTTATTTATTTTTGTATATTTGTATTATTATTTTTTTGTATTTTTTGGACATTGGGACATTTGAACACTTCCGGTCTGTAATAAGAGTTAAATAGTATTTTTTTTTGACATTTTGGACTATTAAACACTTTTAAATTGTAAATAAAACTAGATAGGATTTTTTTGCATTTTTAGACTATACACATATACTCAAAATAAATTATCTGCACAAGATTAGATTAATAAGAAAAAGAGTCTGGCCAAACACAAAGACGAGAACGGGCCAGACTAGACGAATACGCTAAAACGAGACTCAAATAGGAGAAATGAGCTCATTAACTAAAGACACTACTTATGTACGACTAAACTCAAATACGAAGATTAAATTGAAGAACGCACGAAAAAAATGATCATTCGCGTGTCTGCTTAATTTAAACAACGGTATTTCAATTTAGTTGAGCTGGATAACTAAAATTGACTTAAATTAGAAAGGGCGGACAAAATTGGGGTATTACAATTTGCCTCTCTTATTTCACATTTCGCCAAAAATATGAATTGGCCTTTTCATATTTGTTGGTGAAATGGAAATAAAGATATAGAAATAATACTAATTTTGTCCGCTTGAAAAGTTCAAATCTTTTGTTATTTTCCTTTTGAGGGGTTAACACCGTCGCATTAACGAAAGCAATAAACTGGAAAAAGCGATGAAATTGGGAAAAGCGGTAAATTGGAAATTCGGAGGTTGCCTAAAACCTTTTAACGGACTCTTGTCGAGTACGAGCTCGGGGTGGCTTTTTCGAGCGCCGATCAATATCAAGTCCGAATCGATTTGATCAATGGATTTACGCCGTGCCTTAGGTCGACACAACTAATCCGGGCGACTTAACGGTTCGATGGATCCATCGCGCGCTCGCATACCGATGTTGTGATCTGTGGAAGGAGTTCACTAACTCGAAGGAGTTCACTAACTCGGGTTGATGGAGTTTACGAACTCGATTGATGGAGTTTACGAACTCGGGGGTGGCCTTTTCGAGCGCCGATCAACATCGTGTCCGGAATCGATTTGATCAATGGATTTACGCTGTGCCTTAGGTCGACACAACTAATCCGGGGACTTAACGGTTCGATGGATCCATCGCGTGCTCGCATAACGATGTTGTGATTCGTGGAAGGAGTTCACTAACTCGTGGGAGTTTACTTAACTCGGGGTTGATGGAGTTTACGAACTCGGATTGATGGAGTTTACTTAACTCGGATTGATGGAGTTTACGAACTCGGTTTGATGGAGTTTACGAACTCGCGGCCGATGGAGTTTACGAACTCAGTACGATGGAGTTTACTTAACTCGTCTTTGATGGAGTTTACTTAACTCAGTCTTTGATGGAGTTTACGAACTCTGTCTGATGGTGATTTTCTAAAAATGGGATTTTTGGGACTCTCTCGTCCAAGTAACTTTTCTCTTGGATGGTGCATGAAATGCATGCACTTGGGTATTTGGGTGCACATGGATGCAATGATTGATTTTGGTGGGATGCTTCTTCCGCTTGATTATTCTTTCGCTCTTCCGAGATGCGAATTTGAAAGTGTAATGCACTCACTGTTTGATGCCATGGAGTGATGAATGGTATGGATGACATGAGAATGATTAATGATATGAAGATGTTGTGTTCTTTTGTGTTCCGTCCCTCCGTGATTTTCTTCTCTTTTTTTTTTTTTTTTTTTTTTTTTTTTTTTTTTTTTTTTTTTTTTTTTGCTTATTCTGCTTTTTCTTTAGCAGCCTTTCTTTTTCTCTTATTTGTTGTTTTTTTCCTTTTCTTTGGTTAAATCCATCTGCCGGACGGAAGCTGCCCCAGGACGATGATCACGCGAGGATTGCGCACTGGTTCGTCACGACTGTTTTTTTTGCAATTTTATTCACTTGAGAAATCATTTCTTTCTGTATTTTTCAAAGATTTCGCAATGATCCCGTAATGCTCAACGCACACATGTTTTGCAAATCAATTTCATCAATCATAAAAGTTATTATTTTGAAAGAAACTGAATAGGTGAAAGCAGAGACACGAAAAGCACATATATGAAAGAGAAGTTGGACTTTTATTGATATAGAAATTGGACGTGCAGAAAGTCACGCCAATTGAAAGTACATTGCAATCTTTCTTTTAAACTGAGAAAATACAAGAGAAAGGAACAGATCTTGTGATTTCATCTCTGAAGTAACGGTGCCCGCCGTCCATACTCATAACTCTGATCACCCTCTTATCCAAACCTTTGGGAGTGCTGATTGCCTTTCCTTTTCTCGAGCCAAGTTTTCTGACCCTAATTTTTGCCTGAATCGCCCTTTGCGGGTTTTCGATCCACCGGATCGCTCTGATTTTGCCTAGGCCGCCCTTTGCGGGTTTTCAACCTAGCGAGCTAATTTTTCCTTGGCTTATCTTTCTCTTTTTTCGTCTATTTTTCTAGGCATAGTACTTCTTGACCACATCTGAGTTCACTGGATTTGGAATCTCATCTCCGTCCATGTTCGCCAGGATCGGAGCTCCTCCTGAGAATGCCTTCTTCACCACATAAGGTCCTTCATATTTGGGAGTCCATTTGCCCTCGGGTCCGCTCTCGATCGGCAAGATCTGCTTGAGCACGAGATCTCCTCTTGGAATTCACGAGGACGGACTCTTTTGTCAAAAGCTCTTATCATCCTCTGTTGGTATAATCGCCCATGACACATCATGCCACCCGCTTTCGCCAATGAGGTTCAACTGGTCAAGACGGATGAACCCACTCGCTTCATCAAGTTTTGTCTCCATTAACACCCGCAGAGATGGTATTTCAACTTCAATGGGGAGGACTGCCTCCGACCCATAAACCAGTGAGTAGGGAGTTGCCCCGGTTGAGGTGAGCACCGAGGTACGATAGCCATGCAAAGTGAAAGGAAGCATTTCGTGCCAGTCTTTGTAGGATACCACCATTTTTTGCACTATTCTCTTGATATTCTTGTTGGCCGCTTCAACTGCGCCATTCATCTTGGGACGGTACGGGGATGAATTGTGATGCTGAATCTTGAACTCAGCACATAGGTCCTTCATCATTCTGCTGTTCAAGTTGTTGCCATTATCAACGATGATTTTGTTGGGAAGATCGTAACGGCAGATCAGATCTTTCTTGACAAACTTGGCAACCACTGAACTGGTTATACTTGAATATGAGGCAGCTTCAACCCACTTGGTGATCTCTAGAACTTTGCCCTGATGTAACTTGACTGAATCTTGGAGTGCCAGCCTTTTGATTTTTCTTTCTCCCTTTTTTTTTGAGAATTTTTTTTTTTTTTTTTTTTTTTTTTTTTTTTTTTGACAAACATATTTAAGTAAATAAACTTATTTGTCCTAAAGCTAAAACTCTGAGAAAACAAAAGCAATCGATCATTGATCGGAATGGATTTTTGGAGATTGTGGGTTTTTGTGGAGGAAGGATGATTGGGTTTAATGAAGTGTTTGAAGCTAATGGTAGGATGATTTTTATTCGGCGTTGGCTGACGTTTGATGATTTATGATGGTTTATTTGGCTTGATGAGGTGTTTGGAAGTTTTATTCCTGGCTAAGGGTTGGTGGAGGGCGGGATGCCGAGGTCAAAGGGAAGTATTTGCAGTTTATTGAGACAAGGATCTCTTGTGTTTTGTGGTAAGGTGTATCAGCTCACCACTTACATTTCTTTTGTATTTTTGGGATTTTCATTTTTAAATCTCTTTTTTTCCTTTTTTTTCTTTTTTGATTTTTCTTTTTGATTTTTCTTTGACTTTCGTGAGCTTGATAAAAAGTGATGCATCTTTTTTGATATTTGAGGTGATCCTTGTCTAGGGTGATTTTTGGATTTCTTGGCTTACAGTGGGTAGCATAGTTTTTTTCGAGAATATGGGAAGATGGTCGAACTTTATTCCAAATCACGATTGCTCGTTTTCTCAAAAAATTAACTCAAGGACAATAATTTATTTACTCCTATATATTTGCCCTCTTTTTTTTATATATTTTTAGTTTTTTTGTTCCTTTTTTTTTTTTTGAAGGAGAAAATCATCTTTGGGACTAGCACGATTCAGATCTCTGTAGTCGACGCACATTCTGACCTTCCCATCCTTCTTGGGAACTGGGACAATATTGGCAACCCACTGTGGGTACTTGGCCACTGCTAGGAACCCTGCATCAAACTGCTTCTTTACCTCATCTCGGCTTTTCAGTGACATCTCTGGCTTCATTCTTCTTAATTTCCGCTTGACTGGTGGGCACACTGGCTTGACCGGCAACTTGTGTTCAACAATATCTGTGCTCAACGCTGGCATGTCCTGATAAGTCCATGCGAATACGTCAGCGTAGTCAAGCAGAAGCTGAATCAACTTTTTGCGCTCTTTATCCTCCATTGCAGTACCAACCTTGACTCCTCTTTTATCTTCTTCTGTACCCAAGTTGACGATCTCAATCGACTCCCCATGAGGTTGAATGGTCTTTTCTTCTTGCTCTATTAATCTCATTAATTCCGGAGGAGTTTCCCAGTTTTCATCAACATCCCCTTCAGTTTGGTTAATTGGATGATCAAAGTCGTAATAGGGATTGTTGGCACTGTTATTTTCAGAGACAATTGCTGTGGTTCCGCCTTTTGCCGAAGCGAAAAAGCAGAATAAAAGGCGAAACAAACAAGCAAACAATAATAAAACAGAAAAGAGGACACGTGAAATATGGAGAAATGATTTTTATTGATGAAGATTCAAAAACAACGTATTTATTGATGATAGTGATTCTGAAAATAAAAACATGCGTGCCCCTAACAACTGGTCCTTATGGCCTTGGGCAGAGCCACAGGGTTGCATTACAACTAATTAAAAGTCACAGGAGAATCAGCAGCCTCCCAATTCTTTAATTCTTCACCGACGAACCGACTCGCCCCACCCTCTTCGCACTCGTAACTATCCATGATGGCAAAGAACTTGGTTGTGTTGCTCATCTTCCTCATCCCATCCTCGTAGGGCCGGATGTCCTTCATTCGGATTTGAGCACTCGCAGAGCATCATATCCGACTAAGTAATCAAACCTTCCCCAGGCTCCCCTAGGTATCCCAACATCCCTCTTTTATAGGCACTACTGCTACGCGTCTTCATTGATTTCTTCCTCTAGCATCCGATCATCGACTCTGGTTTCGTAGGGTAATTCGAGGAAACCATTCACGCCAGAATGAGGATTATTCATCGTCATTACGGTGGGTTCACGCAGTGGGTCACGTGAGTGAATTGTATTCCCGTGGATTGGTCCTCGAACTTGGGGATGGACCGTCATTGGCCAATTGAAACCCACCGGAGTTCCCGGAGCAAAGAGCAGGATTGGGATCTGGATCTCGGCTTGAGGCGCCCCTGCTCCAACTTCATTCGCAACTACGCCAGGTGAGCCGGCCTCGCGGTTCTTGGAGGATCTCCTCCGTGATTTGTGTCGTGAGTGCAGAGGCGTGTAGCCTAGTGGGAGACCAAAGGGAGGCCATTGCACCGCTTGAAGGGCTTGAGGATCCCCGACCAGGAGGGGGAGGGTATTGTCTACCCCAAAGCAGCAGTGAGCTTCACTGTACCAACATTTCTTAAGGCACTCAAAGACTCTTATGACCTCTCGCCATTTGAGCTTTCATGATTTCCATCTCACTTGAAGGACTTGATTCCTTTGATTCGACCTTGCGACCACGACCATTAGGATTTGGATCTCCCGACTCCGCATTCGATGTGGCGTTGGATTGCCCCGATCGTCGCCTTGATTGTTGTCCATGTTCCTTGCTTGCAGACGCGTCAAATAGCGATGTTTAACCAGCTTGCCTGGTTTTCTGTTGACGGAACACACTCATGAACACAAGAATGACTAAATGAATGCAATGCAATGCGATATGTATGATTATAATTTTAATGCATGAAGAGTGCAAATGACAAATTTTTTCAAGATTTTGTTAGATGCAAATGCAATGGTGCAAAATGATGTGAATGCGAAATGATGTGGATGCGAAATGACATGGAAGAATGGTAATAAAATGAGGTTTAATTGGTGGTACTTTGAACATTTTCGAAACTGCATGCCACCTCATGTAGTTGTTTATGAAAGAAAAATTACAACTTTTCGAAATAAAGTTTGAGAAAAAGGAATGCTTAAGCTAAATGCAACAAACAAGGGTGTGCCCCCGTGTCCTACGAATGGTGGGAATCCTAGGGTCTAAAGTCGACGAAAAGGGTAATCTTCCCATGTAGGTTCTAATCACTTCCTCACAATGGCAACCAAGAGCTAAAGTCTTTCTCATGATGACACCCACAATCGTGAAAGCTACCGAGTGTGAGGCATCATGACAAAGCGCACTCTTGGCGGAACTTTCATGAGAGCCATACAGACAAAGGTCTACGAATGGCGATCACTAGTCGTTCCCACTCTCCTAGGTTTTTGTTCGGACCTTGGGTTTTAGGCCCCACTCGGTACACAAGTATAGGGTGTGAAGTGTGTGTTGAGGGCACAATACCTAGAAATAGCTACCCTCCCCACCCGCAAATGACAATTGAGCAGTCACCTGCACAAAAGCAAAAATAACATGTTGTCTACCCTAGGGTTTAACATCAAATAAGTCACTAGAGTTTCAACAAAGAACCAATTGCATTGCTTACCTCAAGAAAGGGAGCCAAGAAGGGGGGAACATGATAAGAGTGGGGGATGCATGAAAAGAAGAAGCATATAAGCAAAGAGAATAAGAAGGAAAACAATCATAGCAGAGGAAGAAGCAAATGCACATGAATGCAAACAATGCTTGTATGAAAAAGAAAAAGAATAGAGGCAAAACAAGATATTCGAATCAAACACACAAATCACATATTTAATTAATTAGGCTCGACCTCTTTTTTGAAAAATAATTTCTTTTAGTCCCCAGTGGAGTCGCCACTGCTATACTTGAAAAAGTCCCCGAGGGGTTTTTCTTCGTTTACAACGTTTTAAGACAATGAAGTCGCCACCAATATTTTTATAAGGAAAATATTGAAGAAAAACCTTTTGGAAGGCAGTGGTCTTTTGGAAAACCGGGAGATTTGGGTTCTGGCTCGGTTAGGCATAGGGAAGGTATTAGCACCCCCACACCTCCTTTCTACCGAAAGGGAACCTTTAATTAAACATGTGATTTTAAGTGTTGATTTGAAAAATACTTAAATTTGCCTCTTAATGGAAAAAATACTTAATGAAAATTTTTATTTGCGGTACGCTTCGAGAGTTAGCCGCTTTGGTTTTTTTGAAAGGAAAAATGTTTTTAGTTTATTGTGCTTGACGAGGGGATCCGCTCCTACGTATCTCCAAAGCGATGGAGAATTCAAAGCTACGTAGTTCTAGGTTTTTATTTTTAACTTGTTTAGTTGTGAAAACTGAGCTTTCATGATGATCAATTGAGCGAAGGCTCCAAGTGACCACCATTAGCACTCCATTGTTAATAATCATGCAAGCAAAGGCTTCGCATGACCACTAACAAAGTTTTTTGATTTAATGAAAAGTTTTTTTAGGAAAATTAGGCATTCGTGATGATCAATTGAGCAAAGGCTCCAAGTGATCACCACTAGGTCCTCATTGTTAATGATTATGCAAGCAAAGGCTTCACATGACCACTAACAAAGTTTTATTTAATGAAAAGTATTTAGAAAAATTAGGCATTCGTGATGATCAATTGAGCAAAGGCTCCAAGTGATCACCACTAGGTCCTCATTGTTAATGATTATGCAAGCAAAGGCTTCACATGACCACTAACAAAGTTTTATTTATTGAAAGTCTCTAGAAAAATTAGGCGTTCGTGATGATCAATTGAGCAAAGGCTCCAAGTGATCATCACTAGGTCCTCATTGTTAATGATCATGCAAGCAAAGGCTTCGCATGACCACTAACAAAGTTTGATTTAACGAGAAATTATTAAAAAAAACGAAAAAAGGTGAAAATTACCAAATGGGGGTGTTATTAGTTGTGGGAAATTGTATTAACAAACAGGGGGTGCAGGAATTAAGGCCCAATTGGTTTTATTGGTCAAGAGGGTGTTCGTGCCAAAAACGTGTGGGCTTAAGGGGGTTCATGAGTATCTTCGGGGTGTGTTTTGTAGGTTTTTTAAAATTAAAATTAAAATAAACACATCAGAACTCATTTAAGTGTTTTTAGGGTTTGAAGGCTTCATTCACTTCTCTCCCCCAAAACGCGCCGCACATACAGAGAGAGAGAGAGAGAGAGAGAGCGTTGGTCGGCCATGGAAGAGAGAGGGAACGGCGCCGGCGATGGGGTTTCCGCCGGTGACGAAATGGGATGGTCTCGGTGGTGACTGAAACGGCCAGGGGGGTGTTTCACGACGGCGTTGCCTCTGATGGAGGCGGTTTCGCGAATGGAAGGGGAGGGTTTTTCACGGCGGTCTCACGGCAAGGGAGCGCCGGAGAAGACGATGCCTGCGGTGGTGGGTTTCACCGGCGACAACCCACGTTTCCAAGCTCGCTTTTTCGATCGGTTCCTTCTCTTTTTTTTAGTTTTTTATTTACTTTTCATCCTCTTCTTCGATTTCTCTTCTTCTCCTCCACTCAATCTCATTTTTTTTTATCCTCTCCATTACTGGTTCATGGATTCCTATGGGTTTTTTGTTTCATATGTATATTCTTTTGTGAACCAGATAGATCTGTTGCTATAAGCCAATATATATTTCGTTTTTTAACTTACAGTGATATCTTTAGTAGAACATGTTGATTCAAAACACAAAACCAGAGAAAAAAAATAATACCGACTATTCTAAAAAAAACAAGATCTGGATCTGCTAGTAACGTTAATGACTGGTCTGTATTTTTTGTTGCTGCTGCTGATTTTGGTTTCCTGGATAATTGTTTCTTTCTTTGAAATCTATCCTTCTCTTTTCAACTGCTCAGATCTCGAAAAACAGTGTTTGTGTGATTAGGGTTTTAGTGTAAAACCCTAGTCTTTTTTTTTGGTGATTTTTTACCTCGAAATTCGTGTGTTCTTCTGCTGCTGTTGACAGTGTTTTTATATTAAAAAATTAGGTTAGGCATTTAATTACGTTTGACTGGGCTTTGATTTTTCAGATTTGGAGTGGAGCGGATCGGCCCAGCTATTTGGAGAGCAGCTGTTGGAACCCCGGCTTTATCACGCCTTTTTTTCATTGTTTTTTTATTTTTTGTAATTTTCGAATTTATTTATTTTTGTATATTTGTATTTTTTGGACATTGGGACATTTGAACACTTCCGGTCTGTAATAAGAGTTAAATAGTATTTTTTTTGACATTTTGGACTATTAAACACTTTTAAATTGTAAATAAAACTAGATAGGATTTTTTTGCATTTTTAGACTATACACATATACTCAAAATAAATTATCTGCACAAGATTAGATTAATAAGAAAAAGAGTCTGGCCAAACACAAAGACGAGAACGGGCCAGACTAGACGAATACGCTAAAACGAGACTCAAATAGGAGAAATGAGCTCATTAACTAAAGACACTACTTATGTACGACTAAACTCAAATACGAAGATTAAATTGAAGAACGCACGAAAAAAATGATCATTCGCGTGTCTGCTTAATTTAAACAACGGTATTTCAATTTAGTTGAGCTGGATAACTAAAATTGACTTAAATTAGAAAGGGCGGACAAAATTGGGGTATTACAGAGTCATTGTTTGAAGCATGGGAAAGATGGAAAGAATTGTTGAGAAAATGTCCTTACCATGGAATTCCTGTTATTGTTCAAATGGAAACATTCTATAATGGTTTAGAACCTCAAACCAGAATAATGATTGATGCATCATCTGGAGGAGTGTTGCTAAATCTATCTTACAATGAGGCTTGTGCATTAATTGAAAGAATTTCATCATATACCTCTAGTTGGCCTACTGAGAGGGTAAGTGCCCAAAAGAAATCATCAAGGGTACACGAGATTAGTGAAATATCAGCCCTATCTGCTCAAGTAGCCTCTCTAGCAAACATGATAAAAAGCCTCACTTCTACCAGTGCACCTGCATTAACAGACACAACTGCAGCAACCATAGAACAAGCACCTCCAGGAACAGTTAGTTGTGTATATTGTGGGGGAGGTCACTTGTATGAAGAATGTCCCAACAACCCTATTTCTGTTAACTATGAAGGGTATAACCTAAATAACAACCCTTACCCAAACACCTACAATCCAGATTGGAACAATCACCCAGATTTCTGGTGTGGGAGTAACAATGCTACTGCACCAAATACAGTTGAACCATCTACTCCACCAGAATTCCCTTCTCAACATGTCCAAAGACTATTTGCACCAGAAATAGAAAACTCCTTGGAATCTCTAATGAAATCATTTATGAGTGAAACAAGAGAATTTATGAGTGATGTAAAAAGCTCAATCCAAACTCAGGGTGCTGCCATTAGAAACTTAGAGAATCAGGTTGGACAATTAGCAACTACTCTTCTCCAAAGACCAAATGGATCATTACCATCCACCAAAGAAGCTTTAACTTCACAAAACCTTAGGAAAGATCATGTCGATGTTATATATTTGGGAAGTGGAAAATATTTGAATGAGCTTTATGATACAGAAGGTGGGGGTAAGGAAGAAAAATAAAAAAATGAAAAAAAAATGAGAAAAGCAGAAAAGAAAAAAATTCTAGCAATGCAGGAGCATCCAATGCACCTGCATCAGTCTCAAGCAATGCAGGAGCATCCATTTCTCCAGCATCCAATTCTGCACCTATGCCCTTACCTATGTTTGTCCAAGAGTACCCTCCTCCTCCTTTTTCTCAAAGGATGAAGAAGGCTCATGATGATAAAAAAAATTTTCGAGGTGCTAAAGCAATTTTTCTCCAAGAGTACACAATATCCAATTTTTCGAGGTGCTAAGCTCTAAGGAGAGTGATGGAGGAAGAGATGAACCAGAAGAAGAAGAGAGTGTTAAGGAGATTGAGCCTAAACCAAGCCCTAGAGCAGCCCTCAACAAACAAACAACTCTCTCACCCCAATCCCCACCTCACATAAATCCAACTCCACAATCCGCTTCCCAATCAGCCACCACCACACCAAACAAAACCCCACCCAACCAGCCTATAGTGCCACCCTCACCACCTAAATACACCAGATAAATTCAAAGTACTGCTAAGACCCACAAACCGGAAACTATCCACCAAACACCTCAACTAGAACCACAAGTTAAAGGGAGACAAGTTCTTTTGTCAAACTCAAAGCTTAAAGTACTCCCTGAAAAGCTCAATTCTAAGCAGTCAGGACCTTTTAAGCTGGTGAGAGTGTATCCTAATGGGGCAATGGAATTGTTTGATGAAGCCGCTAAGTGCATATTCAAAGTAAATGGCAAAAGAGTGAAGCAGTACTATGGAGCACATGTGGAAAGAGACAAATTCACCACAGAGTTACCAAAACTCTAACATGAGGCTTAGTCTAGCTAGAGACTATAAATTAAGCGCTACTGGGAGGCAACCCAGATTTTTAGGACTAATTGTGTTTTGTGTGTTTTTGTTTTTATTTTTGTAGGTGTGAATGAATGGTCTTGTGCAGATCCTGTCAATTATGCAGAATTTTGATGCAGTAGCACCTTGTGCAGCTGCATTATTAGTTGATATCTACCACAAGACTTAGTCAGGCTGAAGACTCTTAAATCAAGCGCTTATGGGAGGCAACCCATGATTTTGAAGTATTAATTATGGTTGTTTCAATTTGTGTTTTGAAGTGTTTTGGGAGAAACAGGTTAAGATAATTCCCAGTGTTGCTGCACTGTATGCACATGCACTATCAAAATTTCAGTGCTCCTGCATCAAGCTCCACAACACACTTGGGTGAAAAATTTAAATGATGAGAAGAATGTTGCAGAGCAACCTGATGCAAGTACACCTGATGCGACTGCATCCACCACTGATGTACCTGGTACAAGTGCAACTAGTGCAGGTGCATCCAAACCTGAGGAGCCCAAAAAGAAGAGACAGAAAGTGAAGAATTCTACAGTGAGATCTTGCTCAAGGCTAAAGAGTGGGGCATCAAAATAGTAATTATATTTGAAATAACACGTAGTAATTATTTTTTAACACTTTTTTATATTTTTCCACTTTTTTAATTTCTTAATTGGCAATCAAGTGGGTCCCACCGTATTCTTGTTATCACTAGTGCAGAAAAGGGATTTAAAGTCAAGCAAATTGGACATTTGAAGTCACGCGTCAGCATGACTTCTATTAAGGCGACTTCGTATGTCAGGAGATTCAAAGTCACGCAAGTGCGTGACTTCATAAGTTTGTTTTTAAGTCAGACTTTTAACCGCCTGACTTTAATTCGTCGTGTTCTGTCTAGACCAGTCTCTGCGAATTCAGGCGCCAGACTTTAAAGATTTTTTTAAGTCTGACTTTTGATGGCCTGACTTTAAATGTTTTGTTTTAAAGTCCGGTTTGTACCAACCCGACTTTAAAAGTCCTTATTCATATTTTAATTCTTTTTAGCTTTTGGGTGATTCCCCTGCATATACTACTTTGGCTCCACATCAAATTCATTAAATCTAGCAACATACACATTCTATATAAAATAAATGTACTAAATTTTGCTCAAAAAATATCATTAGCAAACTAAAAATTACTTTAGCAATTAAACATTCATTTGACTAATATCTTGTCAAACAAAGATATATGATATGATATTGACAGCAAAACAGTAAAAATATAATAAAACCGTATGCCCAACCACTTAATGAGGAACATGGTGTCCAAGTTGAGTAGATGAAGCATCAACCTAAAACTTGAATCACATTCGAGTATCCTTAATAAGCAACCTATTGCATGGTTAGGCAAAAAGTAAATGAAAATAAAGAATGAAAGATTATTTAGTGACATCAAACTTCTGCAATTAAGATCCGACCCTTTTTAGATCAAATAAACACAAGACATGAAAGTATCACTACTACAGATGTATAAACCATCAAATTAATTAGTAGGAATGAACAATTAAAATTTTCAAGACGTATAATCCAACAAAAACACGTGAAAGAACTTCTATATAAGAATATTTTGTCGTACACGAGTAATGACTCACATAAGGTAATTAAGTAGAAACCAAAGTGATCGCTTTCAATTGTTAGTCCGTTAGTGAACCAATTTCGGATATGAATGATTATTACCGCTTGTTTAAAGCATCTAACGCTTTCCTCATTGAGGTCATTAGTAGCATGATTGTCATCTTCCCAAATTCGTGCACCTCAAACTCCTTCTCAATTGAACAAAAGAAGTTCCTAGACTCACAAGACAAATATGCAAGGTGACTGAATCCAATTTAATGCCAACCGCTTTGTATCTCGCAAAGGACATCATCTAAGTTCAAATTTGAGAATAGAAATTACATAATCTTTGAAAAGGGTACAATAAGACTAGTTGAAGTAAAAGATAATTGTAATTTAGCAGTTGTAAGACACTAGAGTAAACTAATAACAAGTCACGTGATAGAGAAAAGTAACAATGCAAAAACAAGTCACGTGATAGGCAAAAGTAAAATGCAAAAACAAGTCTTTGATAGGCAAAAGTAAAATGTAAAACAAGTCACGTGATAGAGACAAGTAACAATCCAAAAACAGAGTTAAATAGGGAAACTTGTTGTCATTAATTCCTTGAACAACATCTATGTTAACACTATGGCAAACTTATCTTATCATTTTTCATACATTTGGGGAAACAAAAGCACAATACTTTGTATCTTTGTGAACTAAAAATTAATCGGAAAAGGAACACAACTAAACAAAATTTTGTGCTCATCTAAAACTTCTAATTAGGTGATAATAACAACATAAATACTTTCTCGACGTACTCTAAATCATGGAGAGCTAATGCAACTCCACGTGTTGGGATTCCACTTCTCATTACACCGCTAACAAACGCAAAGGTAATCAATCACCAAGCAAAAATGGAAAGAAAGGAATGAACAAAGATAATTCAAAACTTCAAAGACTGGACATTCAAACAAATTACCCAAAAACAATAGAAAAATTACACTTGGGGTCCTTTAAATTTATTTAAAATTCCAGATTCGTCCTCTAATTACACTTGCTCTTGAAAGTCTTTTAACTACTATTTCCCCCGATCTTCTAACTTACCTTGGAAAATTAAATAGCAAAAACTTTATTTGCTTTGTGACTTGAGAAATATAATGAAATTTGATAAATCAACATTACCTTGTACACTGGACCAAAACCGCCTAACCAAGCTTATTTTCCGAATGGAAGTTATTTGTTTCCATTGCAAGCTTTCCAAAATCAAACAATGCTAGGTCCTCGGATTACGATACGTTTTAGGTGTTCAATCTTGCCCTCACTATGATTTGGGTATCCTTAACCCCTGTTCCAAAATATATAAATGCTATTGTAAGAGTCATTAATGGTGATCCTAATTTCATGATATTTACACATTAACAAAACAAATATAACAAAATAAAATCTAAAAGTTTAACCACCAGCACAAGGATTCATAAGCCTTTTTAAGAACATGATCACAAACTATAACTAATCAAGAATAAACTAGTATGACCTTAGAAAATATTTCTACTAAAAATGCATATCTCCTCATAGTTACCAAGTTAGACAATAATTAAACAATAGTACACAATATCCACTATGATATAATGATATTAGCAGATTACTCAAGTTGCTTAGTTATCCTTCTCCATAAAATATAAGTAGAGGTAACTATAAGAATTGTTCCAAATAGAACAAAGATGTGATGATGATTATTGTCGTGCTCTTGTCTTCACCTGCATAAGAGAGAGTTCAAATAGTATGCAGGAATTGAAAATAAGTGACACCTAACAGTAACAACAATAACACAACAAACCAGCAACAACAATAAACCTAAAGATAAGCAAAACACAAACAATATCTCCGATATCAATGCTAACCAACAAAACCAGCAGCTGCAACACACCTCTCACATCAGAACCGCTACAATGACACACCACAACAAAAACCCTAAAACAGAGAATCTACTAAATCATTCCCTTTGTCAAAAAAAAAAACTAAATCGTTCCCAAATTAAGTTTTAAAACCTCATAAACTCTAAATCCTCTACCTAAAATTTCTACAATCAATAAAAAGTAAACACAATAAAAAACCCTAGAGAGAGAGAGAGAGCAACATAGAGAGCTATAGCGATAGAGCGACACAGAGAGAGAGGGAGAGAGAGAGAGATAACTTGCCTAGAAACAAAGAGTGGAGATGAGCGAGAGAGATGAGATGAGCATGGAACAACTTCTTCATGAGAGAGGAGATGAGCGTGGAACAACGCTTCTTCGTGAGAGAATTTCGAGGGAGTTTTCTATTTTTAATTGTTAAAGTAGTTTTGAAGTCACGCTATATGCCACTTTGTCTTAAAATGTTAAAAATTTCAGTTTGAGGTCGGACATATTTGGGGCACGTATTTTTGCCACAAGAGTTTACGAATCAAGTCAGGCATCTGAATGCCTGACTTTAAATGTCTAATTCTTTTCCTAATTTTGCACTAGTGTATATTTGTCCACCTTTGTCGTAAAATCATTGTCCAGATAGCATTTCTCTATAAATATATATACGGATTATAAACCGTACTCTATATATTGATATTTTATTAATGCAGCAATGCAATTCACGCACTTATATAAATATTAATTCAAAAAAGTACTACATGTCATTTCACAGACAAATTAAATTTTAAGTATTTTGTTAGTGGGAAGGGTTTGAACAAAAAAAAAGAAGAGGGTAACTCTATTAGTGAGGGATTCCAGGTTCCTCTCTATTAGTGAGGTTCCCTAAATCCGTCTCTAAACATCTTTTCAGTATTTTGTAACGAATTTAGTTACGAAATTTTTAGAGAGGGATTTTTTTCATCTCTATATTCGTCACAAATGTAATCCAGTTGAATTTCACTTTTCCGTAGCTAAATCTCTCACTAATAGTGAGGGATATTTATCCATCTCAAAAAATTTCTCTCTAAAAATAAATTTTCTAGTAGTGCGTCACCTCGATTTCTCCAAACATCATGTCCCTGCTTCTCCACTCACAGGCTGACACGTGGCGCGAAATCATTACTTTTTCCCTCATTGAAGACACCAGACAAGTCAAGCCGAGGCTAACCTCATCCACTGGCCGTCCTCGACTTGGGGGGCCACTGTTCCGGCCTGGGCCTAACCTCACAAAAGTTGGGCCAGGCCCAAACCGGTATTGACTACAGCCCAACATGCGCTCAACTATCAAGGGTTCCCATTTAACGGTCCAGATTGAAACGCTCGTATCGGACGCCTCAGATACGACACATCCGTCTATAAATAAAGGTGCACCCCTCCATTTTCAGGTACGTTCTCATTCTTTGCATACCTCTTCACTTCTTTTGCTGACTTAAGCATTAGAATGTCTGCAGGTACCATCTCCCGACGAGCTCAAGCAAGCTACCTCGACACCAACCTCGGCGGGTCCGAACTACACCTTCAACCATCTGAAGCGCTTCTCCAAATATCCCAGATCTGATCTTTATCCGAGATCCAAATAACAACATAATATATATATATATATATATATATATATATATATATATATATATATATATATATATATATATATATATATATATATATATATATATATATATATATATATATATATATATATATATATATATATATATATATAAAACACACCATGTTCAGTCCAGATCATCATATCTAAATAAAGAAAAACAGTAATCTTAATTCTAGATAATTATAAAAACTAAGTCATTTATCTAATTTTTGTATTGACTATGTGGCAATGTGTATTGAATAAAAAATACGACACTTGTTAAATTATTAGTTTTAAGTTATTTGTGTTTTATATTAATTGTAGATTAGTTGACAATGTGTTAGCTGTATTGCATAAAAATACGTCATGCATATGTTAAATTTTTATCTTTAAATTATTCTTGTTTATATTAAATGTAGATATAGATGATGTAATTCAATGAAGAACGCATGAACTAAGGATGACTTGCAAATAAATACTTTGAATAAAGAAAACACCACTTGCGCTTTCATATCTTCAGTAATCAGTTTTGGTCAAATAATTCATCCATGAAGGACCAAAAATATATATTAATCACGCACATCACGACACAGCAATCCAGAAACATTACTTCACATCTCAATCAATTCGAGAAAACTTTTAGATCGGCTTATTTGAGCTTATTTATTGATATAAACACTCGCGTAAACTATTGTTGCAAATGCGTTCTCATTCTTTCATCATACCTCTCCACTTCTTTTCACGACTTATGCGTCGGTGTATGCAGCGCACTCACCTCTCTCTGCGAGCTCAAACAAGCTACCTCGACACCAACCTCGGCGCGTCCGAACTACATCTTCAACCATCCCAAGCGCTTCTCCAAATATCTCGGATCTGATCTTCATCCGAGATCCAAATACGGAACCGAACGAAAAGTGCTTCACAACAATGCACTGATATAACAATTAATACAGCAAAGTACAACGTGAATAGAGAATAACAACAACATAATATATATATATTGTTGTCGTTGTTATTGATATTTTATTAATGCAGCAATGCGATTCACGCACTGATATAAATATTAATTCAAAAAAGTACTACATGTCATTTCAAAGACAAAAAAAATAATCTAATGTAATCAATCAGTATATAAATTAAGTAGAGTGTACAAAACGAAACCAGGCAGCATTATTCTCATCCCATGGATTCCAAGAATAATGATACTGGCTACAAAGCAAATGAGTTGTTCCAAGCTCAAGCTCACTTGTACAAAATCATGCACAGTTTCCTGAATCCCATGTCTGTCAAGTGGGCTGTTGACCTTGGCATACCAGACATCATCCACAAACATGGTCAACCCATTACTCTTCCTGAGTTGGTTTCAGCTCTTGAAGTTCCACAATCCAAAGCCACTTGCGTCCAACGTCTCATGCGCTTATTGGCACATATTGACTTCTTTGCTATTGTCAAAAAAATAGAACATGACACTGACACCGTCACTGACAACAATTTAGAAACATATGATCTTACTCCTGCATCACAACTCCTTGTGACTGACACTGATTATTGCTTGTCCTCAATGGTGCACTTGACAAACTCCCCATCTTTTGTTAGTCCATACCATCACTTGGCGAAATGGACTTTTGAGGAGGATCTCACAATTGCTGACAAGTGGGATAACATGCATCAAAATACCTCACAATTGAAGATCTTTAATGAGGCTATGGAAAGTGACTCTCGTGTTATGAGGTTGGCTTTGAAAGACTGCAAATCAGTTTTTGAAAGTATTGGTTCCTTAGTTGATGTTGGAGGTGGAACTGGAAACACAGCTAAGATCATATGTGAGGCGTTCCTGCAATTGAAATACATCGTCTTAGACCTTCCAAAGGTTGTTGCAGGATTAAAAGACACTAACAATTTGAGTTTTGTTGGTGGGAATATGTTCAATTCTGTCCCTCAAGCTGATGCTGTTCTACTCAAGGTATACCCAACTACAAGAGTTAATCATCATTGCTATCAATTCTAATATTTTAAATCTTATAATTGCTATCAATTTAAGAAAATCTAGCACCTGAGAATTAGATATCCTACAATCATGACACATCATCTAAACATTTACCCTTTTAATCGTTTTATTTTCTTCACTTTTAACTTTTAGCTTTCATGCTTCTTACCATGCTTATCTCTGTCATACTTAGATTTATGACACGTCATCTAACTAGTTATTATAATTATTAAATTGTGTCTTTAAACTTACCTGATCTCAGTAAATTTCATTATTTTAACGGTCCTGACGAGGAAACATTATATATTTGCAGTATAACTATTTTTTATATTCTCTTTATAAGTGTTTAGGAAAGAAAATGTTCTCTTTATAAAGAAAAGAAAATTCATAAAAAGAATAAATACATTTATAATGAGAATACATTTATCATCTCCTTCGTCATTTTATTCCATTCACTAGAACTTTTCTCCGTTATACCTCTTTCTCATTTTTTTATTTATGTTTCTTTGATTAATGAATGTAATCTAATATGAATTTATCTAATTCTTTTATTTTTAATCTTCTAATATGCTATCAATTTATGAAAATCTATCACAAGGATTGATCCGAGCGATAACTAGGTCTAGATCTCATCCCAATTTGTCAAGTTCAAGCCTTGGGTGTGAAAACAACTCTATTAGAAAGGGGAAACCACATGAACCGGCAAAGTCGGATAAACATGGTTAGTCAAGTTCCTCGACGTAAATTAGTTACAAACAAAATTGGTGGATACTGCTCAATAGTAACACATTAAACAATTTTTTTTTAAATAATACTAGTAGCTATGAAATCACAAAATTTAATAGCATACCATTATGACACATAATATAAACATTTACCCTTGTAATCATTTTATTTTATTCAATTTTAAGTATTCTAAATCATATTTTTTACCCATAGTTTTCTCTCTCAAACTTTTTTATTTATATTTATTTGACTGATGGATGTAACCTAATATGACTTACCCAATTATAATATTTTTATGGCTAAACTTCACTTTTGGTCCTTTATCTTTGCCTTAGGCTTTAGTTTGGTACTTTATTTTTTTTGGTTCGTTTTGGTCGCTCATCTTACATTTCCGTTTCATTTTGGTCCATGCCGTTAGTTTTTGTTCACAGACGCCACGCTGGCAGCTAACTGCTGATATAACGTCTTACATCTCAGTGCTGACTTGGAACTCATTAAGTGATATGGCATATAAGGGACCAAAATGAAACTTATAAAAAAACATGAATGACCAAATTGATAAAAACACAAAATACAAAATCAATCACCATCTTCATCTTTTCCAGAGCCACCACCACAAACAATAACATCACCTCTCTCTCTCCCCCTCTCTCTTTCCATTTGCCATTGAAAGTGCCAAAAAACCGTAAAACGTGATCTGAAATTCCATTTCGTTCTCGATTCTTTATCATTGTTGTCGAAATATTTAGATAACAATCAGTTACTGCACCAATTTTGAGTTTTGAATGTTTCCCCAATTTGCAAAATCCAAAACGTGTTTGCTTCTGAAATCACATTTTCAATTAAGTTCTTCCACTTTTTTGTGCCAATTGGTGATGGATTCTAGTTCCTTGCGAAATTTCGCACGAAATCACTATTCATTTTGTTGATTATGTGAAGAGTTGAGAATTCTGGAAATTATTGTTGTTTTTAGTTTTCTTGATAAGAGAGAGAGATAGAGAGAGGCGATGTCACTATTTGAGGTGGTGGTGGTGGTGGCTCATCGGAGGTGGTGGTGGCTGGCCGAAGAAGATGAAGATGGTGATTGATTTTGTGTTTTTATCAATTTTGTCCTTCAAATTTTTTTAAGTTTCATTTTGGTCCCTTATATGCTACATCATTTAATCAGTTCCAAGTTAGCATTGACATGTAAAACATAGCGTCTGTTAACAAAAATTAATGGTAGAGACTAAAATGAAACACAAATGAAAGATGAGGGATCAAAAAGAACAAAAAAAAAAAGATAAAGGACAAAATGAAACCTAAAGAAAAGATAAATAACCAAAAGTGACATGTAGCCTATGTTATGTAGCCTATGTTTAATCGTCTAATATACTATCAATTTAAGAAAATCTAGCACGTAGGAAATTATACATCCTACAATCATGAGACATCATCTAATCATTTACCATTTTAGTCATTTTATTTCCTTTACTCTTAAGTTTAAGCTCTTATACTTTTTTCCCATACTTTTTCTCGCATACTTAAATTTATGACTCATCATTTAATTAATTATTATATTTATGAAATTGTGTCTTTAAACTCTCCCTCTTACTTTACCTCTCTTGCTTTAGGTCCCTCCATCTCTCTCTCTCCAACCTTGTTTTCCTCTTAGTTCTCACTTCTCACATTTCATGTTATTTCTCTAACTTTAGTTGATCTCTGTAAATTTTATTGCATTTAACGGTCCTGACGAGAAAACATTTTATATTGGCAGTATAATAGGTTTTTATACTTTCCTTTATAAATGTATTTATTCTTTTATAAATGAATGTTGGCTTTTGAGTCTCGATAGAAGAACCCTATATATTGTTGGTAAAAATAATTTTTATATTTTATCTTATTTTGCTTTGAGTCTTGACTGAGAAATATTACTATTGTTGATATAATTAGTTATTATATTTATTTTTCCTGAATGCCTTTTTTTTTGTTGGTATCATTATTTTTGTATTTTAAATATTTTTTTTATAAATTTTTAAGAAAACATTACATGTTATCCAAATAATTGTTTGTTATATTCTTCTTTAGAGTTCTAATAGGAAAACATTGAATGTTGTTAATATAATTTCATTATTTTTGATCCCGATGGGGAAACATTATACATTATTGAACTCACTATTTTTTATTTATATTTTTTCTTTTTAAAGTCCTTTTTTTATAAATAGATATTTAACTTTTGAGCCGCTACGAGTAAACATTAGCTGTTGTGAGTATATTTGCATTGACTTTAAGCAATACCAACGAGGAGAAAACATTACATCTTGTCAACATAATTATTTTATATTTTTATTTTTAAATGTCTTTATTTTTTATAAATGAATATTTCAGTTTTGATTCTCAATTGGAAACCAATGCATGTTGTCGGGATAATTCTAAAGGTTTACTTTGCATTTGAGTTTTGACAGAAACGTATATTCAAAAATATTATCTGTTGCTAGTGTAATTATTTTTTATATTTTGCATTCATAAAGATATAATTTTTATAAATCGTTATTGTGAGTTGGGGTACTTACGAGAAAACAATTTTTTTTGTCAAAATATTTAAGTCTTATATTTTACCTTTTTATACGTGTATTTTGCTTTTGAGTTTGTGAGGAAACGTTACCTTTATATATGTTTGTTTTGCATCCATGGGTATACTGCAAGTATATACTAGTATATGTTGATATTCAAATATAGCATTTCTGGTTGATATTATTACCTTTTTGCAGTGGGTGTTACATGATTGGAATGATGACGATTGCATAAGGATTCTTAAAAATTGCAATGATGCTATATTGGGAAAAGACAAAGGAGGAAAAGTGATCATCATAGATATAGTTATAAATGAAAATAAAGATGAGCATGAAATGACCGAAGTGAAACTCTTATTTGATGTTGTTATGATGACCACTCTGAATGGAAAAGAAAGAAACGAAAAAGAATGGAACAAAATTTTTGTGGGTGCAGGTTTCACACATTACAAGATATTACCCGTGTTGGGTTTTAGGTCTCTTATTGAGCTTTATCCATGAATCTTGTTGGGATCTTTTGAAAAGTTGTATTCGAGCTCAAACTAAAATAAAGTTCAACTGAAACAGGTGTATGTAACTTGTGATTGTGGGGATCTAAAATTATTTGTGAGATATTTCTAAGTAAACTTGCTTATGTAACTTCTTTTGGGGTCCGGATCCTCTCCATTTGGATAGGAATCAGACATCTTCATTCCATTGAACATGCAACTGACAGGTGGCAATACTAAAATCCAACGGTTTAGATTATTTTTCTCAAACCCACTAATAGTGTAGCCTTCTCCGTCCCTCATCCCTTCAACAAGGTCTCCCGCCGAGTGCACTGCTGCGACCTATAACATTCCAAATTTTGGACGTCATAAATTCTAGCATATTACATTTTGCAATTAATCAGAGGTACGCAACTCTAGGTTCAGATTAAAATACTTCGTCATTCAAATAATACTTTAGTTCCTTAAGTAATATAAGAACTTCCTTAACGTTGTGGTATAATAAAAACTAGTTACAACCTTTTACATTGTTTTAATCCAAACTTAGGGAAGCGAACTATCTAGTCACCTCTAAAGGTGGTATATAAATAAAATCATGGAAGTCCGTAAATAGACTAGCAATTCATTACATTGTGCTTTATAATAAAATAAGGATTTTTTCAAACATTAAACTTCGTAGCTTCGTCAACCAAGACTTTCTGCAATAAAAAACCACAAACATTAAACAGTGAGATTACAATCTCAATGATTTCTCCGTGAATTCCTCACCTTATGTCTCTCGTATTCATTTTATTAACTTGTTCAAACTTTATAGCATAACCCAAAGAAGAACCGAGTACAAATCAGTCTTAGTGGGGAACCCAACTCGACATTTCTATCGCTTTAACTTTCTTTAGCCTTGACCTCAGGAGTCATGACTTCCCTAGTCAAGTATGCTAATTAACTTAGGATCGTCATCCTCTTAGTGTTTTATGCTTATTCATCAAGTGTTATTCTCACACGTTCATAAATTTTGAAGGAATCATATATAACAAAGACATCATCATCAACCAATATTCAGCAAATCAAACATGCAGCTAGTATTCACTTCAGCAACCATTGAGAAGTTGAAAACACATGCATTCAAACAAACAGAACACAGCCACATTTGAAATTTAAAATTCAATTTAGGAGGAACTAAAATGTGAAGAACTCACAATGACAATGAGCATCCATTTCAAGACTAATCCCCACATGCAAGCTGATTCAAGACTAGAATGGAAAGAGGAGTTTCAAGAGTCTTTGGACAAGGGTGAAGATTCTGAAATTCTAAACTAGTGATGACATAAGTAGGTTATGAAGATGAACTTTTCAAGATTGAGTGACAGGGGAAGGATTGAGCTTCAACTCTCTAGGCATCTCTCTCATTAACCTTCTCTCTTCCTCTCTATGATTTGAAACTAACAAGTGGAGCTGAACATTGGAGTGAAGAGTGGAAACGAAAGTTAGTGTTGAGACTTGAATATGAGAAGAGTAGAAGACAAAATGGTGGAAGTGTTTTGACTCTTTCTCTTTCTCTTCTCTCTTCTTCGAACCCTTCTCACCCTCTTTTCATTATTAAATTTCTAAACTATAATAAATGAAATGAGCTTTCCCTCTTAATGTTGCAGCTGAGGTTTTTTTTTTAGATTACAGCTGAGGTTTTCTAAACTATAATAACCGAAAAGTTTGTTTTTTTGGACCCCTACACTTTCCCCTCATACCCCACCCACAATGAAAACCCCAAAATGCCCTTTGTAACCTATTTTTTTTTACAAAAAGGCTCATCGTATATATGTCACTTTCAAAGTTGATCAACGGTGTGGATTGCACGACAAAATCAACGGTTGATAATCTTTTACCTCAACTATAAATACCCACTCCCACCATCACTATTTTCACTCCAAAAATTCAATTTCCTCCTTCTCTCTCACACAACACAAGTGAAGATGATGCAGAGCTTAAGCTAATGTCATACTACGAGCCTTCTTCCTCACTCTCGTTCATTCTAATATGGGGTTTGCTGATCATCAGGGCATCATCTTGCAAGATGATGGTATAAGTTTCGATGGGAGAGATGTTGTATCGTGTAGGTTAAAACACTGCATATCATTTGCTGCTCTTAAGCGTAACTCATCGCGATGGTTCAACTAGAGAACGATTTGAGCATGAGATAATTCATATCGCTTATCGGAAACCGAAATGGACTGATGGAGGTCTTTACTGGTCTGCCGTGGATGTCAACACCGAGGATGACCTCCGACAGATGATGTCCAATCATATTATGTTTAAATGGAAGAGTTACATTCATTTGTACGTCGAAACCAGAAGGACCGTCGCTGAGATCCTTTGTCGATTAACTCCACCAACTCGTTAGTTTCTATTGTATTTTTTTATCCGCTCTATGTTTATGTTTTATCGCTTGTGTAACTTTGTTTTATCAAATTAATGAAATCAAAAATTTTGAAAACTCGTAAAATATAACACACAAAAAAGTAATAATAAAGTGCCAACATCAAAGTAATATGAGTACAAATACATCAAAAACAAATACAAAATCCCTAACGCCGCCGCCTCGCCCCTCGCCTCCGCTCGTCTAAGCTCCCCAAAAATGTCATCCGGTCGCCATCCCCACCACCTTTCTACTATGGAGTGTCCGATCGCCCGATCGCCATGCGTGATCTCGCCATCATGAATCCTCCCTACAAGCGATCACAACCTCCTCACCCACTCAAAGATCGCCGTGTCGTAGCTCTGTGGGAGGTGTCTGCAGGCCTCACCGGCCGGTGATGATGGAGCCGTAATAGTCTGGGGATAGAAGCACGGACGTACTTCATCGTAAGTACCTACGCATAGCCTCATCCGACCGCCGAGCAAAGCGAGTAGTGCGCAGGATGTCATCCACAGATGCCATGAAGTGGGTGATCTGAAAGACACAGTCAGTATGACTCGGACGACCTCTGAGAGGGTCACGCGGGATGGTCCGAACGTACCCAAATCGCTTGCGAGCACCTATCGGGCATGTAGGAACTCTGTCAGTCACCCCGGTGATGAAGCCTCTGTAGAGGAGATAAGCTCAAAGAGGTCTACCACCATGCTCCTCAAATGGCCGCCAGCAGACATCCTCTGGCCTCAGCTCATCAATCATCCTCCTGTAGTGGCTGAGCTTCAGGTGGTCTGACTTCTTCTTCCTAAAGCGCCCAGCCAGTGGCTCCGCACCCTGGATATGACCGGGCAACCTCTATGCCATCCGAGGGAAATACCACATAATCCAAGCCTGAAATTCAAAAATAAACAACATATTTAATTCAAAAATTTTTACCCAAAGTCAGTGTGATTTAACAAAAAAAATGAAGTTAGAATGTGTACCTAAAATAGGCTGGCATACCCTCCACACTGCGCTATCTCCCTCAAAGACGCAGTGTTCAAGGACTCATACATGGCAAACTAGTGAACTCCGCACCCATGCATAGCCTCCAAGAACATTTGCACTTAGATCATGCAGGTAGATCAGCCACTTAGCCTCCGCCCTGTCTCCAATCTTTGTAGTGAAGATACTGTAGGTCAGAAGCCGAAGCAGATAAGCCCTCACAGCAACTGTAATGTCACCCCCCTCCTCCAAATTACGCTCATAAACCTGCTCCAACCATTTGAAGTCAGAATACGTCTTCCCACGAGTGTTGTTAGCGACCTCAACCCGTGACACACCCAGATATGTCTCGCAAAGTCGCAGTGGCATACTCGAGCTCACGGTGATGGTGGGAGGTGTGGCATAGTTCCCCTGGATGGGAAGGTGCAGCAGGCAGGAGATGTCATCCAGAGTGATCGTCATTTCACCAAATGGCAAGTGAAATGACGAAGTATCTGAGTGCCATCTCTCGATAAAAGCCGACAAAGAACTCATGGTCTCATCGTGGCGTGGCGATCCCGGATAAGTGGGGCGACCGAGTCCCTGACCACTGTGGTACGCTGAAGTAGGGCCGGGTAATGTAGATGGAGTCTAGTATGGACTTTGTTGCCATGAGCCCATACTTTGACAACACGCAGATACTCCTGAATTAAAAATAAATAAATGATGTAAGCAAAAAGTGCAGACTATTTTCGTTAAATAAATCATTTAAGCAAAAAAATCAAAACTTACCGGGTCAGCGAGTATAGAACTGCAGACATGATCTGCCATGTCTGTGAAGAGAGAGGCCTAAGGCTGAGGCTGATCCTCCTCCTGATGCCCCTGATCTGCTGGGTCGCTTCCTCCTCGATACTCGGACATAGGTCGGTTCGAGTAATACGTGTCGACTGAGGTCGCTCCACCGATACTCGGAGTCGGGGCATGGTAATGAATAGGCTGGGATGGTAAAAAGGAGGCTGTGGATGGTACTGAGGAGGAGGCTGAGAATGATACTGAGGAACCGGCCTCCCTCTATGCCAATCCTCCTGTTGAGTCTGCTGCAGATAATCCCCAAGATAAAACTGCCCATCATCTTGAAAATGAGCTGGGTGATGCTGCTCATCATACCGGGGTGGCTCAGGCTGATACTCAGCTGGGTCAGCCTGTCTTTGTCTCCTAGCGGAAGCATGCAGCTGATTATGCCTCTTCGTCCTCGTGCTCGGTGCAGCGAAAGATGACTCCCCTCTCTCTCTGATAGGAGATACCTTCCGTCTCCCTCTATGCCTACCGGACACTGCAAGCAAAGGAAAAAAAATTAGTAAAAAAAAATATTGCTCATTGTATTTACATAGAAATGGGGGTATATACAATGCTTACTCTTTAACGCGTCGTATATAGGGTCTGCTGGGCGTATATGCGAGTGGCTGAAATCTGGATAATCGTATATACGCCTAAAAAGGGGTATATACGATGGGAAAAAAATTGCTGATCGTATATAGGCTTGTGGTGGGGTATATGCGAGTGGTGGAATTTCAGGGCAATCGTTTATACGTCTCTGTGGCGTATATGCGAGTGGCTGGTGGTCAATCGTAGGTATGACAAATAATGTGAAAAAATTGTGATCTTGTAAAAACGCAGAGGTATTTTCGCCTGCTTCACGTGGTGGGTGGGGTATGAGGGGAAAGGGTGGGGTCAAAAAAACCCTAAATGAAATGAGCTTTCCCTCTTAATGTTGCAGCTGAGGTTTTTTTTTTTTAGATTACAGCTGAGGGTTTTATTGTAAATGGGAAAGGTCCGATGAGTTTGGGCTCATTGTAGTTAAAATATCTGTTTTCTAACTACACCTCTTATTTTACTAGATATGGTAAACACAATTTTTCACTAAATCACACCAAATTTTGCTCAATTAAACTACAAATCAATCATGTACCCACAACAAATGATTTATTAAAGTTACTACAAGATAGAGTCTAAAGAAATCAAGTCGTTACTATTGAAATAAAATAATAATAATAATAATAATAATAATTGAAATCAATTCAAACATCAAAGCATATAATTTAAATAAAGCTATAATACAGTAATACTCAAAGTAATTTGTTTAATTACTTTGGGTGTTACATTCTCAAAATAATAATATTGTGATTAGTTGATAATTTGAATACAGTATTGCTAATCAAGTTCTTTGATTATGTTTGAGTCAATAATTGATTGTCTAAAGATGTTTGAATACATGGCTAAATGAAATAATTATAGGTTTGTGTGCTAAGTTGAGGTGAATGTAACACCCAAAGTGTTCTGGACGGGGCCAGAGGCCCACCAATTCAGAAGAGCGCAATTCAGCCCAAACCAAGCAAAGGCTGATCAAAAATCGCATCCCCTAACATTAATGTCCAGGATCGATCCGTACAGATCCAACGGTTCTTGACCACCCACTATGCAATATATAAAGGAGAGGTAACCCTGACAAGGTAATTCTTCTGGCTCATTTGTAATTCCTGCTTCTTACTCACCCCACTGACTTGGGCATCAAAGTGCATTGCAGGTGTAACACCCCCTTCTATTTAATCTATTATTTTAAATAATTCGAACAATCAGAGTCTACGAAAAACCTTTAGTGCGACCACTAGAGGGTGCCACATTCAAACAACCACATAAAACTCCAAATAATAATTAAAATAACTCTAAAAGGTGATACATAGCACCATAAATCCGTACGAGGAATAGAAATCGTAGCAGCGGAAATAACAACCAAAATACGGTAATACAGTTATCCAAGGAAATTTAAGCATAATATAACATAAATGACAAAATCTATCTATCCCTCCCCGGTGCTACGTATCAGAGCCGACTCGACAAATACTAGCGGAAGGTGCTCGCGCGTCACCTTCAATCCATCACACTGCGCAGCGTTGCCACATAGGAGCAACATTCCAAGCAGAAAGGGTGAGTTTCATTTCATAGAAATAGTAAATAAAACATGCAACACAATCAGACAAGCATTAGCACACAAACACCGTAAAGATTCAAGCAATTTCATCAATGGTCATACACACCCAAACAAACACCAGTACATATGCAAGTGCATGAGAATGCAGCCCAACGCCAAGGGCATATGCATGTGGATCCATCACCAAAAAGGCCCAAGGCATTCACCAATCACCAAAAGCCCGAAGGCATTCACCAAAAATATTTTATGAGGCCGAGGCCTATTCACGAAAAATAATGCACATGCCTATGCGACGCATGACTATGCAACACCACACCAAAACAACAACGATAATAGCACACCGAATATTCACCAATAATTTTATTTGCACCCAAATCACCAATAGGGTCATAGACCCTTAATCACCCAAATAAACTCACCGTTAATCCCATCACCATTAGAAACAACCACCATAGCTAATGCCCCACCAAAAGGACCAATTCAACATCATAATAATTATTTTTGGCACCTAGGGACTAATTTCACACCATAGTATTTATTTTAGCACCTAAGGATTAATTTAGCAATCGTAATATTTATTTTAGCACACGGTTTTGAAAGGTCCCCACCGAGGCGCACACACCGGCGCTTGCAGAAGAGGCGCGCGCAGAAGGCGCGCGCGGGTAGGTCGCTCTAACTCTCAAAGTTTCGTCCTTCAGGAGAGGTGTGCGCCACGAGGTTACGCTGCAGGACGCCGCGCAAGCAAGATGGCGCGCAAGTCACGTTCTTCAAATACGTAAGCCAAAGAACACGCAGAATGTCACATACCCAGCGCCATTTCCGAAATCTCGCGCCCCTTGTCTGCACTTCACGCACACAAAGACCACGAAAACCACACACAGGCGCCATTTTCGAGGGATTTGGCGCCCCTTCCCCTGTCTGCTACAAGACACACAAAGTGTCACACTGGCAAAGACTCGGCGCCATTTTCGGTGGAATTTGGCGCCCCCTCGCCCCACTGCACAAACACACACCGACACGCTCAACTCACTCACCAGCGCCATTTCGGGAAATTGGCGCCTCTCCTCCCTGCACGCAAAACACGCACAAACACACACAATGCACACACAGGGCGCCATTTCAGGGGATTTTGGCGCCCCCTTCTCAATCTGTCTATCTATGTATTTATTCCTTAAACACCAACAAAGAACCTATATATATTTTCTAGGCACCAACCAAAGAAAGATGTAAGTGTTTTTAAAACGCAGACAGCAACATATATATTGGTATAACGCAAAACAGCAACTCATATATATTTTATAGAACCTTGACAGCAACTTATACATTTTATGAATGGTGACAAAGAAAGACATATACATGTTCGAAATAAAGACAACAAAGAATATATGGGTTTTATGGAACACAAACAAGAATCACATGGCCCATGAAACAGCCCAAACAAACCTATATATATTTTCTAACACAAAGAACAACACATATGTAGGTTCAGAACAAAGACAACAAAGAACATATACAATTTATAATACAAAGAATGTACCCTATATATATTTCAGCACGCCCAATTCAATCCTCTATATCCCAATACTCAATCCTATGGTCCCATGTTTTAGAGACTATTGGCTATAAAAGGAAACTCCCTTACGATAGTTGAGGAGAAAACCACACTTGAGAATCACCAAAATCACCAACACTCCAAGCTTGATTTCTCTCCCAAAACTCACGCTAAAACCCTCCTTTTAAACACAAGAAGAACAGCATTTCACAATAAGAATGAAAGGTTGAAGATTACAAAAAGGAGAAGAATGGAAAAGAAGGGGTTAAACGAATTACCTAAGCAATTTGAGAGAAATTCCTTCCTTCCCTTTTTCTTGCTTCACCGTCGCCTCCTTCCCTTTCTCACTCTCACGTTTTCAGTTTTCGTTTGTTTCTAATTCAAGGGATTGGAACGCTCCATCATAGGGTTTAGTGTATTAGGGATGGGCTTGGGTCAATTAATTGACTTGGGCCCTAGATGCACCCCCTAGATCATTTGATTCACCTCCTGAAATCAAAAGGACACTCCAATTTAATTATTTTATTAATCCAAATATAGTAATCCCTCAATAACTTAATTAAATAAATAATTAAATTATTTTAGGGCGTTACAATTCTCCCCCACTTAAAGAATTTCGTCCTCGAAATTACCTGAGTCAAACAGTTCCGGATACGCTTCCTTCATCTTACTTTCCAATTCCCACGTCATGCTTTCGCCCACGGCTCCCAACCAAACCACTTTCACTAGATTGATCTCTTTGCCTCTTAACACTTTTACCTCACGGTCTTCAATTCTAACCTAAGATAGTCTCTACAAAGAGGTTCTCCTCACCTCCACATCGTCCATCCAACCACATGGGATGGATCGGGAACATACTTCCTCGGTTGAGATACATGAAATACGCCATGTAAATTTGAAAGATTGGGTGGCAAGGCTACTCAGTAAGCAACCTTCCCTACTCTCTCCAAAGATTCGATCGTCACGGACCGATAAAGCGAGGAGTCAACTTCTTAGACTTCAGAGCACGCCCGACGCCAGTCGTGGGAGTGACTCTCAAGAATACGTGGTCACCAGCTTGAAATTCCAAATCCTTCCTCCTCTTATCGTGATAACTCTTCTGTCTACTCTGCGAAGCTTTCATTTTCTCCCGGATCATTTTAACCTTCTCAGTAGTTTCACGGACTATTTCAGGACCAAGTACCACACTCTCTCCTGATTCATACCAACACAGAGGAGTCCTGCACCTCCTACCATACAATGCTTCGAACGGCGCCATCCCAATACTCGAATGATGACTGTTGTTGTAAGTAAACTCGACCAAAGGTAGATGAGAATCCCACGAACCTCCTTGCTCAAGAACACACGCCTCAAAGAAATCTTCGAGCGATCGATTAGTTCTCTGCAATCGTCCATCTGTCTGCGGGTGGTACGCCGAACTCAACCTCAATTTAGAACCCAGGGCCTCTTGTAAACTCTTCCAAAATTCAGAAGTGAATCTGGGATCTCTATCAGACACGATGCTCATGGGAACACCGTGCAGCTTCACAATCGTCTTCACATAAATTTCCGCCAACTTCGGAACCGGATAGGTGATATTAATAGGCAAGAAGTGAGCAGACTTCGTCAGTCTATCCACGATTACCCAAATAGCGTCAAATCCTCTTGCGGTGCTCGCGGCCCAGTCACAAAATCCATGGAAATGTCATCCCACTTCCATTCCGGATCTCCAACGGCCGTGATCAACCCCGCGAGCTTCGATGCTCCACTTTTGACTTCCGACAAGTTAAGCGAGCATATACAAACCCGAGCCACCTCACGCTTCATACCGTGCCACCAAAACAACTTCTTTAAGTCTTGATACATCTTCGTAGCTCCCGGTGAATACTCAACTTACTCCTATGGCCTCTTCGAGAATTGCCTTTTAATCTCTTCATTATCAGGTATACAAATCCTCCCACGGTACCTCAATACACCTTGCCGCATCGATCTCATAGTCTTTATCATCAGAATTATCAATCCCTACTGCGATCTCCACCAGCTTAATATCCTGCTTCTGAGCCTCTCTAATGACATCCAAGAATTCATTATGGATCTTCAGCATACCCAATCTGACGCTCTTAGGCGTCAGCTCACAAATCAGGCTCATATCCCTAAACTGCTCTACTAATTCGAGCTCCTTAACCATCATTGCTGACACGTGTAAGGCCTTCCGACTCAAGGCATCTGCCACCACATTAGCTTTACCCGGATGATAATTTAAGCTGAAATCGTAATCCTTCAACAACTCTAACCATCTTCTTTGCCTCATGTTCAACTCCTTCTGATCAAATAGATATTGCAACCCCTTATGATCACTAAACACCTCAAACCTCGAACCGTACAGGTAATGTCGCCAAATCTTCAATGCAAACACAATTGCCGCTAGCTCCAAATCATGAGTGGGGTAATTCTTCTCATGGACTCTCAATTGTCTAGATGCGTAGGCCACCACCTTACCATTTTGCATAAGGACACCTCCTAGCCCCATCTTAGAAGCGTCACAATACACTACGAAAGGCTCTCCTGATTTTGGTAACGTCAACACAGGCGAAGTGGTCAACCTCCTCTTCAATTCATTGAAACTTTCCTCACAGCGAGAATCCCAAACGAATGCCTTCCCTTTACAAGTCAGCTGAGTTAGCGGAAGTGCCAACTTCGAGAACCCCTCAATGAACCGTCTATAGTAACCGGCTAGCCCCAGAAAGCTTCTAATCTCAGTAACCGACTTAGGAGCCTCCCACTGCATTACCGCATCAACTTTGGATGGGTCTACTGCTATACCATCCTCAGAAATGATATGCCCAAGGAAACTTACTTCCTTCAGCCAAAAATCACATTTAGATAGTTTAGCATACAACTTCCTCGTCCTCAAGGTCTCCAATCTCGACCTCAAATGCTCGACATGCTCTTCCTCGGACTTGGAATAAATCGTAATGTCGCCGATAAAGACCACTACTAAAACGATCCGGATATTCATGAAAAATGCGATTCATGTACTCCATGAATACCCCCGGAGCATTTGTAACTCCAAATGGCATCACCGAATACTCGTAGTGCCCATACCGAGTCCTAAATGCTGTCTTCGGAATATCTTCATCCTTAACTTTTATCTGGTGATATCCCGACCTCAAATCTATCTTACTGAATACACGAGCACCCACCAGCTGATCCATTAAGTCATCGATCCTTGGGAGCGGATACTTATTCTTGATTGTAACCTTGTTCAACTGTCGATAGTCTATGCAAAGCCTCATACTCCCGTCTTTCTTCTTTACCAGCAACACTGGGGCTCCCCACGGAGATACACTCGGTCTTATGAATTTCTTCTCTAGCAAATCTTCAAGCTGCTTCTTCAATTCCGACAATTCTGCTGCAGACATCCTATACGGTGCCATAGACACGGGTCTAGTGCCGCACCAAGTCAATACCAAATTCCACTTCCTCTCCTCGGTGGCACATCAGGGATTTCATCAGGAAATACTTCAGAAAAGTCCCGCACTACTGGCAACTCGTCGATCTTAGTCTGGCTCTCAAGAGACAGCGACGCCATCAAGGAAAACAACTTAACTTCATCTCTCATTATCTTATGCAACTGGCCAGCAGGCAACAACGCAGATTCTCCTTCGACCGGAGGGCAGAAATCCACAGATTTATTAAAACAGTTGATGTGGACATGGTTGTTCACTAACCAGTCCATACCTAATATGATATCGAGCCCTCCTAGTGGCAAGCAAATTAAATCCACAAGAAACTCTCTATCGAAAACCAATAGAGGACACTTAACACACACGAGAGGTAGTCACCGAACCCTTAGCCGGAGTGTCGATGACCATCTCTCTTTTCATGACAGATAATTCTAGGTTCAACTTATCGGCAAGACATGCAGCGAAACAAACGAATGTGTGGCACCAAAGATCAACTATAGCAAGCAATTGAGTACCCTTAATGAAACACGCACTCTAATCTCATTAGCGCCTCGAACTGCGAGCAAACACTTTCCCACTCGCCCGCTCCTTCTTTGGCTTGGAACACTTAGTACTAATATGCCTGTCTCCCCGCAGCTTGTAACATACGACATCCTTCTTATCACAACTTGGGAGATATGTGCCCCGCTTTCCCACACCGATAACACCTCTTCTCATCCTTGCTTGGGCGATCTGGACTCTTATGACTGGTTTCCCACACGTGTAGCAAGTAATACCTGCAGAGCATCTCCCCACTTCGCTTAGACCCACCAACAAACTTCCCTTGCCCTTACCAAAGAGTACCTCATACGGCTTACTCCGGCCAAAAGTTCTTGTGTTTCTCTTTCATAACTCGAGAGTGAGCATTCTTGTCCTCCTCAAAAATCCTGCAGCTATTAACCAACACGAGAACACGCGAATCTGTTGATACCCAATGAATTTCTTTATGTCGAAGACGTAACCCGCTCTCAAACTTGATGCATTTAGAGAACTCAAAGATCCGCCCATCATAGTGCGGATAGAACTTGGACAACTTTGGTAAATTTGGCGGCATATTCATCCACGGACATATTACCTCTCGCTCGAGCCTCGTAAACTCAACTTCTTTCTTTCCACGGACATCCTCCGGATAGTACTTCCTCCGAACTCTCTCGAACACACAGCCCGGTGTGATCTCTTCATTGTCCGCCATCAACCTCTCGCTAACAATCCATCCACCGGTCCATCGACCTCTTTCTTCAAAGATGTGCGTGCCATAACGAACTTTCTCGAGCATCGCTGATACCCATCACACGGAATATTCGCTCCAACTCTCCCACCACTCGAGGGCACCATCGTGGTTGTACCCGCCTTCAAAGTAGGAGGGTTCTCCCGCCGGAAGGTAGCCAAACTGCGCGTTCGGGTCCACCACACCACGCAGATCACCCACAACCCCACCCATAGCTGCGGTGCAGGCAAAGCAAGTGCAAAGTCGTTCCGTCCCCGCCATCCTAGTACTCGCAATGTAAAATGTAATCTAATCGATGAATAAAACTTAAGTGCTACATAACTTGACGACTAAACCACCGCCGGACGGACAGATCGAATCGCTCGATACCAATTGTAACACCCTTTCTATTTAATCTATTATTTTAAATAATTCGAACAATCGAGTCTACGAAAAACCTTTAGTCGCGACCACTAGAGGTGCCACATTCAAACAACCACATAAAACTCCAAATAATAATTAAAATAACTCTAAAAGGTGATACATAGCACCATAAATCCGTCTGAGGAATAGAAATCGTAGCGTGAAATAACAACCAAAATACTGTGAATACAGATTATCCAAGGAAATTTAAGCATAATATAACATAAATGACAAAATCTATCTATCCTCCCTGCTACGTATCGATCGAGCCGACTTAACAAATACTAGCGGAAGGTGCTCGCGTCACCTTCAGTCACTGTCACCTGCAGCGTTGCCACATAGGAGCAACATTCCAAGCAGAAAGGGTGAGTTTCATTTCATAGAAATAGTAAATAAAACATGCAACACAATCAGACAAGCATTAGCACACAAACACCGTAAAGATTCAAGCAATTTCATCAATGGTCATACACACCCAAACAAACACCAGTACATATGCAAGTGCATGAGAATGCACCAACGCCAAGGGCATATGCATGTGGATCCATCACCAAAAAGGCCCAAGGCATTCACCAATCACCAAAAGCCCGAAGGCATTCACCAAAAATATTTTATGAGGCCGAGGCCTATTCACCGAAAATAATGCACATGCCTATGCGACGCATGACTATGCAACACCACACCAAAACAACAACGATAATAGCACACCGAATATTCACCAATAATTTTATTTGCACCCAAATACCAATAGGGGTCATAGACCCTTAATCACCCAAATAAACTCACCGTTAATCCCATCACCATTAAAACAACCACCATAGCTAATGCCCCACCAAAAGGACCAATTCAACATCATAATAATTATTTTTGGCACCTAGGGACTAATTTCACACCATAGTATTTATTTTAGCACCTAAGGATTAATTTAGCACCGTAATATTTATTTTAGCACACGGTTTTGAAAGGTCCCCACTGGAGGCGCACACACCGCGCGCTGCAGAGAGAGGCGCGCAGAAGGCGCGCGGGTAGTCGCTTCTAACTCTCAAAGTTTCGTCCTTCAGCGAGAGGTGTGCGCACGAGGTTACGCTGAGGAGGCCACAAGCGCAAGATGGCGCGCAAGTCACGTTTCTTCAAATACGTAAGCCAGCAACACGCAGAATGTCACATACCCAGGCGCCATTTCCAGGGAATCGCGCCCCCTCTCTTGTCTGCACTTCACGCACACAAAGACCACGAAACCACACACGTGGCGCCATTTTCGGGGAATTTGGCGCCCCTTCCTGTCTGCTACACCAAAGACACACAAAGTGTCACACTGGCAAAGACTCAGCGCCATTTTCGTGGAATTTGGCGCCTCCTCCACACTGCACAAACACACACCGACACGCTCCAACTCACTCACCAGCGCCATTTCGGGGAAATTGGCGCCTCTCTCACCGCTCTCGCAAAAACACGCACAAACACACACAATGCACACACAGCGCCATTTCAGGGATTTTGGCGCCCTCTTCTCAATCTGTCTATCTATGTATTTATTCCTTAAACACCAACAAAGAACCTATATATATTTTCTAGGCACCAACCAAAGAAAGATGTAAGTGTTTTTAAACGCAGACAAAGAATATATATATTGGTATAACGCAAAAACAAAGAACTCATATATATTTTATAGAACCTTGACAAAGAATTTATACATTTTATGAATGGTGACAAAGAAAGACATATACATGTTCGTAATAAAGACAACAAAGAATATATGGGTTTTATGGAACACAAACAAACAATCACATGGCCCATGAAACAGCCCAAACAGCCCTATATATATTTTCTAACACAGCAACAACACATATGTAGGTTCAGAACAAAGACAACAAAGAATATATACAATTTATAATACAAAGAATAAATTTCCTATATATATTCAGAAAACGCCCAATTCAATCCCTCTATATCCCAATACTCAATCCTATGGTCCCATGTTTTAGAGACTATTGGCTATAAAAGGAAACTCCCCTTACCTGATAGTTGAGGAGAAAACCACACTTGAGAATCACCAAAATCACCAACACTCCAAGCTTGATTTCTCTCCCAAAACTCACGCTAAAACCCTCCTTTTAAACACAAGAAGAACAGCCCAACAATAAGAATGAAAGGTTGAAGATTACAAAAAGGAGAAGAATGGAAAAGAAGGGGTTAAACGAATTACCTAAGCAATTTGAGAGAAATTCCTTCCTTCCCTTTTTCTTGCTTCACCGCCGCTCCTTCCCTTTCTCACTCTCACGTTTTCGCTTTTAGCTTGTTTCTAATTCAAGGGATTGGAACGCTCCATCATAGGGTTTAGTGTATTAGGGATGGGCTTGGGTCAATTAATTGACTTGGGCCCTAGATGCACCCCCTAGATCATTTGATTCACCTCCTGAAATCAAAAGGACACTCCAATTTAATTATTTTATTAATCCAAATATAGTAATCCCTCAATAACTTAATTAAATAAATAATTAAATTATTTTAGGGCGTTACAGCAGGTACATCCAGGCGGGCTGCTTAAGGTTATCAACAAACCTAAGTCCATCTGCAGCTCTCCCCAACGAATGGTCTACAACAGATCATTGACGACCACAATGGGAGGAAGAGTGTTTCCCCGCACATATTTCCATGGCTCCCAGAGGGAGACCTCGCCGGAGGGGTGCTCCATAGAGAAACACTGTTGTTGTTCCCGAGCAACCACAGATGACCCCGGAAGGTGTAGCCGCCACCGTGGAAGACACTATTTAGGGCGCCCCTGAGGAGCCGATTGTTGCAGAACCAGACCTCCTGGCAACGACCGACCTTCCACCCAACATTACACAACATTTTCTACAGTTGTTGAATGAGCGCGATCAGGTCATCGTGATGCAGAATGAACGACTCAACCAGATTGAGCAGGAGGTAGTCGCCGGCAGGGCGGTACTCGCACCTAATGTACATCACCGTGGGTACCACTCCCCCCGTGGGGGACCACAGATTCGAAGGCATCAGCCTCCTCTTGGAAGACACCTGATGCACAGATCTCCTCCGCAAAGGAATAATGTGCCCCCGATCTCCCCTCGGCGGGCAAAAGTCGCGAGCATCCTCCACCCTTGTCCCCTACAGATCTGATGTATGATCCCAATGACTCCAAATACTCGCCAACTAGACACTCCTCGACGGGATCCCCATGCCGCTCCAGAAGTCGGTCTTTCGACCCATATGGCCCGTATCAATCAGGTTGTAACGACCTGAGAGGTTATGACACAAAAGAACCAAGATATGGTCTGGATCGACCTTGAGGACGGTATCTAGAAGACCGCCCACATTACCGGGATGTAGGTGGGTAAGGTCCTTTCACAAGAGAGATTGATGAATACCCCATCCCTGTGGCGCTCGAGAAACCACCGCCTCAAGATGTACACCTAATTGATTTATCCCGATCGATACATCAGGTATTTCCATAATATAATGAAGTATCGAGGGGCGACTGAGCCAGTAAACTGCAAACTTTTCCCACTATCCCTCGACGAGGGCGCTATAGATTTGTGGGAGGAGCTTGCTCCAAACACTATCTCCTTTTGGAGAGAGCTCTGTAGGATTTTCTCAGCTCAGTTCACAACTAATAAGAGCAAACCCAAGTCTGAAGAAGTGTTGGAAGCGGTGAAGCAGGGGGAAAATGAGACATTGCGAGAATTTGTGGACCGGTTTAATAAGGAAGCAGTACGGTGTGAGGCCTGAAGACTGGAAAAAGTTACATTTCATGAAGAGCGGTATGAGACCTGGAATTTTATTTGAAGTAGAGGTCGGGATAAACGAGCCAGAGGACTTAGCCACATTCCTCCGAAGATCTCAACGTTACATGAACTATGAGGAAGTGAGGATGGCCAGACGACCAATCTTTGGGGGGCTCCCACGAAAGACCTCGAGAAGACCGGGATAACGGACAAAAGAAAGACCAAGGAAGGCCTGCTCGAGAGGATTGGGATAACAGACAAAAGAAAGGCAAAAGGGCGACCAGTAGCACTGATCATTTTGGGAGGAAGCCCGATCGATGGAACAACCAACAGAGCGATCAAACGACGTTGGAAAGAGATTATGAGTGTTGCTTCCACCTCTGTCAAAATACCCTCAAGGAGACCGCCCTTGGCATTCGGGGATGATGATCAGGGCAGCTCGGCAGACATTATTTTCGAACATCTTTTGGAGGTGTTGAAGATTCCTCGGGACAAGCTTGCCCTTTGCGAAGGAACGGATTTGACTGGATTCAATGGGGCGTCCACCACACCATTAGGCCACGTTGACCTAATGGTGACGTTTGGGGACGACACAGATGGCTAGAGACTCTATAGAATTGTGAAAACTACTTTTTTGGTCCTACCCTATAAGTCCGTGTATCAGTGCATAATAGGCCGACCTACACTGGGAAAGTTGGGAGCGGTCGCTTCCACGGTACACTTAAGGATGAAGTTCTATTCACCAGAAGATAAAATTGTGACCGTTCTGGTTGATTTGAAGTCGACAAAACAATGTTAATACCTAAGACTGAAAGAATCAGAAGGGTTTGTGGTCGAGCAAGGGACGACCAAAGACAAAATGAGAGGCTCTAAGGTGATGTGGCCGACCTGGACGCACGTTATGACCCTGATAGCGATGAATACGAAGGGGACGATGCTTTAGCCAGGGAACTTAAAAAGAAGATTAAACGACAAGAGCCAGATGGTGACCTGGTTGACATAGTTTTGGGAGATGATCCCCTCAAGACGGTCAAGAATGGGACTAATCTTCCTGAGAAACTGAAGGAAGCTGATTCAATGCTTAAGAGATCAAGCTGATCTATTTGCTTGGAGTGCTGCAGACATGCCAGGAATTCCACCCGAGGTGGCATGCTATCGGCTAGCAGTCGATCCGAAGGCTAAATCAGTCGCATGGAGGAGATGTGTTCAGAAAGCAGACAAGGCATTGGCGGCGGTCAAGGCAGTGGATGACTTGACAGAAGCAGACTTTGTAAAAGAGATTAAATACACCACCTGGCTATCCAATGTTGTCTTAGTTAAGAAGGAAAATGGCAAGTGGAGAATGTGCGTTGATTATACAGACCTAAACAAGGCGTGCCCAAAAGACGCTTTCCATGTGCCCAGCATGTACAGGTTAGTTGATAATGCTTCTGGGTTCAAGCTTCTCTTGTTCTTGGATGCATACTCGGGATACAACCAGATAGCCATGTACCCGCCCGATCAAGAGAAGACGACTTTCATGACTGACAAGGGAAATTACTGTTATAAGGTCATGCCATTCGGTCTGAAGAATGCGGGTGCTACATACCAAAGAATGATGAACAAAGTGCTCCGTGGTCAAATTGGGTGATTGGAAGAGGTCTATCTAGATGATATGATCGTGAAAAGCAAAGTTGATTCGAATCTCAAAAATAAAAAATAAAAAAAAGCAAAGTTGATTCTGACCATATGGCCGACCTGGAGGAAGTGTTTGTTGAAGCCTAAAAAATTCCTTAAAGATCAATCCTGAGAAATGTACTTTTGGAGTAAGGGCGAGCAAATTCCTAGGTTTCTACTTGATCGAAAGAGGATTGAGGCCAATCCGGACAAGTGTAGGGCGGTCAATGAGATGAGACTGCTGATAACTCTATTTTATATAGAGTTATTCATTCATTTAAACTTAGATTTTTGTTTATTTTCAAGTACATTAATATATAAATATAGCTTATTTAGTATGAAACAACATTGTAAGGATTCAAATAGATTAGGACAATAAAATAGGCAAAATGCATATATCTTGTTAGGTTTGATGTTTTGTTCAGTGCAGCTACTTCAGGTGTTCCCACACTGGCTACACTAGGAGTGCCCATGTAACGCCCAAAAATTAATTAGGTGAATTATTCAACTAATTTAATTAGGTGTGTCATACCCCAATTTTGTCCGGCTTAGGTCAAAACCCTAATTTTCCCCAAAGAATAAATAACTAGAGGAGTAAAGAACAATCATGCATTGCATTTAGGTTTTTAAAAGTCATTTCCAAGCTTCTAAAATCATTTTTGGAGTTGGAATGCACTTTTTGAACAAACTAGGGTTTTTAGGGTAAAGGACATTTTGGTCATTTCTCACGACAGGATGATTTTTCTCGTTAAAAATGTGTATCCACAAAAAGTGCATTTTATTCCATCCGAAATATTTTTTGTACGATTTTTTTGAGAGAAATTCCTAGTTCAAAATAATTAAACATGCATTTTTCCTATTTTTAGTGCATAAAAAATACCAAAAGACCATTAAAAATTCCCAAATTATTAAATGACAATTTTATTTGTCTAAGAGTAATTAGGAGGTTATTTCATGGTGTCCAAAAATATGTAACATGTTTTCAATAGGTGCATTTTCATTTACATGCCCAAAAGATTCAAAATTCAAAAATAAAAGGAGGAAGTGTCTTCAATAAGACAAAAGACCAAAAATAAGCATTTTTTTTATTTTTCTCTCCCACATTCAGCATACATGCGCAGCCCTCTCTCCTCTCTCTCTCTCAAGAAGCTTCTACACACCTCTTTTCTAGTCACCAAGATTTGATTTGATCCTATCCTCAATTTTGCCCATTTTGGTAAATTATTCCACACACTTACACTAACCTCTCCACCAACAAATGTCATCTTTCCTTTTTGATAACATTCCCTCACCATAATGCCCCTAACCCTATCTTACAAGAGTCACCATTCCAAAATTAGATTTTTGTTCACAAATTTTCCTTTTTTTTCCTTCTTTTATGCGCCACCTTCACTCCTCCCTCTCACATACTTGTGTTTTCTAAATACCCTTAATCCATGTGACTAACAATCCTGGCCATCCATTCAAAATTAAAATCCAATCCTAGAGCCCAATCAAAGTAAAAGGACCTAAATACCCTAAAGCCACAAAAACTCCTATAAATACCTCACACATTCACTCTTCACCAATTTTTGGCTATTACTCTCACATTCAAGGAAAACCTAGAACAACCTCTCCTCTCCTTCTCTCCTCTAGGACGAAAAACCTCTCCTCCTCCATCTCTCCCTTGGCCAAAAATCCCTCTCCTTCCTCCTCCATTTTCTTTTCAATCTTCATCCACCAAATCACCTCAAATTCACTCCATATTCATATACCTTCTTCCTTTCATCTTTAACTCCATATTCACATCATCAAAGAGTAGTTTCTTCAAGTTTATTTGGCTAGTGTTGATTTGTGAAGATTGTTGGTGATTGTTTACCTTTGATCTTCATTTTCTTCTTGTTTAGCTTGGATCTAGAGGTAATACTATTATCCTTTGCATTTTTTAGTTTTTCTAGCATGTAAATTCTTCTACTCCTCTTTCCTCTCTCAAAGAGGCTTAGAGGGCTCATTTCAAACACTATGTCAAGGACATTGGGCGCCTTGGGTGTTCAAGTGAGCCATTGGCCTGATGAGAGTGTTCTTGTGTTTTAGCCATGTGTTTTTTGCATTTTCATACTCATTTTCACTTTTCCATGAATAAAGAATTTTCACATATTGTATGCATCTTTTTGTTCACATCATGACTTGCAATTTTAACTTTGGCTTGATGTATGGGTCTAGAAGTTTCGGTTTTGGGTCTTTAGAAATTAGGGTTTATGTTTGATTTCTTTTCTCTTTTTGATTTATGTAAATAAAATGCTTGATGTGTTTGATTTGCATAATTTGTCCTATGTGTTGATTATGATTTTTTAGCATGAAATGATTTGTTATTATGTTCATATAGGGTTCGGCCTTAGAGGCCTTTTTGATGCTCATCTTTGTGCTAAAATTGTGTTGCATGATCTTGTGTAGATGAGTATAAATGTGTTAAGGTGTTTTTAACCTTTTAACCATTCATGCATGTTTTTACCTTACCATCTCATTAAATAATTACCATTCACCTCATGCATTTTTACTTTACCATCTCATTAAATAATTACCATTCACCTCATGCATTTTTACTTTACCATCTCATTAAGTAATTACCATTCACCTCATGCATTTTTACTTTACCATTCACTAACTTTTTACTAAAAGTTTTACCACTTACCACCAATTTGCAAAAATACCCAAAACATTTTCTCACTTGCATTTCCCACTTTTTATCTTCATAAAATAAACCCCAAAACATTTTTACCACTTTCAAAACAAAAACATTTCATCTCATTTCCTAAACACTAAAAACCCAAAAACATTTTACCACTTTCTTACTTAAACCTTTTACCATTCCTTACCAAATTACTTTCACATTCATGCATCCTCATTCACACTTAGTCTATGTGACACTCTCATGCATCCTCATATGTTCATGTTCCTTGCTTCCTTTTATGTGCTAGTCATTCATTCACTTGTATGCTTTGCATCCATTCTTAAATGCTCATGCATCCCTTAACACCATGTCTTGCATTCAAACATGCATATTCATTCCTTGTATATTCATGCATTCACATGTTTGCCTAATCATGCATCCAATAATGCCATGCCTTGCATTCTATAATGCGCATTCATCCATTGTATACTCATGCATTCACATGCTTGCTCATTCATGCATCTTTGCTTACATGTTCAATCATTCAATTAGGAATATCCTATGCCTATCATTTAATTGTATCACTTGTCCATCATGCCATTCAAATGTCTTGATTTAATTGTGTGCAATCCCTTCCTCATGCATGTGCTCTTATATGAAGACGTAAGCCTACTACTTGTGTAGCATAGAATCATTAAGACAATTGCACCTCTCTTACACACACTTGCACAATTACTTTTAGAACTTTGTCTTGCATCGTTGACAATTGATTCCCTTAATTGTATGGGCATGCTTAATCTTAATTGATGATCAATGTGTTCTTGTTTGCTTGATTAATTGAACATGTTTGAACTTCATTCATCTTACATTTGGTTATGGGATTAGAGTTGATTGAAATGTTCTACTTGTTTTCAAGAAATCTTTTTCCAAATCAATCTTCTTTTCTAAGCTAGTTTTCAAACCAAAAATCAAATGCTTGTTCAATAAAAATCCTAAAGGCATTTTCTTAAATAAATCATTAGCCATCACTCGAAGCCTTTGCTTGTTTGATCGTTAATGAGGAGTTATTAGTGGTAGTCACTCGAAGCCTTTGCTTGTTTGGCTATCATGAAAGCTCCCACACCTTAATCAAACATCAACTAATCCAAATTTCAAAATAAAACGAGTTGTTAGTGATAATCATCACCGATGCTCGCCTTTTTCAAAACAATTTCAAAAAGTAATACAACGCTGTCGCTTGTAATCACTCGAAGCCTTTGCTTGTTTGATTACCGGTTTCAACTCGCTTTTCTTTCGAGTTAGTACCGAATGCCACTCGCACTAGTGCAGAAAAGGCTTTTTGTATCGGTTGTTTTGCACTTTTAGTATCGGTTATCTGTCGATACTAATTCGACCGATACTAAATGTCACTTTTAGTATCGGATTTTCAAAAAACCGATACTAAATGACGTTTTTTTGGTGATTTTTATGTCTTGAAAACGTACATTTAGTATCGGTTATTTAAATAACCGATACTAAATGTCTTTTCAACATTGTGTTTACTTCTCTAAAATTGACATTTAGTATCGGTTATTTAAAAACCGATACTAAATGTCACTTTTAGTATCGGTTATTTAAAAACCGATACTAAATGTCACTTTAACATTGTGTTTGTCGTCTAAAAATGACATTTAGTATCGGTTATTTAAATAACTGATACTAAATGTTACTTTTTAGCATCGGTTATTTAAATAACCGATACTAAATGTCACTAAAGCATTGTGTTTGCTGTCTAAAAATGACATTTAGTATCGGTTATTTAAATAACCGATACTAAATGTCACTTTTTAGCATCGGTTATTTAAATAACCGATACTAAATGTCACTAAAGCATTGTGTTTGCTGTCTAAAAAATGACATTTAGTATCGGTTATTTAAATAACCGATACTAAATGTCTATTTTTTTAAAAAAAAATTAATTGGCTAATTTGATCATTACTATGGCAACATAAATAAAGTTGAAAAATAAAATTTCACCAATGACAAATATTACTCATCATGCACCAACTAATATCAACAGTTTATGGAAAACTACAATCCAATAATAATATTTATCAGCAGAAGCATCACACTTGATCATATTTACAATCTTTTGAATGAGACAACAATTTTCTTTTAAGTTTTGTTCAAAAGGATAGTGAAAATACATTGTTACTTATATCACAAGAGACCACACAAACGAGGCCTTGAACAGAATTGCCTCCCATTAGCTTTAACAATGGCCATAACCCCAGCAGTTATTCCAGCACAGAGTACAGATGCCATATATTGCTGTGCATTGCGGCCCGCTATAACATAAACAAGAAAAATTTAAAAAAAAAATGAAAATATAAGAAAAGAAAGCATCAAGGATAAGAACCCTTTATTCATATGGAAGAAACAGATAAATAAAAATACCTTTGTCAAGAGTGAAGGTTGTTGTCACAAACCACCAATTATCAATGCCGATGCCACGTGGAGATATCGCATGTTTACGCTTTTCTATAAAACTTGTCAATTCCACATATAAATTGTTTCTTAAGCTATTTTGAAAGATTTAATGTAATGCAAATATCTATGTCCACAAACAGAATTTAAATTTATGTGTGCCTAAATATAATGTAATAAACTTTGTTATGCACTCAAATTAGAACTAGCTCCTTAGGTTCGAAGCTACTTACGCTAAAGGTTCAAGCTAATCGGCCGGAAGGAGAAGAAGCGCTTTTTCCGATAAAGATAGTGACCGCTTATTAGATCCAGGGCATCCTGTAAAAGACATAAAATTTATTAAACATTTTAGGATCGAGTGCACGTTATTTAAATGAGTGGAAAGAAAAAAGAACATGAGTGAACTCACTTTGTCGAATCCCATCATGGAAGTTATTTAAGTAATAGCGCGAAAGTGCACTCATCCCATCTTTAATTTTTCCAGTTATTGTTTGTTTTCCATATCTGCACCATAAATCGAAAATTTACCACTATCATAAAAGGAAAGATAGCTTGGTCCGTGATCTAAGGCCTAAGGGACACCAAAGGAGTTTGAAGCGAGAAGTTCAGGGCATGTATGAAAAATAGAAACATGATTACCCAAAAGTTCATACCTAACTAAGTCCCCTTTAAGGGCATTAGTACCAGCAAACTCAAGGCTTATCTCATCACCTTGCTCTGCCCACACTAGATAAAATTATTGAGTTAACAAAGAAGCTTTCTCACTAGACAAAATAGAAACCCTGCCAAAAATACAAAATAGCTCATAAGCCTTTCTCAAATAATGCTTATCTTATTTGGAAGTGCAGATGGTAAATACCCATTACCCACTGACCTTACTGCTTCTTACTTGGATTCCACCATGCTTAATAGCACCAAATTTCTTAAAGACCTCTTCAAGTTGTTCAACGGTTGCATTAAATGGCAAGTTCCGTACGTATATGGAGTGGCCTTCAGTTGTATTAAAGCAAGTTAATCAATTTTCAAACTAGAATTCAAGGCACCAGAATATATGAAGTCAAAAACTCTATAAATTCATTCAGCCTCTTTTCCTTTGATGAGGTTTTTTTTTATCTCTTCCAGCCAAGTCAAAATTAGATCAAACAAATAAACCAAAGAGGAAAATGTGTCTAGACCACAGTTGATTAGTCTGAAAAGGAAAACAGTCATCAACCACGTGAACAAGCATCAATATATAAACAAGCATCAATATATACCTTCTTCAGGAACATCACTACTCCCAGGTGCACTGTCACTACTAGGAGCTAATGCCTCAGGCGCGGAGTAGGTTTTGTGGTAGCTTTCCATTGTTCCTGGATTTAGCAGATGCCACTCTTGCAGCTCGGCTGGGAACATAGACATGACCAGATGCTGTGTTACTTTTCATTACCTTCATATAAATGAGACTTAATAAGTTAATGAATGTAAAAGACTGGAAGAGTATCATGAGGCAAGAAAAAATATAAGGACAAACTCACAATTGATGCATATGTCTTTGGTGCATTATCCTGGACGGCAGAAGCTGAATCATGAATCGTGAACGATGTCATTCTGACTTAAATCAGTAGAGGGTTCAACAACCTCTTCATCAATAACTGATCCTTCTTCCTCATTGTCCTCAGGATGATAAACTTCAGCACCGTTATTAAGGTTTTCAACCTCTGCTGAAGTTGCTGGATCTTCTACAAGAATCTCAGAAGCATGTATATTTTCTAGAAACATGTAGGAAATCATTATAAATTGAGATTTAAGCAAAACAAATAATTGTTGAGTACATGCATATGGAGAAAAGTCATGCTAACCTGATTCTGGTATGTGCACTGCCTTGGCATTTTCATCGACGACATTTACTAAGGCAGAATTTAACTGTGGGGCATCATGGTCAGTGTACCTAAAGACGCTGCTTAAGACATAATATCCTTTATCTTGTGGAGCCAGAAAGAATGTCTGTGAGAAATTCCTTTATACCAAAAGAAAACAATGAAAAAAAATAGTTACACTAGCACTAAGATAACTTAGTGCAAGGATAGAATGACACAAACCTTGTCTGGATGATGTCTGAGAGCTGCCTTGTGGTAGGCCTTCTTGATATCAGCTGATGTATCTGCTGGTTTTATTCCTCTGGTGTTGACATAGTAAAGAACAAACTAACAACAAAACACATACACAAAAAGTGATTTGCAGGTAAGCCTCGTCCGATCTATCATCCCCAATGCACAGAACAAAATCTGGCGATTTACCGTCCCGAGTTAGTGTAGACAGAACTTCCTGTGCAACTGACCCTTTAGTAATTCCCTGCAAAATTATTCATTAACCAAAGTTAGCTTTTGAGGACAACTAGCAAAATACCTGTGCATGCACAGGGGGTAGCGCTCGTGCTATTTTCCCAAAGTAATCTCAAATCAAAATTGTAATATAGATATCAACTCGTAAATTGAGAGATGGAAAGTGTAGGTAGGTAGATAGGTAGGTATGTACCTGAAGCTTGACTTCAACAATAAACTGTCCCTTTTTAACAACTACAGGCTCATTTGCAAGTACATTTTCAAGGTGATCCAAGAGCTCCATGGCTTGCCAAGATCCGAAACCGGGATCAGCATCACAGTAATGCCAAACCAACGCACTCTCTTTGGTCTCTATATAGGACCCATCTGTTGCCTCAGTATATGATCTCATCACAGGTTCAGCAATATTTTTCCATGGAAAATCTGTCACTACATGACTCATTCTCCAACTTGATTCTTTACCCCACCTATTATTGCAAAGACCAAACATGCCATCAAGAATAAAACAACCTATGAAGCAATCGACATAGACACGCATACGCATACCGACATATACGGACACACGATAATCGGTTTTAATTTAAAAATACAATTAATTGAAGTGTCAATACTATACCATAAGAAGAAAAAAATTGTTTTAGACGGAGCACAATAAACAGTTGAATTGCACATAACCAAGCATGAAAAGACTAACCTCATGAAATAACCATGTTCAGCTGCTATACCAAGATTCTCACACTGATCAAACCATTCACTCAATGGAGTTTTCCCCCTGCCACTTACAATAAACACTGTGTTGTTAGGGTCGCTGCAGAGATTGTTGAGTACAGTTATGACTTCAGCACTGGGGGTTTTATCAATGGAACCATGAGGTATACGAAAATTCACTTCACCCATTAGCATGAGGGAACACGAATAAGATTGGTAAAATTCTGATTCCACTCACAATTCAAAGATCAAGATCCAACTTCACAATTTAAGAAATGCATAACCTAATGAAGAAAAGAAATACACTAATCAAGGTTTCAAATCTCACAACCCAGATCAATATTGTGAAAATTGTGGGTAAGTGAGTGATGTGATGAGACCACACTTGTGGTTGCAATTTGGTCATAGGGACTAAAAACCATGACAATGAGGATTCCAATTTAAAACCTTGAAACCGATATGTAATTCATGGATTTAAATGAGACTAGGTCTAGGGGCACTACCTGCATGTTAAGATCAAGGAGATGAAGATTGGTAACAACAGCCCTAACAATACTCTCTCTGGCAGAGGAAAATTCCTGCCTATCCCACGATGTGAGAATGGCAATAATGGACTGCGATGCCCATTCTGTCTTCCCTCCAGGCACATCAGCTAGATACAGCATATTAATCCCCACTTCATAAATCAATGCCGGTTCCATCGAATAAGTGATTTTCAACCTCGAAATCAAAACGAATCAGTCATTTTCGTTGTTAAACAAGAAAAACAAAAACAAAAACATTGATTCTCAGAGATGTTTACCTAAGATTTCTTTGGGTTTGAAGATGAAAACTTAGGGTTTCGAATATTTCTTTGCACTGAGTAACGGCGACGGCGAGAGAGCAACGGCAACGGCGAGCGAGCAACGGGCAACGCCGAGCAAAGAACGGTGACGGTGATGATTGTCTCTTCAGCGTTCTTCTCCTTTCTTTGTGAGGCTAGGGTTTTCTTTGTAGAAGAGCATTACTACGTTGGAAGAGAGCGAAGTGCGATTTGAGAACGAAGAAGGTGCATCTCTGAAAACCCTAACTAACACCACTAACTGAAGACGAGTGAGTAGAAGAAGAAGAACAGAACAGAACAAAGCATTGTGAGGAAGATGGAGAGAGTTGAGAGTGAGATTTGAGAAAGAGAGTTGAGAGCGAGAGGCTTCTGAGAACGAGAGTAGAGCGAGAGCCAGAGTTGAGAACGTGAGAGAGTGTTTGTGAGTGTTCGTGAGTGAGAGAGTGAATCAGAGAGAACGCCTCTTGGAGGAAAATTAAACGTGACCTGTAGTATCGGGTATCCAAAAGACCGATACTAAATGTGTTAAATTAGATGACATTTAGTATCGGTTGACTAAAACCCGATACTAAATGTGTTAGAGACACATTTTAGTATCGGTTGTTTAAACAACCGATACTAAATGTAAGCGTGTAAATTGAAAACTTCAATTTAATTTCAAAATTGCCACCGCGTCTACATTTAGTATCGGTTGTTTAAACAACCGATACTAAATGGTGCTGTCTAAAGTCATTTTTGCACTAGTGTCGAAGCCTTTGCTTGTTTGGTGTTCGCGAACACTCGAGTCTTATTTCAAAAACTCCAAAACTCAAACTCAAAAGCCGCTTTCACACATAAAACCCGAGAACTACGTTGCTTTGATCCTCACCGGTGTGAGGTAAGTAGGACCGTGTTCCTCGTCTCCGCAAGCATACCTTTAAAAAATCCATAAAAACAAGAACTACGTAGGCTTTGATCCTCACCAAAGGAGGCACGTAGGACCGGTTCATGTCCCGCCAAGCACGCTTTTCAAAAATCTTTGTTTTGTTCCGCTTTTCAAAGATACCAAAACATTCTTTTTTCCCGCTTTCACATAAAGTGATTTCTCAAAAAGAAAAGAAAATAAATAGAACAATGTATTTCAAATCAAACATTTCAAAACCACATCAAATTAATGGTTCCTTTCGGTAGAAAGGGCGCAGGGTGCTAATACCTTCCCATGCGCAACCGAATTTCTAACCTACATCTCTAAGTTTTCAAAGACCACCCTCTTTCCAAAAAAAGGTTTTTTCAATGTTTTCCTAAATAAATATTGGTGGCGCTCTACTATTTTCAACGTTGTCAAACCGAAAAGTCCCAAACCGGATTTTTCAAGCAACAAGGTGATTATTTAATTAATTTAATTAAGCGATTATTTAGCTAAATAATTAAGTGATTGTTTTAGTTGTCTATATTAAACTAAATAGAGGGTAATTAAATGGTGAGTATTCTAGTTAAGTGGGATAACTAAGATGGGATTTATTTTATTACAAGAGGTGAAATTAAATTAATTGGGAGGTGTAAATAAGGCCCAAGGGGCCATTAGTGAGCCCAATTTCTAGTCATAAACCTAGGGGTTCCTAAGGTAGAGACTCATTGTGTCTCATTCAAAGAAAGAAAAGAAAAATTAGAGAGAGAGAGGAGAAGAGAAGCCGACGGCAGCAAAGGAGAGGGAAGGAAGGATAGGTTTTGTTCTCAAGATTCCACTAGGTAATGATTCTTAGTCCCTTCTTCACCATTTTTCTTCCTCTTTAAGTGTTGTAGCCTACATTTCCTAATTCTTGTTCATTTTGAATTCTCCATTGTTACCCAAGGAGGGTGAGGCCACGGTTTCAAATTTAAAGGAGGGTAGGAGTGCTTCATTTTGTTGGTTCTTGGTGTTTGGTTAAAGTTCTAGCTCATTCAAGGTTAGGGGACTCTCATTTACATCTATAATAAGTTGTAAGATATGTGCTATGTGTGGAATAGCACTAGGATGGTTTGTTTGTGTGAATTGTGTGTTAATCATATGTTTGTTGTTGTGTTTGATGTTTAATTTGGTGATACTATGATGGTTGATGATGGAAATAAAGGTATTATTAAATGTGCATGCAAAATGTTTGATAAAATGCTTCAATGTGATGAAATACGAGATTATGTGGATTTAATGATGTTGATTAAATATTTAAGTGAGTGTTGTGGATTGGGTGTTGAATTGTTGAATGAAAGTGTTGTTGAATTAAATTGATGATGAGTTTTACTTGTTTATGGTCCTTGTGTGGTGTTCTGGACATTGTTTCAGTATTTTTAAAACTGGTACTGTTTGATTGAGTCAAAAATTATGTGGCTGAGTGTTTTCGAAAATATACTTAAAGCCGGTCGTTTTGCACTAGTTTCGTTAAATTCGAGTTGTGTAGCTCCAGTTATGAGTCTCCAAAGTCGAGTCAAATTTCTAGAGTCAATCTGTGGGTAGGTGCGGTTTTTGCAAGTTTTATGCCCTCAAATGAACTCCGTTTTTGAACGATTCTTTTCCCAATTGAAACTATACTCAAATGCTTTTGTTCGGGCTAAGGTTTTGTCCCATTTGGTCAAGTTTAAGTCATTCGAGAGTAAAATGAAGTGGGAGGACAGAATCTGTCCAAATGGGACTGTTCTCGGTTGTTTCTAAAAACTGTACTAATTGGCTCACTGTTTTGAAAATCTAAAGATATATCCAGGAACTACACATCCGTGGCTTTCCGACGAGTGGTCTTTTGTAATTTTTCGATGTCGCTTGCTATTTTAAATACTCCGCCAAGTAGGTGTCAAAATAGTCCTTTGATTTTCAAAATAGTCCCTTGATTTTCAAAATGACCCTAAGTAGCAAATTAATCCTAAGGTGTTAAAATAATCCCTAAGTACTAAATTAATTCTTGGTGAGTTAAAATAGTCCTTAGGAACTAAATTAATTTTGGGTGTGTCAAAATGGTCCTTAGGTGTTGAAAAGGTCCTTAAGAAGTGTTTTGGTCCTTAGGTGGGATTTAATCCATGAGGTGGGATTTAATTTAATAAATGGAGTCTGGTGACGAGAAAATGATAAAGAGGTGGTTAATAAATGATGTGGGCTTCGGCCAAAGAGGTGGTTAATAAATGATGTGGGCTTCGGCCAAATAGGTGGGTTAATAATTGGTGTGGGCTTCGGCCAAGGTGGTGAGTTAATACTTGATGTGATAAATCTGTGATGTTGTGATGCATTGTCATGGTGTCACATAAATCATATGCATTTCAAAAGTGGTGGGTGGCTTCGGCCAAAACATGGTGGGTGGCTTCGGCCAAACGTGGTGGTTGCCCGACGGGGTTATTGAGGTGGTTATGGATCCACATGCATATTGCACCCATGCATATACCATGCATCTTTAGAATTCTTGTTGATGCTTAATTAATTCATTATTGTTGTTTGTTAGTATTTTAATTGAATGGTAAATGCCTTGACCTCTGAGGATTGTTGTTGCTAGATGTTTTCCTAATATAATGCTTATCTTACTTGTTATTATTTACGTAAAGAGACTCACCCTAGCATTTTTATGTTGCCTGCTCTCGTGGCGACAAACAGGTGATTCTGAGTGAAGGTGCCATGCCTTCTTGAGTCTTCGAGTCAGCTCTGATTAGTGACACCCGGGGCGGGATCGTAGTGTAGTCATTTTATATTATGCATTTGAACTGATTTGGATTATTGTAAACGTTAAACAGGTTTTGAGGGTTTAACCCATTTAGCTATGGTACACATTTTACGCACTAGATGCGTTTGAGTTTTAAATGTTATTTTGCGATGTTTTGATGAAATGTAGCACTCTCTTTGAGGTGCGTGGAAAAGTTTTCAAAAATTCTGATTTTTATTTAAGATAATTAGAAAATATAGAAGGGGGTGTTACAGCCCACACTGCCTACACCTGCTAAACCAGCACTTTGCACCAAAACATCCAAGGACCAATTTGATGTTTCCACACTTGATATGTTACGTCATGCCTAGTCATATGGAGCAGAGCCACTTGCAAAATTCGGCGACCACGATCAAAAGAAAGTTGAGAAGCTCACTCACTCAAGGACATGTGGCACTTCTTTATTGGACCACCCCATGTGAGCTTCATGAAAACAACCAACTTGAGAAACTTGCTTGATGGGAGGTCTGCAACTAACCATGGTTACTGATCTTAGTTTTTATTTAAGTTTCTGAAGAAAAGGAAGGTAAGGAGGTGCTTGACAACCACTCCCTTCACTTCTACTTGGAGGAAACTTGTGTAAGGAAATCATCTTGTACTTCAACTTGGGAAACTTATGCAAAAGATCTTCTATTTGTGTAATCTCTATCCTTTTCAGTTCTTTTGTTATATTACTCATTTGATTATGCTCTTTGCAGATACTCTCTATTATATTATGAGTAATATGAGCTAAATTCCTTTAAGTTGAGATGTTGTAGTCTTGTAATGAACTTCTAAGTAAGTAAATGTGGTTTATGTAGTGTATGCATTTTAACTATTGTGTAATACTTCTTTCAAAACTTATTCTGGAATTGATCACTTTAGAGTAGGTAGACTTGTAGCAGCAGACATGGGTTACATTTATGAACTCAAGAGTTAATAAGAATGAGTGTTTGTAACAACATCTTTGTTAAACTAGCTTTAATAAGGAATTGCTTGTTAAAACCGTGTTAAGTCCTAGACATAGGATAACATAGTTCTTAGGGTGATACAGTGGGAGCTTAAGAGACAGGAGTGAACCTATTTAGCATGCCTAGACATAGGAAGCTTGTAATGAAACTCCGAAGAAAGTGATTGAAAGGCACACACTATTGCCTCTGCATCCAGTGTACCCACACTGCATACTCCACTAACACTCTTAGAAGTAAGGTACTTGGTGAAAACATCTCAACTACTTTATCTCACTGATTCCTCACACACATTTATTGTTTATATTGTTATTATTCACTTTGTACACTCCAACCAACTGTTAATAGTGTAGACACACTAAGTGTACACTCTAAATCTTACAAAGCTTTACATAATCCCTGTGGGTTCGACCTTTTCTTATCATTATGTTACTTGTGTGACTATGTATACTTGCATACTATTTTTCACACCAACCACCTACCACTAAGAAAGAAAACCAGAAACGGAACGGAATGATTACAGCTTTAACACGATTCGTAGTAAAGGCGGCTAGCAAGTCATTACCACTTTTTAAGTTGCTCAAGAAGGGGATAGAATTTGAATGGGCCCCCGAGTGCGAGCAAGCTTTGGCCGACATAAAGCGCGCTCTCTTGAACCCCCACATCCTAAGAAAACCAGAACTTGGAGAAATGTTGTATTTATACTTGGCCATTACTGATGAGGCACTTAGTGCAATCCTTGTGTGGGAGGAAGATTCCAAACAGAATCCGGTCTATTTTGTCAGTAAAGCCCTGTAAGTGGAGAAGTTAGCTCTGACACTGGTAGTGGTGGCCAGAAGCCTAAGGCCATACTTTGTTGCGCACTGTTGTTCTTCAACATATCACCATCGTAAAAATCACACAGCCGGACCTAGCGCGTAATGATAAAATGGGCAGTTGAGCTCTTAGAATTTGGAATAAACTACGAAGCAAGGCCTGCTAGCAAGGCACAAGTCCTAGCTTACTTCATTGCAGAGATGAAACCCGCTCCAGAAGAGAAACCACCCATGACTTTAAGGGTTAACAGTTGAAGTGTCCCTCGCTTTTTCTTTTAAAACATCAAACAACCAGGCAGAATACGAGGCTTGTATAGTCGGATTGCTGCTCGCCAAGGAGTTCAATGTAGAACGAGTTGAACTCCACTCAGATTCCTTGCTGGTCAACTCTTAGATACAAGAATCATTTGATGCAAAAGACGAGATACTGTAAAGATACTTAGCTAGAGTAAGAGAGTTGCTCGCACTCTTTGAATATTCTGAAGTCAAGCACGTCCCAAGAACGAAGAACGTGAGGGCAAACATCCTCTCGAAGCATGAAAGTACGAAAAACCCAGGCAGTCACCGGAGCCTCATTCAGGAAACATTACCTCGACCTAGTGTGACATTGAAGGCCGCCCTTTGGCAGACATTCGCGTGATTGATGAGATAGAGGAATGGATCGATCTAACCTCAAGTATATTCGTAGAAGCGAAGAAGGAGAGGATCCAAAGCGGCAAGATTGATCGTAAGAAGAGCCTCCTCCTATTCAGTGATTGAGTGGAAACTCTTTCGAAGGGGATTCTCAACCCCGCTCTTAAGCGGCTAAAGTCAGATGAGGCCAGCTATGTACTAAGAAAAATACACGAGGGTATCTGTGGGAACCACCTGGGCGGCCGAGCTCTAGCCAAAAAAGCGCGGGTCCCCATTCTTTAACTGGTGAGTCCTCGCTAAGAATGGAGTATGGGACAGAAGCTGTCATTCTCGTGGAAATGGGTGAGTTAAGCTGGAGGACGGCCAACCCTCGGCCTCAAGAAGACTATGCTCAAGCGACCAGAGAAGAGCTCGATCTCGTAGAAGAACTATGAACCAAAGCGTCCTTGAGAGAGGAACTCATCAAGCAAAAAGTAGCTACAAGATGCAACTCCAAAGTTCAAAAGAGGGAGTTTAAGGTCGGCCAACTCGTCCTGAGAAGGGCGGGCGTTGGGCAAAAGAATGCTAGGCAAGGGAAACTCGCCTGTAAGCAAAATGACAAAATCCCACAATTTGTAATCAAACGGGAGGGACACTCTTTTTCCCACTGGCTTTTTTATCAAGGCCCGCTCGCCTGTGTATGAATAAGACGACGAATTTTTGAAAAGTATACTTTAAATTTAACGATTTGACTACGAAGGTCACAAACTACTCAATGTGTTCTAACTAGGCCGAGACTTGGTAACGATCGGAAGGACGAAAGTCGCTCGAAAAAGAAACGAGAGACAATTGAAGAGTTAAAGAGCGTATCACACCCGCCCTGGGCGGGTTCAATCCGGTCTGTAGACTGGTAAACCACCTTGGGACGACCTTAAACAGTATTTAAATAACTTAAGAAACAAATACGAAATAAAGAAGCAAATAGTAGATCAAACGGCTAAACGGTTAAAAAACGGACTGAGTCATAGCAAATGTGCAAAAATCTAAGAAACCATTGTGCAAATATTACATAAAAGGGGCGAGCATAGATCCCGCCCCACAACAAACCAAAATGTACTTATGTTACATCACGAGGACGACACGCAGGTCGCCTCAAGAAATCAGCCTATCAGAAAAATCCTGCACTGGCCGGACCTAGCGGGCAGAATGATAAAATGGGCAGCTGAACTCTTATAATTTGGTATAAACTACGAAGCAAGGCCTGCTAGCAAGGCACAAGTCCTAGTTGACTTCATTGCAGAGATGAAACCCGCTCCAGAAGAGAAACCACCCATGACTTGAAGGGTTAACAGTTGAAGTGTCCCTCACTTTTTCTTTTAAAACATCAAACAACCAAGCAGTCAGAATACGAGGCTTGTATAGTCGGATTGCTGCTCGCCAAGGAGTTCAATGTAGAACGAGTTGAACTCCACTCAGATTCCTTGCTGGTCAACTCTAAGATAAAAGAATCATTTGATGCAAAAGACGAGATACTATAAAGATACTTAGCTAGAGTAAGAGAGTTGCTCGCACTCTTTGAATATTCTGAAGTCAAGCACGTCCCAAGAACGAAGAACGTGAGGGCAAACATCCTCTCGAAGCTTGAAAGTACGAAAAACCCAGGCAATCACTGGAGCTCATTCAGGAAACATTACCTCGACCTAGTGTGATATTGAAGGCCGCCCCCTTGGCAGACATTCGCGTGATTGATGAGATAGAGGAATGGATCGATCTAACCCTAAAGTATATTCAGAAAGGCGAAGAAGGAGAGGATCCAAAGCGGGCAAGATTGATTAGAAGAAGAGCCTCCTCCTATTCAGTGATTGAGTGGAAACTCTTTCGAAGGGGATTCTCAACCCCGCTCTTAAGCGACTAAAGTCAGATGAGGCCAGCTATGTACTAAGAGAGATACACGAGGGTATCTGTTGGAACCACCTGGGCGGCCGAGCTCTAGCCAAAAAAGCACGGGTCACCATTCTTTAACTGGTGAGTCCTCGCTAAGAATGGAGTATGGGACAGAAGCTGTCATTCTCGTGGAAATGGGTGATTTAAGCTGGAGGACGGCCAACCCTCGGCCTCAAGAAGACTATGCACAAGCGACCAAAGAAGAGCTCGATCTCGTAGAAGAACTATGAACCAAAGCGTCCTTGAGAGAGGAACTCATCAAGCAAAAAGTAGCTACAAGATGCAACTCCAAAGTTCAAAAGAGGGAGTTTAAGGTCGGCCAACTCGTCCTGAGAAGGGCAGACGTAGGGCAAAAGAATGCCAGCAGGGAAACTCACTCAGAAACAAAATGACAAAATACCACAATTTGTAATCAAACGGGAGGGACACTCTTTTTCCCTCTGGCTTTTTTATCAAGGCCCGCTCGCCTGTGTATGAATAAGACGACGAATTTTTGAAAAGTATACTATAAATTTAACGATTTGACTACGAAGGTCACAAACTACTCAATGTGTTCTAACTAGGCCGAGACTTGGTAACGATCGGAAGGACGAAAGTCGCTCGAAAAAGAAATGAGAGACAATTGAAGAGTTAAAGAGCGTATCACACCCACCCTGGGCGGGTTCAATCCGGTCTGTAGACTGGTAAACCACCTTGGGACGACCTTAAACAGTATGTAAATAACTCAAGAAACAAATACGAAATAAAGAAGCAAATAATAGATCAAACGGCTAAACGGTTAAAAAACGGACTGAGTCATAGCAAATGTGCAAAAATCTAAGAAACCATTGTGCAAATATTAAATAAAAGGGGCGAGCATAGATCCCGCCTGTAACACCCCAAATAATTCAATTAATTAACTTAGTTGAGTTATTAAAGGTTTGCAACATTTTACTTCTAAGTCAAGTATCTAAGTGAGTGCTAAGCATGTGTTACTATTTTAGGAAAATGTCAAAGTAGGTAAAGGGTGTGGGTAGTAGGAAGCCCACGGCCTAAATAAGGCCAAGGCCCACTTAAGTCCTTTAGGACATGTTAAATGGAAGGTGTCTGCGAAGGAGACATCCTATTCTTCCAAAAATCAGTTAAGTTACCAAATTGAGACTTAGTAGAGAGAAGTGAGACCGAGGAGAGAAGGAAGAGAACTAAGCGTGGAGAGTTCAAAAAGGAGAGGAGAGTCATGTCAGTAGTTACTTGGAGAGTGAAGGGTTCTCATTTTTCTCAAGTTATTAAGGTTAGGGGGTCTTTTAATACTTGTAATGTTCTGTGTTTGATCGTATTTTGGTGTGAGTGGTGCTGATCACCTTGCATGTGTGTTTTGTGTATTGTTCTTAACATGTTTTGCTGTGTTCTTGCTCTTTGCTGTGATTTGTGGTGAGGAACGACGGTGGATCACTTTGGAAAGAGAGAGAGGAGTAACACTCTCTCTGCTCTGAGTGGTATGAAGAGAGAGCATTGCATGGTGAGCTGGAAATGAGCTTGCATGTAGAGTTAGGGAAAGGATCGGAGCAATAGAGTGGGTATCCGAGTGTGCATGAGTGTGGTGAGCTGGGAATGAGCTTGCATGTTGAGTCTAACTTAAGAAACAGAGTAAAGGAGTAAAATGGGAGTTAAGCGCCTTTATTACGCGCGTAAACTGAAGTGTTCTTCAGATAGAGTGAGAGAAACCGAGCCGAGAGAAGTCAACGCCTAGAGTATTTTAGTGTTGAGGGTCCGCTGGTGAGTTTGAGGGTGAGTATGTGTCTAAACACCATTGGCGAGGGGTAGGGACGCATAAACCGAAGTATAGGTGTTTCGCCTTAAGGTTACCGAGGTGGAGAGGTAGTGAACCAAGGTCATTAGGCCGAGGAAGCGTCACCAAGGTGAAACGCCCAAGTGCCTAAGTGTAGGTGAGTGAACCAGGGAACACTGAGAAGTGAATTCCCATGACTTAGGTGATTTTGGTGTAAGGTAAGGCGAATCGTGAGCGTTATCGAAAGTTAAGGGTCGAGTGTGGTAGCCGAGGTACACACATAGTGTGCCGAGGTGATGTTAGCGCCAATGTTGCACAAAGACATTGTGGGACGCCACTAGAGTGCCACTTTAGCACCAATGTGCATAAGTAAAGGAGCGAGTAAGTCCATTTTTGGTCCTTAGGTGACATTTTGGTCCCTGGCACGTCGCCAGGGTCCTCGGTGTGACACTTAGTCCACCATGGAGTGCCGAGGTGACCGAGAGAGGCGTGGTTGTAGGTCCTAAGGTGATTCTACCGGTCAGAGTAGGGCCGACCTTAGCACCGAGATGATGTCTAAGTGGTGTAGACGCCGCAGTGAGCGACGAGTAGAACGACGAGTAGCGACGGCGGAACGACTTGTAAACATTCACATACGCTATGCTTGATTGTGTGTGATTGTATTTGTCATGAAGTCGCATGTTCATGTGCATATTACGACGGAGGAGGTCTCGGCCTCTGATATGGTAAGACTTCTGCCTCCATACCAATAACGCGACGAGTTAACGACGGAGATGCCGACGGGCTAAATAACGACGGTGGAGGTACCTCATTGCATAAGGCCCTGTGGTTGGGTTGCATTTCATGCATACATTACATGATTTAATGTGTTTGAGCTGATTGAATGATTTGTGTGATTGTTCTTGAACTATCGGTGAGTGGCTGTGTTAGCTGAACCGAGGTGCTTTTAGTGCCATTTCTAAACCTTAAGTGTTCTTCACATTATATTACTTATGTTAAGAGACTCACCCTAGCTGCTTATTGTTGCCTGCTCTCGTGGCAATGAGTGATTGGTTGTGCCTAGCTCAAGTCGGCCGTGGTTCGCTCTGGTCGTAACACCGGGTCAGTCAGAGCGTAGCCTATTTTGTGTTTTTGTATACTGAACTTGTGTATAATTTGCTAGATAGTCTTTGAACTAAAAACTATCATTATTTTGTGTAACTAATTACTATGCAATATGACTTGATGTTAATGGCCGAGGTGCCTTATATGATGGGCTGAGACCCTTGCCGTGGTGATGCGTATGTTGACATGCTTTGTATAATGCTGTGGAACTGTTTTTGAACTTAATTGGTTTCCGTTTTCTTTTAATCACCAAATGTATCACTCCTTTGAGTGGAATTTTGAAACTCTTAATTTAATTTAGTAGACCGAATTGATTAAGATAAGGGGGTGTTACATTGTTGGTATCAGAGCATAAGTTCGGTCTTGTCCGACCAAGTAGTTGAGTCTAAGTGTCTTAAGCCTCGAGTCTTAGGCTCGTTCTAAACCAGTTCTTGATTGTGTGATCAGTGAAGTAGAAATGGCTGGAAGAGCTGGAAGAAATGATGCTGCTATAGCTGCCGCGTTGGAGGCGATGGCAAATGCTATGGGGAATCGACCTCAGTAAAATGCCGAGGATGCTGGAGCTCGTAGACTTGCTACCTTCCAGAGGGAGAATCCTCCTACCTTCAAGGGGAGGTACGATCCTGATGGGGCTCTAGTATGGCTGAAAGAGATAGAGAGAATTTTCAGGGTGATGGATTGCACCGATGAGCAAAAGGTGAGGTTTGGGACTCATATGCTCGCTGAGGAAGCCGACGACTGGTGGCTTGAATCTCTTCAAAGGTTGGAGACTGCTGAAGAAGGGATCACATGGGATATTTTCAAGAGGGAGTTTATGAGGAAGTACTACCCAGAAGACGTGAAGGGAAAGAAAGAAATGGAGTTCTTGGAGCTCAAGCAAGGTAGCATGACTGTGTCTGAGTATGCTGCCAAGTTTTCCGAGCTGGCGAAGTTCTACCCCCATTACACTGGAGCTACTGCTGAGTTCTCCAAGTGTATTAAGTTTGAGAACGGTTTGAAGCCCGAGATCAAGCAGCCATTGGGTACCAAAGGATAAGGGGTGTTTTCGAGAGTCGTGGATCGCCGCAGAATTTATGAAGAGGATAGTATGGCTACTAGCCGAGCCGGGGAAGGAGAAGAAGACCTTCCAACCTCGTAACCGTTGGAAGCCTTATGACCATTCCGTAGTAGAGAGAAAGGGGAATTTCGCAGGAGAGGAAAGCCTAGTAGGGAGATGCTCCTCGCTATTCTCGACTTGTTACAAATGTGGATTGCCTGGGCACAAGGCAAAGGAGTGCAAGGCTGAGGTGAAAAGGTGTTATAGGTGTGGCAAGGAGGGCCACCTGTCTCACTGAGTGTGGGAGAAAGGAGATAGTCCTGTTTCAATTGTGGGGAGACGGGCACATCGGTCCTAAGTGTCCTAAGCCAAAGCAAGAGAAAGGCGTGGGGAAAGTGTTTGCACTAGCTGGGTCCGAGGTGGTGAACGAAATCAAAGGTACGTGTTATATCAACGGTGTTCCTCTAGTTGCCATTATAGATACTGGTGCAACTCATTCATTCATTTCGCCATGTGTGCTAATAGACTAAGTTTAGTGTTGTCTTCATTGGGAAGGAGATGGTCATTGTCACTCGCCATGGGTACAAAGTGACTACCTCTCCGTATGTTCAAGTGCCCACCGATCGTATTCGGCGGGACTTATCTTAATCTAATTTGTTTACCACTGCAGGAATGGACGCCATCCTTGGTATGGATGGTTAGTAGACAACCATGTTCATATCCATTGCTACCGAGAGATCGGTTAGTTTTCCCGCCGCCGGTGGTAAGGAATCGGTTTACTTCCTCGCTAGGCAAGTGCGCAAGTTGTTGGGAGAAGGGGTTACTCTGTTTGCATTATGGGCGTCATTGACAGTAGAGAATCAAGTTAAGATTGAAGATATGCCAGTGGTCAGAGAGTTTGCCGAGGTGTTTCCTGAAGAAATACCTGATGTTCCACCTGAGAGAGAGATCGAGTTCACCATAGAGTTGATTCCTGGAACAAGGCCGGTGTCTATGGCACCTTATAGGATGTCTGCATCCGAGCTGTCCGAGCTGAAGAAACAGTTAGAAGAATTGCTAGAAAGGAAATTCGTAAGACCAAGTGTGTCACCATGGGGAGCACCTGTATTGCTCGTAAAGAAGAAAGATGGAAGCATGAGGTTGTGCGTGGACTACAGACAGTTGAACAAGGTTACAATTAAGAACAAGTATCCACTACCAAGAATTGACGACTTGATGGATCAATTAGTGGGTGCTCAAGTATTTTCAAAAATTGATTTGAGGTCAGGTTACCATCAAATCAAGGTGAAGGACGCAAGACGCACTCAAAGACGGCTTTTAGAACTCCTGGTATGGACACTACGAGTACTTAGTAATGCCATTCGGTGTCACTAATGCTCCAGGGGTATTCATGGAGTATATGAATCGTATATTCCATGAGTACTTAGATCGGTTTGTGGTAGTGTTCATAGACGATATTTTGGTCTACTCCAAGTCGGCAGAAGAGCATGCCGAGCACTTAAGGATAGTGCTGGAGGTTTTGAAGGAGAAGAAGTTATATGCGGTTATATCCAAGTGTGAGTTTTGGTTGAGGAAAGTGAGTTTCCTAGGCCATGTGATTTCCAAAGAAGGGGATTGCAGTGGACCCTTCAAAGATTGAAGCCGTGTTGAGGTGGGAGGCACCTGTCGGCCACCGAAGTGAGGAGCTTCTTGGGGCTAGCCACATTACTCTGAAAGATTCATTGAGGGTTTCTCCAAATTGGCGTTGCCATTAACTCAATTGACTTGTAAAGATAGGGCTTTCGTATGGGATGTCCGATGTGAAGAGAGTTTCCAAGAGTTGAAGAGAGATTGACAACGCCGCCAATCTTGACGCTGTTTCTAATCCGCAGGAGCCTTTTGTGATTTATCGTGATGCATCTAAGTTAGGTTTGGGCTGTGTGTTGATGCAAGCGGTAAAAGTAGTGGCGTATGCTTCAAGGCAAATCAAGACTCATGAGAAGAATTACCCCACTCATGATTTAGAGCTAGCTGCGTGGTGTTTGCATTGAAGATATGGAGGCATTACCTTTATGGTTCAAGGTTCGAGGTGTTTAGTGATCACAAGAGTTTGCAGTACTTGTTTGATCGTGAGAGAGAAGATGAGGCGCCACAAAGCGCATGAAAAGTTACCATGACAAGAGAAGGAAGGACTTAGAATTTCAAGCCTGGTGACCATGTATTCCTTAGAGTCACCCCGTGGATCGAGTTGGACGAGCTCGAGGTCCAAGAAACTATCACCTCGTTTCATTGGACCCTATCAAATCTTGGAGAGAGTTGGGAAGGTGGCATACCGAATTGCACCGCCACCTAATGTCACAAATCTCGCACGATGTGTTCCATGTATCTCAGCTGAGGAAGTATGTTCCTGACCCGTCCCATGTCATTCAAATGGATGATGTGCAAGTGAGAGACGACCTCACTGTGGAGACAATGTCAATCGTAATTGAAGACCGAGAAGTAAAGACTCTTGGGGAAAGGAAACTGCTAGTGAAGGTGGTTTGGGTAGGAGCCGCCGGTGAGCATGCTACTTGGGAGCTAGAGAGCAAGATGAAGGAAGCCTATTCCGAGCTGTTTGATTAAGGTGAGATTCCGAGGACGTAATCTCCTAAGTAGGGGAGAGTTGTAACACCCCAAATAATTCAATTAATTAACTTAGTTGAGTTATTAAAGGTTTGCAACATTTTACTTCTAAGTCAAGTATCTAAGTGAGTGCTAAGCATGTGTTACTATTTTAGGAAAATGTCAAAGTAGGTAAAGGGTGTGGGTAGTAGGAAGCCCACGGCCTAAATAAGGCCAAGGCCCACTTAAGTCCTTTAGGACATGTTAAATGGAAGGTGTCTGCGAAGGAGACATCCTATTCTTCCAAAAATCAGTTAAGTTACCAAATTGAGACTTAGTAGAGAGAGAAGTGAGACCGAGGAGAGAAGGAAGAGAACTAAGCGTGGAGAGTTCAAAAAGGAGAGGAGAGCTGTTGCTGTAGTTACTTGGAGAGTGAAGGGTTCTCATTTTTCTCAAGTTATTAAGGTTAGGGGGTCTTTTAATACTTGTAATGTTCTGTGTTTGATCGTATTTTGGTGTGAGTGGTGCTGATCACCTTGCATGTGTGTTTTGTGTATTGTTCTTAACATGTTTTGCTGTGTTCTTGCTCTTTGCTGTGATTTGTGGTGAGGAACGACGGTGGATCAGCTTGGAAAGAGAGAGGAGTGTAACACTCTCTCTGTTCTGAGTGGTATGAAGAGAGAGCATTGCATGGTGAGCTGGAAATGAGCTTGCATGTAGAGTTAGGGAAAGGATCGGAGCAATAGAGTGGGTATCCGAGTGTGCATGAGTGTGGTGAGCTGGGAATGAGCTTGCATGTTGAGTCTAACTTAAGAAACAGCAGTAAAGGAGTAAAATGGGAGTTAAGCGCCTTTATTACGCTGCAGAACCAAGTGTTCTTCGATAGAGTGAGAGAAACCGAGCCGAGGGGAAGTCAACGCCTAGAGTATTTTAGTGTTGAGGGTCCGGTGGTGAGTTTGAGGGTGAGTATGTGTCTAAACACCATTGGCGCAGGGTAGGGACGCATAAACCGGTATAGGTGTTTCGCCTTAAGGTTACAGAGGTGGAGAGGTAGTGAACCAAGGTCATTAGGCCGAGGAAGCGTCACCGAGGTGAAACGCCCAAGTGCCTAAGTGTAGGTGAGCTGAACCAGGGAACACTGAGAAGTGAATTCCCATGACTTAGGTGATTTTGGTGTAAGGTAGTGGCGAATCGTGGTGAGCGCGCACGAAAGTTAAGGGTTGAGTGTGGGTAGTCGAGGTACACACATAGTGTGCCGAGGTGATGTTAGGCGCCAATGTTGCACAGCACATTGTGGGACGCCACTGGGAGTGCCACTTTAGCACCAATGTGCATAAGTAAAGGAGCGAGTAAGTCCATATTTGGTCCTTAGGTGACATTTTGGTCCCTAAGTGTCGTTGTGGTCCTCGGTGTGACACTTAGTCCACCATGGAGTGCCGAGGTGACTGAGAGGTCGGTTGTAGGTCCTAAGGTGATTCTACCGGTGTTGTAGGGTCGACCTTAGCACTGAGATGATGTCTAAGTGGTGTAGACGTCAGTGTGAGCGACGGAGTAACGACGGAGTAGAACGACGGAGTAACGACGGAGTAGAACGACGGAGTAGCGACGGTGAACGACGGTGTAAACATTCACATACGTTATGCTTGATTGTGTGTGATTGTATTTGTCATGAAGTCGCATGTTCATGTGCATATTACGACGGACGAGGTCTCGGCCTCGGATATGGTAAGACTTCGGTCTCCATACCAATAACGACGGAGTTAACGACGGAGATGCCGACGGGCTAAATAACGACGCGGTGGAGGTACCTCATTGCATAAGGCCCTGTGGTTGGGTTGCATTTCATGCATACATTACATGATTTAATGTGTTTGAGCTGATTGAATGATTTGTGTGATTGTTCTTGAACTATCGGTGAGTGGCTGTGTTAGCTGAACCGAGGTGCTTTTAGTGCCATTTCTAAACCTTAAGTGTTCTTCACATTATATTACTTATGTTAAGAGACTCACCCTAGCTGCTTATTGTTGCCTGCTCTCGTGGCAACTTGCGTACTCATGAGTGATTGGATGTGCCTAGCTCAAGCTCTGGCCGTGGTTCCGCTCCGGTCGTGTAACACCGGGTCAGCCGAGTAGCCTATTTTGTGTTTTTGTATACTGAACTTGTGTATAATTTGCTAGATAGTCTTTGAACTAAAAACTATCATTATTTTGTGTAACTAATTACTATGCAATATGACTTGATGTTAATGGCCGAGGTGCCTTATATGATGGGCTGAGACCCTTGCCGTGGTGATGCGTATGTTGACATGCTTTGTATAATGTTGTGGAACCGCTTTTTGAACTTAATTGGTTTCGCTTTTTAATCACCAAATGTATCACTCCTTTGAGTGGAATTTTGAAACTCTGATTTTAATTTAGTAGACCGAATTGATTAAGATAAGGGGGTGTTACACCGCCCCACAACAAACCAAAATGTACTTATGTTACATCACGAGGACGACACGCAGGTCGCCTCAACAAATCAGCCTATCAGAAAAATCCTGCACAGGCCGGACCTAGCGGGCAGAATGATAAAATGGGCAGCTGAACTCTTAGAATTTGGAATAAACTACGAAGAAAGGCCTGCTAGCAAGGCACAAGTCCTAGTTGACTTCATTGCAGAGATGAAACCCGATCCAGAAGAGAAACCACCCATGACTTGAAGGGTTAACAGTTGAAGTGTCCCTCACTTTTTCTTTTAAAACATCAAACAACCAGGCAGAATACGAGGCTTGTATAGTCGGATTGCTGCTCGCCAAGGAGTTCAATGTAGAACGAGTTGAACTCCACTCAGATTCCTTGCTGGTCAACTCTCAGATAAAAGAATCATTTGATGCAAAAGACGAGATACTATAAAGATACTTAGCTAGAGTAAGAGAGTTGCTCGCACTCTTTGAATATTCTGAAGTCAAGCACGTCCCAAGAACGAAGAACGTGAGGGCAAACATCCTCTCAAGCTTGAAAGTACGAAAACCTGTGCAATCACCGAGCTCATTCAGAAACATTACCTCGACCTAGTGTGATATTGAAGGCCGCCTCGCGTATCATTCGCGTGATTGATGAGATAGAGGAATGGATCGATCTAACCTCAAGTATATTCGGAAAGGCGAAGAAGGAGAGGATCCAAAGCGGGCAAGATTGATCAGAAGAAGAGCCTCCTCCTATTCAGTGATTGAGTGGAAATTCTTTCGAAGGGGATTCTCAACCCCGCTCTTAAGCGGCTAAAGTCGATGAGGCCACTATGTACTAAGAGAGAGATACACGAGGTATCTCGTTGGAACCACCGGGCGGCCGAGCTCTCCAGCCAAAAGCACGTCCCCATTCTTTAACCGGTGAGTCCTCGCTAAGAATGGAGTATGGGACGTAAGCTTTCATTCTCGTGGAAATGGGTGAGTTAAGCTGGAGGACGGCCAACCCTCGGCCTCAAGAAGACTATGCACAAGCGACCAGAGAAGAGCTCGATCTCGTAGAAGAACTATGAACCAAAGCGTCCTTGAGAGAGGAACTCATCAAGCAAAAAGTAGCTACAAGATGCAACTCCAAAGTTCAAAAGAGGAGTTTAAGATCGCCAACTCGTCCCCGAGAAGGGCGACATAGGCAAAAGTATGCCAGCAGGGAAACTCGATCAGTAAGCAAAATGACAAAATCCCACAATTTGTAATCAAACGGGAGGACACTCTTTTCCCAATCGCTTTTTTATCAAGGCCCGCTCGCCTGTGTATGAATAAGACGACGAATTTTTGAAAAGTATACTTTAAATTTAACGATTTGACTACGAAGGTCACAAACTACTCAATGTGTTCTAACTAGGCCGAGACTTGGTAACGATCAGAAGGACGAAAGTCGCTCGAAAAAGAAACGAGAGACAATCAAGAGTTAAAGAGCGTATCACACCCGCCTCGGCGGGTCAATCCGGCTCAGAGACTGAAAACCACCTTGGGACGACCTTAAACAGTGTTTAAATAACTTAAGAAACAAATACGAAATAAAGAAGCAAATAGTAGATCAAACGACTAAACAGTTAAAAAACGGACTGAGTCATAGCAAATGTGCAAAAATCTAAGAAACCATTGTGCAAATATTACATAAAAGGGGCGAGCATAGATCCCGCCCCACAACAAACCAAAATGTACTTATGTTACATCACGAGGACGACACGCAGGTCGCCTCAAGAAATCACCTTATCGTAAAAATCTCAGATCGCCTGGACTGTAGCGCGTAATGATAAAATGGGCAAAATGAACTCTTAGAATTTGGAATAAACTACGGCAAAGGCTCATAGCAAGGCACAAGTCCTAGTTGACTTCATTGCAGTAGATGAAACCCGCCTCCGTAAGAGAAACCACCCATGACTTGAAGGGTTAACAGTTGAAGTGTCCCTCACTTTTTCTTTTAAAACATCAAACAACCAAGCAGAATACGAGGCTTGTATAGTCGGATTGCCGCCGCCAAGGAGTTCAATGTAGAACGAGTTGAACTCCACTCGATTCCTTTGGCCGTCAACTCTCGATAAAAGAATCATTTGATGCAAAAGACGAGATACTATAAAGATACTTAGCTAGAGTAAGAGAGTTGCTCGCACTCTTTGAATATTCTGAAGTCAAGCACGTCCCAAGAACGAAGAACGTGAGGGCAAACATCCTCTCAAAGCTTGAAAGTACGAAAAACCTGTGCAATCACCGGAGCTCATTCAGAAACATTACCTCGACCTAGTGTGATATTGAAGGCCGCCTCGCGCATATCTTCGCGTGATTGATGAGATAGAGGAATGGATCGATCTAACCCTCAAGTATATTCAAAAAGGCGAAGAAGGAGAGGATCCAAAGCGGGCAAGATTGATCAGAAGAAGAGCCTCCTCCTATTCAAAGGATTGAGTGGAAATTCTTTCGGCGGGATTCTCAACCCCGCTCTTAGCGGCTAAAGTCGATGAGGCCACTATGTACTAAGAGAGATACACGAGGGTATCTGTTGGAACCACCGGGCGGCCGAGCTTCAGCCAAAAAGCACGGGTCCCCATTCTTTAACCGTGAGTCCTCGCTAAGAATGGAGTATGGGACAGAAGCTTTCATTCTCGTGGAAATGGGTGAGTTAAGCTGGAGGACGGCCAACCCTCGGCCTCAAGAAGACTATGCACAAGCGACCAGAGAAGAGCTCGATCTCGTAGAAGAACTATGAACCAAAGCGTCCTTGAGAGAGGAACTCATCAAGCAAAAAGTAGCTACAAGATACAACTCCAAAGTTCAAAAGAGGGAGTTTAAGATCGGCCAACTCGTCCTGAGAAGGGCGGACATAGGGCAAAAGTATGCCAGGCAGGGGAAACTCGACTGTAAGCAAAATGACAAAATCCCACAATTTGTAATCAAACGGGAGGGACACTCTTTTTCCCACTGGCTTTTTTATCAAGGCCCGCTCGCCTGTGTATGAATAAGACGACGAATTTTTGAAAAGTATACTTTAAATTTAACGATTTGACTACGAAGGTCACAAACTACTCAATGTGTTCTAACTAGGCCGAGACTTGGTAACGATCAGAAGGACGAAAGTCGCTCGAAAAAGAAACGAGAGACAATTGAAGAGTTAAAGAGCGTATCACACCCGCCCTGGGCGGGTTCAATCTGGTCTGTAGACTGGAAAACCACCTTGGGACGACCTTAAACAGTGTTTAAATAACTTAAGAAACAAATACGAAATAAAGAAGCAAATAGTAGATCAAACGGCTAAACAGTTAAAAAACGGACTGAGTCATAGCAAATGTGCAAAAATCTAAGAAACCATTGTGCAAATATTACATAAAAGGGGCGAGCATAGATCCCGCCCCACAACAAACCAAAATGTACTTATGTTACATCACGAGGACGACACGCAGGTCGCCTCAAGAAATCACCTTATCGTAAAAAATCTCAAGATCGGCCGGACCTAGCGCGTAATGATAAAATGGGCAAATTAACTCTTAGAATTTGGAATAAACTACGGCAAGGCTCGCTAGCAAGGCACAAGTCCTAGTTGACTTCATTGCGCAGATGAAACCCGCCTCCGTAAGAGAAACCACCCATGACTTGAAGGGTTAACAGTTGAAGTGTCCCTCACTTTTTCTTTTAAAACATCAAACAACCAGGCAGAATACGAGGCTTGTATAGTCCGATTGCTGCTCGCCAAGGAGTTCAATGTAGAACGAGTTGAACTCCACTCAGATTCCTTGCTGGTCAACTCTCAGATAAAAGAATCATTTGATGCAAAAGACGAGATACTATAAAGATACTTAGCTAGAGTAAGAGAGTTGCTCGCACTCTTTGAATATTCTGAAGTCAAGCACGTCCCAAGAACGAAGAACGTGAGGGCAAACATCCTCTCAAAGCTTGAAAGTACGAAAAACCCAGGCAATCACTGGAGCTCATTCAGGAAACATTACCTCGACCTAGTGTGATATTGAAGGCCGCCCCCTTAACAGACATTCGCGTGATTGATGAGATAGAGGAATGGATCGATCTAACCCTCAAGTATATTCAAAAAGGCGAAGAAGGAGAGGATCCAAAGCGGGCAAGATTGATCAGAAGAAGAGCCTCCTCCTATTCAGTGATTGAGTGGAAACTCTTTCGAAGGGGATTCTCAACCCCGCTCTTAAGCGGCTAAAGTCAGACGAGGCCAGCTATGTACTAAGAGAGATACACGAGGGTATCTGTTGGAACCACCTGGGCGGCCGAGCTCTAGCCAAAAAAGCACGGGTCCCCATTCTTTAACTAGTGAGTCCTCGCTCAGAATGGAGTATGGGACAGAAGCTGTCATTCCCATGGAAATGGGTGAGTTAAGCTGGAGGACGGCCAACCCTTGGCCTCAAGAAGACTATGCACAGGCGACCAGAGAAGAGCTCGATCTCGTAGAAGAACTATGAACCAAAGCGTCCTTGAGAGAGGAACTTATCAAGCAAAAAGTAGCTACAAGATGCAACTCCAAAGTTCAAAAGAGGTAGTTTAAGGTTGGCCAACTCGTCCTGAGAAGGGCGGACGTAGGGCAAAAGAATGCCAGGCAGGGGAAACCCGCCTGTAAGCAAAATGACAAAATCCCACAATTTGTAATCAAACGGGAGGGACACTCTTTTTCCCACTGGGTTTTTTATCAAGGCCCGCTCGCCTGTGTATGATCAAGACGACGAATTTTTGAAAAGTTTACTTTAAATTTAACGATTTGACTACGAAGGTCACAAACTACTCAATGTGTTCTAACTAGGCCGAGACTTGGTAACGATCGGCAGGACGAAAGTCGCTCGAAAAAGAAACGAGAGACAATTGAAGAGTTAAAGAGCATATCACACCCGCCCTGGGCGAGTTCAATCCGGTCTGTAGACTGGTAAACCACCTTGGGATGACCTTAAACAGTGTTTAAATAACTTAAGAAACAAATACAAAATTAAGAAGCAAATAGTAGATCAAAAGGCTAAACGGTTAAAGAACAGACTGAGTCATATATAGCAAATGTGCAAAAATCTAAGAAACCATTGTGCAAATATTACATAAAAGGGGCGAGCAGAGATCCCGCCCCACAACAAACCAAAATGCACTAATGTCACATCACGAGGACGACACGCAGGTCGCCTCAACAAAATAAAGGGAAACAAAAGTAGAGTGCACCTGAAGGTGTAGATGACCTCTTCAGGTAGGATACACACAATGGACTTGTTCCAGAGCGTTCTCAAATTGATCGCAGAATTCTTTGACCGCCATGTTAATCGCTGTTTGACGATCACACCAAGCCTGGTCTCGCTCCTTCTTGAGGGTCTCCACATCGGTTTACGCCTTTTGTAGTTCGTCCTCCAGCTTTGACACTTTGGTAGAGAGGTTTTTCACCTCTTCTTCCACCTTGGCCTTGGCGGTCAAAGCTTCATCCCGCTCCTTCTTAAGGGTGGTCACAGACTGTTTCCTTTGGTCGAGCGGCCACGGGTAGGTCGCAAAGCTTTCTTTGCCTCCTCGAGCTTCTTCAGTGGCACTATCCCGCTCTTTCCTCGAGTTGCGATAAAATGATAACAGCCTTCGTTTTATCTCTTAAATCAAGGTTATCACTTTCAAGGACCATCACTACAACATTTTGACCCTACGACAACGGTCGAAAACCGTCTCCTATATAAAGGCAAAAAACCGTTGCCATAACCTTTGGCAACGGTCTTGAAACCGTTGTTCCTTCGGGCGTTTCCTAAACTAAAGGCAACGGTGTTTTTGTTCCCTAAGGCAACGCAGTCGGAAAACCATTGCCATTGAGAGACAGAGACAACAGTTATTTCCTATATTCTGCGACAACGGTTTAAAACCGTTGCAACCAATGGCAACAAAGTGAAAACTGCTTCCTTATACAAAATTGTTGTCTATCTTCCCAAATGCAACATTTCAAAACTATTGCCATAGGCAATAAAAAAATTTAGCAATCTAAAAGAGAGGTCCATTTCATATTTTCCAACAAAAACTCATGTGATATCACTTAATCTTAATGACAAAATCAATTAATTACATAATCTACCAGCAGACAATGTGCCTCCACCTGCCACGAAGCTTGAATGTTGAAATGTGCTCTTGTTCTAGAGTTTCAACAAGTTTGTCACTCTCTTTGTACAAGAGCCTTGCAGTTACCAGTTTCTTTATGTCAAAAAATGATATAGAAGTGTGCTTTAGTTCAACAAAATCAAAAACCTCCACATGTACATAAGAATGTAATTTAGTAACTTAAACAAGATTTTGCACCTGATATACTTAACCTTATCCAATTTTTTCTTGAATAACAGGAGAACCATACATATAGTGATTCAGTGCTGAGCAAAACTAATTAAGCTATTAGCTAACTAAACTATGGTTAAGCATAACAGAAATCTAACCACAACTAACATCAAATTAACTTACCCAAAACTTAAATACGCAAAGCAACAAAAATAAGTTGAGTGTAAATTATATATATCACATTTCTTTTCATGATCCAGAGCTAAAATACTGAACATCATCAATATATATATATATATATATATATATATATATATATATAAGATCTCAAGTTTGAATTTGAAAACCATAGAGTAAATTAAAGATGCATATAATAATGCCATAGTGACATTTCTATCTTTGTTTTCCTTCTTTCTACACATTGTGAGTCTGTAGAATTTAAAACTGCACATTATACTAGGTCCCTTATGCATGCTTTAAGTTGCTTGTAACATGTTATTAGGTCATTTTTAGTGCAACTACATCTTCAAATACCCAGTTCAATTCATTCACTCTTGATGAAGCAACCCAAAGTGAGCCTATGTTTATGTCCACAATTGAAAAAGAAAGAGTAAACTTACCTCTGTTACTCACAAGCTCAGCCCATAATCCCCCTGCTCCAGCATGATTGATCTCATGTAGATGAAATTCAAGAAGTCGGTTGTGTTCCTGCTATTTCAATTGAGTCATTGTCAATTCAAGTACAAACAGTGCCATTGTCAATTCAAGTATAAATAATTTCTCTGGCTTTTAGGGGACGGTTTTCAACCGTTGCCATAAGATTTAATAGTAAAAAAAGTGAATCAACAACGGTGTCAAAAAACCATTGCCATTGCTATCTAAGGCAACAACTTTTTAGGCGTTGGAATTTTAGGCGTTTCCATAGGGTCAAAATGTTGTAGTGCATGTTGAAACTTTCAACAAAATTACAGGATTCTTCATGCGTTTTGAAGATGATAGTTTGAGTCAAAAGACTATCAAGCAGTGGAATGTAAAGATTATTTCGATTAGTAAGAACAAGTGGCATCAAGACAGGGATGCGACATTGGAGGTGTGGGACAAACTAGAAGAATTTGTATGCTCACGAACATATTCTTGATTTGTACTACCTCATATTTAGAGATCACCGTACGCAATATTTATTTTCAACTCCTTGTATTACAATTTTTGTGTTCGAATTGATGTTTTATCAGGTGATATGACAAAAAAAAAGATTGACAGGTTGTGACCAAGCGAAGAAAAGAAAAATAGCAGTTGTTTTGGCTATAGAGTTGAAGGGATCCTTCGAGATCTAGTTTATTGTTAGTTTCCTTAGTTAAGGGTTATATATTATAGCTTTAGAGATACCCTAGATCAATATATTAAATTAATTCGTTCTTTGGATATGAACTATGTTTAAGTAATGACATCATGTAAACTTTTTTAGTTATGTCATTTAAGTTATCTTGGTATTTATACCACTTGGGAATATGTTTATTCAGATTCATAACGGATTAGAATTCTTATTGTATATAAATGGTTAACAGCCTAGACTTTGTGACGTCCAAAGTTCAGTGTGTTACAATTTCTCACTTTGTTTTTTTATTTTTCTAAAACATTTTTATTTTAATGTAATAAATTTGGGCTCTGTTTGGTAAAAAGTGGATAGTGGATAAGCTAGTGGATAGTGGATGAGCTAGCGGTTAGCATATCAGCTAGCTGATGGTAAATGATGTGTTTGGTAAAACTAGCGGTTAAATTAGCTGATAAATGTAAAATGACTTATAAAGGTATTTAATTAATTATTAAATTATTTAATGATGTTAAAATGTTTAATGAGGAAAAGAAGTAATTTAAGAAAAAATAACAAGGGTAAAAATGGGAAAATAAGTGAGACGCTATCCGCTAGCGTTTGAAAAAAACGCTACTTGAAGTAGCGTCTGAAAAAACGCCAAACGCTATCCAAAACGTATTTTTTTTCTAGAACATGAATTTTAATTATTTTACAAAACGTTTTGTCAAAAAAAAATTATTTTACAAAACGTATTTTTCCGTTTGGGCTTTGGCCCAACTTGTTCTTTATTTAGATTTGTCTTTTAGCCAAAAATAACCTTTTATATTTAAAAAAAAAATCAATTTTTAATTATTTTACAAAAAAATCATTTTTGCTTTCATTTAAATAAACACCAAATTAAAAAAAAATAAAGTTGCAAAAAATCAAAATTAATAAAAAACAAAAATAGTTAAAATAGGGGTGCACCCAACAACATCAGCACATCTATGAAGTCCAGCCCAACAAGCTACTTGCCCAGCAAGTCAACTTGTCCAGCAAGTCTCTTCACCTAACCCTTCACCTATCAAAGGATACACTTTCCACAGTAAAAAGAACACCGCAGTGAACACATTCTCCCCCTCTCTCACAACGAAACTCTCGCTCTCTCTCTCTTTCCGCCTCCCTTTTTCTTTTATTTTTTGCTTTTAATTAGTTTATTTTTAAATAATAATTATTTTTCACTAGTTTCCATTCAATAAATTTTCCTTTCAAAAAACCCTAAAAAAGCTTTAATTAAAAAATACAAACACATATCTTTCCTTTCAAAATATAAATTTTCAAAAATAGGGGATTAACTTGGTCGTACGATTGATTAGTCAGTGCTAGGACGAATGAGTTGTACAGCTCAAAAGTCCTAAAACCCCTAAATTAAAAAACACAAACCAACAAAACCTTTTTCTATCCAAGAACTACGTAGCTTTGATTTCTCCATTGCATCTGGAGATACGTAGGAGCAGGGACCCATTCATGTCAAACACTAAAAACTAAAATTTTAATTAAGTCTCCTTCTCCTAAATTTTAAATAAAAGGGTAAAATAATTGTTAAAATACAATTAATTAGAAGGTAACATTCCTTAGGAAGGGTGTCGTGGGGTGCTAACACTTTCCCCACGCATAACCAACTCTCGAGCCCATAGTCGGGTCTCAAGGACCCTTATCCGCACTCCAAAGGGATTTTCCGAATTTTTCATTAAACTAAAATTTCAGTGGTGGCTTCATTTTCAAACTTCAAGAATCCTCACCTGCATTTTTCTGGTTACTACATAGAGTATTCATAACATTGAACTTCACCTCTTGATCATTCATTCTCATGATTTATTTAATTAAATTATTCAGGTATTGTATTGGTATAGTCATATTAAAATAATAATATGATACTTCATTTAAATCAAGGGGGTGGTGTTTAGTAATTAAGTAAGTGGTAGAAAGAGGCCCATGACCCAAGAACCCATAATATAGGCGCTAGGGTTAGAGCCAATGCACATTTCGAGAGAAAAGAAAAGGAAGGAAAAAAGAGGGAGATCGCGAAAGAGAGAAGAGGAGCAGCGCTCAAGGAGAGAAGGAGAGGGAGCTCTTGTTGTTGTGGTTCTTTGGAGTTTCGTGGAAAGAATCTTGTACTCGCAAAACTCTAAGGTAAGGGTGGGGTTCTATCTTTGTAATGGGGTATATGATGGGTGTTAAGTGGGAGATCGGCTCTATGTTTCCTCCTTGATTGTGTTTGGTGTGTATTTGGTGAATTATGAATGTTGTTTGAATTGGTGGCTGAATTGTGATGGTTATTTGTGTTGTTGAATTCACTGTTTTGAGATGTTCGATATAGGTTCGGTATTTCAAAGGATCGAGAACGTTTTACTGATTGAAAAATTATGCGGTCTGTCATTTTGAAAATTAGATTGAATGTTTGTTTATTTGGCACCGGTTTGATCGCATTTGGAGGTGTGTAGCTCTTGATATAGGCTCCACAAGTTAGGGTAATGTTCTAGAAGCTTTCTGAACCTAGGTCCTGTGTTTTTAAAACAAGAAACTTTCTGTTTGTCCAAAAATTATGGGACTTATTTCGTTAGAAAATATACTTAATTTTGATCACTTTGGCTTTAGTTTGGTTAAATTTCGAGTAGTGTAGCTCGAGTTATGAGTGTCCCAAGTCAGGTCAAATTTCTGGAATTAAACTGGGTATAGGTTCAAGTGTTTGTGTTTGTGTGTCTCAATTGAACTCCGTTTTGAACGATTCTTGTCCCATTAGAAACTATACTCAAATTGCTTTGTTAGGGCTAAAGTTTTGTTCCATTTGGTCAAGTTTAAGTCAGTTTAGAGTGATTTGAAGTGGAAGGACAGAATCTGTCCAGTCTGGGAACCATTCGGATTGTTTCTAAAAACTGTACTAACTCGCTCATTGTTTTGAAACTCTAAAGATATATTCGTAAGTTACACATCCGCACCTTTCCAACGAGTGATCTTTTGTAACTTTTCGATGTCGCTTTTCTATTTTAAATTATTCGCCGAAGTAGGTGCACTGTTGTAGGAAACCCTGCACCCGTGATGTTGTTGTATATTGATGTTGTTGTATATTGATGTTGTTTGTAAACTTATTGGTGCTTTCGGTGTTAGTGGTAATGCCCAAAAAAAATCCAAAAAGAAGGAGAAATGAAAGAAATTCGGTTTTTCCTAAACGGACAAAATCGGCATAATTTCTGATTCTTTATCTCTATTTTGCCTCGGAATATGTTTCGCTAGTTCATATTCCTTGTCAAAATCTAGATAAAGAGGGCAAATCATCATACCCCAATTTTGTCCTACTTAGGTCAAAACCCTAATTTTCCCAAAAATAAATAAATAAAAGAAAAGCATCATGCATTGCATTTAGGGTCCTAAAAGTCATTCCAAAGTTTCTAAAATCATTTTTAAAGTTGAAATGCACTTTTGGACAAATTAGATTTTTAGGGTAAGGGGCATTTTGGTCATTTTTCGCAATGTGATGATTTTCTCACAAAAATATGCACACACCAAAAGTACATTTTTCTCTTATCCAAGAGAATTTTTGTACAATTTTTAGAGAGAATATCCTAGCCTAAAATAATTAAAATGCATTTTCCTATTTTTATTGCATAAAAAATATTAAAAGATCATTAAATATTTCCCAATTACTAAGTGACAAATTTTGTTGTCTAGAGTAATTAGGGAGGTTATTTTATGATGACCAAAAACATGTAACATTTTTCTAATAGATGCATTCCCATTTTGCATGCCCAAAAATTCAAAATTCAAAATGCAAAAATGGGAAGTGTCCTCAATAAGACAAAACACCAAAAAAACAAGCATTTTTTTTATTTTTCCTTCCCATTTCAGCTCATACCATGCGCATACCCCCTCCATTCCACTCTCTCTCTTTCTAGAAGCTTCTACACACTTCTTTTCTTATTCACTAAGATTTGATTTGTTCCTATCCTTAACTTTGCCCTCTTTGGTAAATTACCTCACTCACCTACACTAATACTTCCACCCAAAAATGCAAACTTACTTCTTTGGTAACACCCCATTACAAAAATACCCTTAACCCTATCTCACAAGACACTCCTTTCCCAAAATAAATAAAAGTTTATTCCTTTTTCTTTTTTTTTTCCTATGGCTTGCGCTCCACTCCTCTCACCTTCACTCTTATTTTGTGTTTCTTCAATACCCTAATCCATGTGATGATCCATCCCAACCCTCCATTTAATTTTAAGACTCAATCTTAGAGGCACATCAAAAACAAAAAGACAATGATACCCTTAAACCTAAAAATCCCTATAAATAGATCCTCATTTCCCACCTCACAAGTTTTTACCTCTTCACACTCATTTCTCTAAATCAAGCAACCAAAACCCTTCTCCCAAACACCCCAAAACCAAGCCTCTCCCTCCTTCCTCTCCTCCATTCCTTCACCTTCATCCACCAAAACACCTTCAAACCTATCTCTCACTACCTTAGCTTTTCCTTCCTCACTCAAGAAAATCAAGCAACAAAACCTTCTCCTCCATCAAGCTCAAGGCCGTAGCTCATCCTCTCCCTCTCCTACATTTTTTTCATTTCTTCCTTCCTCTCTTAGAAATAAGGTAAAAACCCTTGATACCTTTGCATCATCTTCAAGCATTTTACATTAGAACTTATTTTCTTTTCTTCATCTTGCATTTTCGTCATTATTTAGCATATTTATCATTTTCATTTTCATAATGTAGCTTGTTGTTGTTGGTGGGTGAGATTTGGCATCTCACCCTTAATAAATGGATTTATGATGCTTTATGTTAATTTTGTTGTCATTTCACTAAACCAAAAAATATGCTCAAGTTGATTTGTGTTTCTTCATTTAATTTTGTTGTGAGTATTTTATTTTAGTAGTAAATGTTGTTATTGTTAGTTGTTGATGATCTAGTCATATGATCTATCACTAGTGCTTAAGGCACTTTGATTTGAGTGATAGAGATGACTAGGAGGGATTCAACTCATTATATTTGATCTTATGTGTCTTGTGATTTAAATTTAGTTTTGTTTAGTTATTGATGATCTTGCAAAAAAGGATTCACCACTAAGTACTTAGTACTTTTGATTTAAAGTGGTGAAGATTGCAAGAAGGGATTCAAGTTCATTTTTATAGTTTAATATTATGTTCATTTCGCATGTCTCAAATAAATTAGGTTTCACTTGATTTTGATGTATTTCTTGGTTTAGTTGTTGATGATCTTGCAAAAGGATTCCCACTAAGCACCTAATTGCTTTTGATTTAAAGTGGTGAAGATTGCAAGAAGGGATTCAAGTTCATTTTCATAGTTTAATGTCATGTTCGATTTGAGTGATAGAGATGACTAGGAGGGATTCAACTCATTATATTTGATCTTATGTGTCTTGTGATTTAAATTTAGTTTTGTTTAGTTATTGATGATCTTGCAAAAGGATTCACCACTAAGTACTTAGTACTTTTGATTTAAAGTGGTGAAGATTGCAAGAAGGGATTCAAGTTCATTTTTATAGTTTAATATTATGTTCATTTCGCATGTCTCAAATAAATTAGGTTTCACTTGATTTTGATGTATTTCTTGGTTTAGTTGTTGATGATCTTGCAAAAGGATTCCCACTAAGCACCTAATTGCTTTTGATTTAAAGTGGTGAAGATTGCAAGAAGGGATTCAAGTTCATTTTCATAGTTTAATGTCATGTTCATTTCGCATGTTTTAAATAAATTAGGTCTTGCTTGATTTAGATGCATTTCTTGGTTTGGTTATTGATGATCTTGCAAAAGGATTCCCACTAAGTACTTAGTTGCTTTTAATTTAAAGTGGTGAAGATTGCAAGAAAGGATTCAAGTCTATTTCATAGTTTAAATGTTTAGTGCTCTTGTAGCTTAATTATGTTGTTGTTGGTTGTTGATGATCTTGCTAAATGACTCCCACAAAGTGTTTAGAGTATTCAATCCAAGTGGTGAAGATGGCTAGAAAGGATTCAATAGATTTAATTTTGTACAAATTGTCCTTTCATTCTTTGCTTTATCTCTTAATAGTTCTTGTAAAATAATCATAGGTTTTGCTTAATACTCAAAGTTTTCCTTGCACGCTTAGTTTTGGCCATGGGCCTATTCCATTGAATAATATTGCTTGGTCCATAATTAGGGTTAGATTTTAGGGTTTTGGTTTCACCATGTGTGCCTTTAGGTTAAGGTTTAGGTTTGAGGTTTATGTTGCTAGATTGTTTTTAGGTTGAATAAATACATGCCTTGCTTGATACTTATCTTGCAATTTCACATGTTAGCTTAGATTTATGCCTCATGGTACTCTCGTGTATTAATTGTTGATTACCTTTGCTTATGAATTTGCAATTGTTGCGTTTTGGTTTAGAATAAAAAAGGATTTGCAAATGTTCTACTTTCTTTTCAAAGCCCCAAGTCAAATATTTTCTAATAAAAACCTAAGGCACTTTTCATAAATAAAATCATTAGCCATCACTCGAAGCTTTCGCTTGTTTGATCGTTAATGATGGAGTTACTAGTGGTAGTCACTCGAAGCTTCGCTTGTTTGACTATCATGAAAGCTCCCACACCTTAAATCAAATATAAATCAATTCAAAATCCAAAAACAATATGAGTCATTAGTGGTAATTATCACTATGACTCATCCCTTTTCCAAAATCATTTCAAAAAAGATAATAAAACGTTGCGACTAGTAATCACTTGAGTAATTGCTCGACTGATTATCGGTCCCAACACTTTTCTTTCAAGTTAGTAGCGAACGCCACTCGAAGCCAATGCTTGTTTGGTATTCATGAACGCTTGAGTCATATTTCCAAAACCCAAAAGATAAGATAAAAACAAAACACAGATTTTCTCAAAATCAAAAGAATTAAGAACTACGTAGCTTTGATCCCTCAGTCATTGAGGGTACGTAGGACCGAGTCATATCCCGTCAAGCTTGCTTTCAAAAAATCCCAAAGCCGTCTTCGGACGCAAAAGAACCAAGAACTACGTAGCTTTGATCTCTCAGTCATTGAGGGTACGTAGGACCGGGTCATATCCCGTCAAGCACTCTTTTAAAAAATCCAAGTCTAGTTTCCCTTTTCAAAAAATCACCAAAAGATTTCTCTCTCTTGTTTTCTAAAAACTCCTTCAAATAAAAAGGAAAAGAAAAGAAGTAGAACAATTATTTTCAAATCAAACAATCCAAACCACACATCGAATTAATGGTTCCCTTTCGGTAGAAAGGAGGTGTGGGGTGTGCTAATACCTTCCCACACCTAACCGAATTCCCGAACCCACATTTCTGCTTTGAAAGACCACCCGCTTTTTGTAAAAAAGACCTTTTTCTAATGTTTTGGTCTAAAAACTAAAATATTAGTGGCGGCTTCACAATTTTCACGTTGTACACTGAGAAATCCCAAACCGGATTTTTCGGGGCGCAACAGTGATGATGCCCTACTTGGCTATTTTATGGTGATGAACGGTACCGCATGCATATACCCGTTGGTGTGGGTTGCATCTCATTCATTTACTCATGTCATTGGTGATGTTCCTTGATAGTTGTATATTGATGTTGTTGTAAAGTGGTGGATATAGCTGCTGTAACTCTAGCTTATTGCCTATCATACATGCTATTATATTGTTAGATATCTCACCCCTTCTGTTTGAATGTTACCCCTATGTTGGTAACGTGCAGGTGACCGCGTGTAAAGGCTTGTCTACCTTCGCCAGTCGAGTCGGTGCCGTTGCTCTGATACGTAGCACTCAGGGGGGGACGAACACTAGTCTTATTAGTTGTCTTTATTATTTGATCGCTGGATTTTATTTTGTGATGCCATGATTATTATCTTGAAACATTTATCTTATTCCGCTGCGTGGTGATAGAGTTACTGTCATGTAGACTAAATAGGTGTTTTTGAGGGTTCGTCCCATTTATGACGTGTTACGTATTACGCTATTCTTAATGGTGAATCTTACTATCACCCGTGAATGTTTTATTGGTGAAAAATGTAGCATCCCTTGAGGGTGTAGTGAAAAATGTTTTTGAAACTCTGATTTTTGGTGTTAAATTTTCCGCTTAGAAAAAAGAGGTGTTACACTGCACATCAATCAGTGTTTTTCCAGTTGCCAAGAATGGTCTACCTAGAATGATTGGCACTTCTTTATCTGCATCAAAATCAGGAATAACAAAATCATAGGGAACACAAATTTGTCAACCTTAACCAAGAAATCTTCTATAATTCCTTTTGGATAAGCTATTGATCTATCAGCTAATTGAAGTGTCACAATTGTAGGTCTGGCATTTCCAATTCCAAGTTGGGTGAATATGGATTTATGCATCAAGTTAATACTTGCACCTAAATCACATAAAGCACGACTAGCATAAAATTTTCCAATTGAAAACAAAATTTTGTTTTGCATAAGTAAACTACATTCCTTTGACATTGCAACTGTTTCAAAATCCCCTAATCTTTTTTATGGCCTCCTTGTTGTGGAAACTGGCCATTCTTTGGATTTTCAATATAGCCTCTGGTTGTAACTTATAATTTTGTGTTTTTGAATATAAAAAGGGTAAGTAATGGGGAAAGAGGTGTGAAGAATTTTGTGACTTTTGGGATGGGGAATTTAGGAACAGATTTAAGACTAACGAGAAGAATGATTGGATTGTTGAATTCGTGAAGAATATGGTGTTTAGGTTAGTGGCGCCACCTTGGTCTAATCCAAAATAAGGATAAGCCTATGAGTGTGAGGATCTCTGTAACGCCCCAAATATAATTCAATTATTTATTTAGTGGGTTCTTTAAGGCTTACAACATTTGGTTAAGTCAAAGGATTAATTGGAGTTTTAGGGTAATTAGGAGGTATTTGATTTAAATGAGGAGTGGTAGTTAGTAAAAGGGGAGTGGTAATTTAATTAAAAGAGGGAGTAGTGCAAGTGATGGAGGGAGTGTAATTAGAGGCCCATGAGAGTTAGGCCCATGATCCATGAATTTAGCCCATTTGCATGCCTTAAAGGGAAGTGTCGAAGGAAAGGGAGACATTCCATTTCCAACAAAAATCTTAGAAAAGTCAAAGGGAAAGTAAGAGAGAGAAGTTGGTAGGTGAGATCACTTTCTAGAGAGAAGAAGGAGAACGTTGGCGTGGGAGGAGCTCGGAATCAAGGGAGAAGAGTTGTTGTGAGTGTTAACCGGAGGGTTTCAAAGATGAAGAGAGTGTGTTCTACTCAACCGATCGAGGTATCTGCCGAGTAGAGCAGAGTGAGATAGTTTTAGAGAGAGGAAGAGGAATCAGCGTGGAAGAGCTCAATATCAAGGAGGAGGAGCTGGATTGTTGGTGAGGTTGGTGATTCTTGGTGGATCGGGAAGGCTTGGTGGAGAGAGTGCTACTTCTTCAATCTTTTGAGGTTAGGGGGCTCTCTCTTTCATCTATAATAGAATATATGATGTGTGTTATGTGTGAGTAGACTCTAGGAATGATTTCTGAGCCGCCTTGTATGTTTGTGTGTTGGATGTGTTTGACGTTGTGTTTTAGTTCACTTGAAAGAAGTGGTGTTGAGTTGTTGTGGTTTAGATCATACGAGAGACCGGGAGTGGAATGGGAGCCGAGAAACTCTCACCCCAGATGAGCTAGAGTGGGTAACGTGCCTTGGGAAGCTCTCGAGGAGTCAATCTTTGGATGGCCGGGTTATAGTGGTAGAGTTGAGTTTGAGCATAAGAGATAAATGTGTGTCTGAGCTTAAACGAAGGCGTTGACTTGGGATTGCCTAGGTGTAGCTACCTTCCACAAGTGTATTGAAATGTAAGGGATGATCGTAAGTGTCAAAGTGTAAGTAATGAGTCATAGGAGCTGAGATAAATGACATAGTATAGGTAGCGTAATGAAAGGGTATCTGAGACTAAGTATAGGCATCGAATTGTGCTAGCCGAGGTGTAGAGTGGGTATGCCGAGGTGTTATGGCCGGGATGTAGTGTATATAATACCTAGGTGTACTTGCCGAAGTGAGGCGTATGTGTTTCAAAGCGTAAGAGTTGAATATAGGTGACGGAGCGTAAGTGTAGTGGCCGAGGTGAAGTGAGTGCTTAAGTGTAGTAGCCAAAGTGAAGTGGTGTGCTTAGGTGTGAAGTGCCTAAGTATAGTAGCCAAGGTGAAGTGACTAAGTGTAGATGAATGAAGTGACTAAGTGTAGATGATGAAGTGAGTTGTGAATAAGCCTATGTGTAGTGGATGAAGTGTAGTGTATGGACGTCTAAACTAGTATTGCTGAGGTATAGGGTGTATATATCGAGGTGTATGTGTTGAGGTGTAGGTGCGATGGAAGATAGGATGTGTATGCCGAGGTGCAATATGGTGCGCCAAGGTGCTGTGAAGTGGAAAACGAAGGGTAAGGTGTGTATTCCGAGGTGCAATGAGGTGCGCCGAGGTGTTGTGGGTATAGCCGAGGCAAAGCGAGGTAGTTGTAGAGATGAGGTATTGTTCTTAAGTGTAACCATAGATAATAGCTGAGGTGAATGTTGAAGAGGTGATGTTCCTAAGTGTAAACAGTAGGTGGTAACCGAGGTAGAAACCGAGGTAAATGACGATGAGGTGTAAGTGTGGCTAAGACCCAATGTGGGAGTCGACTTGTAGTTGCCGAGGTGTAGCGTAGGTATACCGAGGTGATTACTGAAGTGTAGCGTGTATCTATACGCAGGAGTGTAGTTGTTGGAACATGGTTGCGGAGGTGGATGAAGATGGGTTTGTTCCTAAGTGAACTGAGGCGAGTGGCAGAGAAGTGAGGAAGGATAGGTTGCCTAAGTGAAGTAACTAGGAAACCGAGGTCAGGCGCAAGGGCGCCATTGAAAGTGTAGTGCGCGCCTAAGTGGAGGCGTAGCCGAGGTGGTGAACCGAGATGATTTATGGTGCAGAGAGGAGGCCTAGTGCCTGTGTGCCGAGGTGAGTGATGCGTGTGCCGAGGTGCCAGGGGATGGTGCCGAGGTTCCGTTCGAAGCCACGATTCGCATGGCGCGCGCCAGCGAATCGGGAGTGCTTTTGGGTGCTGGAAACGCTTAAGTGTTTGAAATGGGATAGTCCGTTTAGTCCCTAGGTGACGTTTTAGTCCTAGGTGACGTTGTGGTCCTCGTAGTCACTGTTTAAGTCCACTACGTGTAGTGTGAGGGCGTCGAGGTAGCGTGAGAACTACGATTGTGGGAGTATTGAGTGGAGGGTTGGACGATAACCATGGGGCTGTGTCCGAGGTGCGAAGTCAGCTTTAGAACTGTGAGCGATGATGTGTTTAAGTGGTGAGGTTCCAAAGGGGACTGACGTTGAGTGTTGGGTCTATGACCTCGTTTTCTGTGTTGTACTCGTGGTGTTTGGGGTTGCCTTCTAGGCATTCTCTGTAGTGAGAAGACTTGATCCGCTTTAGGTGTTGTCTTGAGAAGTGGGGGTAGCCTTCAAGGAAATGGTTGATCCTTAGGCGAAGTCGTTTGGTCCTTAGGTGACGCATGGGTCCCTAAGTGTTGGTGAGTTTTAGTTTGGCCGTAGTTCCGATGATTTAAGTGGCGTTGGAGTTCACCACTGTTGGTGGCGATGAGCTCGGTGAGTTGTGCGTAGTCATAGAGATAGTGACTGACGTAGTGTGGTTAGCTTTAGAACTATGGTTTGGGTGTATTGATGTCAGCCAGAGGGCTGTTGATGATGATGTTAATGACGTTGTTGTGTATAATTTTCATATATGTGTGTTGACGTTGTAGAGGTGAGGTCCCGGCGTTGCTCACCACGCCATGTAGAAGTGAGGTCCCGAAGCGTTGCTCACCACGTTGTAGAGTAGGTGAGGTCCCAAGCGTTGCTCACCACGTTGTAGAAATCGAGGTCCCGGCGTTGCTCACCACGCGTTGTAGAGAATCGAGGTCCGAGCGTTGCTCACCACGTTGTTGATTGGGTGTTGTGGTTGGCCACATGAAATTGGTGATGTCCTTGATTGTTCCCCGAGTTAGAGTGTGTTGTTTGTGTGAGCCGAGTTGTTCTTGTGTTTCTAGGTGTTTTCTACAGCATAATGTTTATCATACATTTTATTATTTATGAAAAGAGACTCACCCTATCATTTTTATGTTGCTGCTCTCGTGGCGACAAGCAGTGATGTGCGGTGATCCCGAGTGAAGGTCCTTTCTTTCCTCGCCTAGTTGTGGCGTCTTGCTCTGTGACGTCGAACTGGGGAGCCGGGTAGTCTATTAGTTGTTTAAGATTAGTGTTGAACTGTAATAGATTGATGTATTAGAATTTGAGGGTTCGCCCCAATCAAGTCGTGCTATGTATCACGTAATTATATATTATTAATGAAAAGTATTATTGGCTAAGTGAAAGTGATGTTTGATGAACATAGCATTCCCTTGAGGATGTATCTTTGAAAAGAAAAACGATTTTTTGAACTCTGATTTTATAAATTAAAGTATTAAGAGTAAGGTGGTGTTACAATCTCCACAAGAAAAGGAATTCTTGATGAGATCGAATAAACTGGTCCAAACTAGAACCAAAGAGTATGAACTCAAAATCTTTGATAAAGTCTTTGTTAAGTATTATGATGGCTAGTGGAGTTTTGATGAGGACATGAAGTCAACAAACTTGATAATCAAGCAAACTTGCTAATCAAGAAATGCAATCAGAGGGAAAAGGAATTATAAGATCCAAGCCATTTAATGCACATCAATGCCAATTAGTTTGTTTCCATTAAAATTAGAATTTGATATTTATTAGTATATTTTAATTTCTAGGGTTTCATTTAGTCAATTGGGCATGAGATTCTTTTGGGTCAATTGGACCTGAGGTTCTCTATATATTGTAATTTATTTGATGAAATAAAAAAGTTGAATTTTTAGTAAAAATTTAGAGACGTGTCTCTTTGGTTCTTCGTGAGCCGTTATTTGAGCTTATTGGTTTACTGTGGCGCTCATCCAGACTTATCAATCGGAACCTCGATATCCTTGTTTTCAAGACTTTTCCTTGCAATTCCAAGCTTTTTGTGTGTGTGTGGATTATTATTTAATTTTATTTCCTTTGATATGATTATTTGCTGGTTTCTTTACAGAACTGATAAGAGTTGTGGATCCTCAAAATCTATTACTACTAGAAGCCCTCACGACAAAAAAGAGAGAACTTTAGAGAGAGGAATTGGAAGGTATACATGATAGAGTTTATCAGTTAGAAAACCTACAAAATAACATTGACGAGGAGGCTTGGGGGAGAGGAAGGCGTGAAGAGCCTAGAGGAGATAAGTTGGGTGGTATAAAAATAAAATTACCACACAATTTGTTGGGAAAAATGATGCAAATGCATGTGTATTTGGAATTGGAAACTAAGATTGAACAAATTTTTTCTCATAAAAATTACATTGATCTTAAAAAAGTGCATATTGCTTCCATTGAATTTACAGATTACGCTTTGGTGTGGGGATCAATTGGCAACAGAGAGGACAAGGTACAACGATCCAACCATTTCCACATGGGAGGAGATGAAGAGGCTCATGAGGATGAGATTCATTCCATCATACTACAATAGAGAGTTGCACAACAAATTGCAGCGACTCGTCCAATGCAACAAAAGTGTTGATGAGTACTACAAGGAGATGGAGGTGGCGAAAATTAGAGCTGATATGATGGAAGATGAAGAAGCAACCATGGCCAGATTCTTGCATGGTCTAAATCGTGATATAAGTGACATAGTGGAACTACAACACTATGCTCAACTAGACGATTTGGTTCAAACAAACAACAAAGAACGATAAATAAATAAATAAATAGAGTGCCTTTTTTTGCCCTGAAACCAGATGATGGAAATCTCAGAGCCGTTCTTAGAGCTTGGCGTGTCGTGGCGCTCGATCTCGACTTATCAACCGGAACCTCCATAGCCGGTTGTGGCGTCTTCCCGACTTATCGATCGGTCTTCCATCCCCGAACGTGGTGTCTCCATCACTCCCAGATTCATGACTCCCAAAATAGTCACCGACGGCTCTGAGGTTGGCATCATCTGGTATAAGAGCTTAGGTTCTATTAACATGTTATCTATCCTTTTCAATTTTAGTCTCTAAATTTCGTTCATCTTATTTGTTTTGTACAAAAAAGGTAAAAAATTCAAAAAAAAAAAAAGAAAGAAGAAAAGAGAAAAAAAGAAGAAGAGCAGGTTAAAACAAGCATTTTTTTATTTCTTGTTTTTGGTTGTCTGTTTGCAAGTCTTGTTTAGTGGTTCATGATGGAGGGAAGTCGAATGAATTATGAAAGATACATTAAATATTTCGTGATGAATCCTGAGTATGTGAAATATCTTTGTGAAAATGGGCTAAAAGAAGAGGCAAAAAGAGTAGAAAAGTTAGCCATAAAAGAAGAAATTAATTGACAGAAAAAAAAAATAGAGGTGAAAATAGAAACAATGATTGCTTCTATTTCTGAAATATTATGTGAGCATTATAAAAAAAAAATATTGAAAAAGTAGAGAGTTTGGTCATTAGGGAAAATCAAGGAAGAGTGAATGAGAGAATGGAAAGCAATGGTAGAGAAGTAGAGAGAAAAGAAAATGTAGAGAAAGAAGAGGTGGAGAAGAAAATTACTGAGAGAAAAAAAGAGTGAAGGAAAAATAATAGGGGCATTGTTGAGAAAAATGAGGATTTTTAGAGGAAAATGGATGAGATATTCAAATTTCAAAAAGAAAGAAGAGAGAAAAAAGAGAGTTTTTTTTCAATAACCCGTTAATTTATTTTACAGATACAAAGTTGAGGATAAATCTTCTTGAAGAAAGGGAGAATGATGAGATCCTAAGTTCCCTAAGCATGTGGAAGGAATCCTACAAAGAAAAAGAAAATATTCAGCTCCTAATTATGGGATAACCAATATTTTCTGCTTTATTTCTAATTTTCGTATTTTATTTTAATAGAGTAATTATAGGTGTCTTTTGGTTTTTCCTAAGTTGGATTTTGGGTTTTAAAGTTTTGTTAAGTCATTACGATGGCTAGTGGAGTTTTGGTGAGGACATAGAGTCAACAAATTTGTTAATCAAGAAATGCAATCAGAGGAAAAATGAATTACAAGATCCAAGTCATTTATTGCACATCAATGCCAATTAGTTTGTTTCCATTAAAATTAGAATTTGATATTTATTAGTATATTTTAATTTTTAGGGTTTAATTTAGTCAATTGGACCTGAGATTCTTTTGGGTCTATATATTGTAATTCATTTGATGAAATAAAAAAGTTGAATATTTAGTAAAAATTTAGAGACGTGTCTCTTTGGTTCTTCGTGAGCCGTTATCTGAGCTTATCGATTTACCGTGGCGCTCATCCCGACTTATCAATCGAAACCTCATATTCGGTTATGGCGTCATTCTGACTTATCGATCGGTGTTTCAAAACCCTCCAAATTTGGAGGATAATTAAAAATACCAAACTAAACTACACAAATCCATAAAAACTGAACATTTATAAACCTAAATTCTAGAAAGAGAAAAGCAAGGATTGAGAAAAAAGGAAAGGGGATTTACATACATCCAATGGTGATAATGGAAAGAGAAAGAAGAAGGAGTGGATGAAGGAAGAAGAAGAAGAAGAATGTGATGGCGTGGTGTGGAGGAATTATGGGGAGTTGGTAGGTGGATTGGTTGGTGTGGAGCATTTATACCAAAAGTAACAACAATTTAATGGAGACACATGCAATGATAAAGTGGATGGTACACAAAATACAACATACAGTCCAAATACGTAAATCAACCTGCATTATTAGAACATTAAGTTCAATACAGATCAACATAGAAAGCAGTGAATCTTGAGAACAAATACATTACTCAACTCAATCAACCTGCATTGGGGGGCTACTGTTCTAACCTCACAAAAGTTGGGCCAGGCCCAAACCGGTAATGACTACAGCCCAACATGCGCTCAACTATCAAGGGTTCTTATTTAACGGTCCAGATTGAAATGCTCGTATCGGACGCCTCGGATCGACACACATCCGTCTATAAATAAAGGTGCAACTCTCCATTTTCGCACGTTCTCATTCTTTGTATCAGATACCTCTCCACTTCTTTTTGACTTGACTTAGGCGTCGAGAATGTCTGCAGTGCCTCTTGCCTCCGATACCGAACAGAACGAAAGGTGATTCACAGCAATGCACTGATATAAAAATTAATACAGCAAAGTAGGACTTCAAGGAACGTGAATAGAGAATAACAACAACATAATATATATATATATATATATATATATATATATATATATTTTGTTATTGTTGTTATTGATATTTTATTAATGCAGCAATGCGATTCACGCACTGATATAAATATTAATTCAAAAAAGTACTACATGTCATTTCAAAGACAAAAAAAAAATCTAATTTAATCAATCAGTATATAAATTAAGGATAATGTTATTTGGACATTTTTGTTAGACAAAATCATACAATAACCAACTTACAACATAGAATTAACCAAGTTTTTGCACCATTTTACTCAACCTGCTTTTTTCACGCTTTTGAGCATTGTTAAAAACTTGGTTAATTGATCACTTGGTTAATGACTTAAAAAACTTGGTTAATTGGTGTTGTGAATTGATTTTTGTCGATTTTTGTCAAAAAAACCTATGTCTAAATAACATTACCCATAAATTAAGTAGAGTGTACAAAACGAAACCAGCCAGCATTATTCTCATCCCATGGATTCCAAGAATAATGATACTGGCTACAAAGCAAATGAGTTGTTCCAAGCTCAAGCTCACTTGTACAAAATCATGTACAGTTTCCTGAATCCCATGTCTGTCAAGTGGGCTGTTGACCTTGGCATACCAGACATCATCCACAAACGTGGCCAACCCATTACTCTTCCTGAGTTGGTTTCAGCTCTTGAGGTTCCACAATCAAAAGCCACTTGCGTCCAACGTCTCATGCGCTTATTAGCACACTTTGACTTCTTTGCAATTGTCAAAAAAATAGAACATGACATTGACACCGTCACTAACAACAATTTAGAAACATATGATCTTACTCCTGCATCACAACTCCTTGTGACTGACACTGATTATTGCTTGTCCTCAATGGTGAACTTGGCAAACTCCCCATTTATAGTTAGTCCATACCATCACTTGGCGAAATGGACTTTTGGGGAGGATCTCACAATTGTTGACAAGTGGGATAACATTCATCAAAATCCCTCACAATTGAAGATCTTTAATGAGGCTATGGAAAGTGACTCTCGTGTTATGAGGTTGGCTTTGAGAGACTGCAAATCAGTTTTTGAAAGTATTGGTTCCTTAGTTGATGTTGGCGGTGGAACTGGAAACACAGCTAAGATTATATGTGACGCTTTACCAAAATTGAAGTACATTGTCTTGGACCTTCCAGAGGTTGTTACAGGCTTAACAGACACCAACAATTTGAGTTTTGTTGCTGGGAATATGTTCAATTGTATTCCTCAAGCTGATGCTGTTTTACTCAAGGTATACCAAACTACAAGAGTTAATCATCTTTACATGCTTTCTCAAGTCTTAACTACATCTAATATTACAAATCTAATCTAGTCTAACCTAATTTACAAAATCAATTTAAGAAAATATTATCTTTTGCTAGTATAAATACTTTATATATATATATATATATATATATATATATATATATATATATATATATATATATATATATATATAAATCATTATTGTGTGTTGGAATACGTACTAGAAAATATTATTTGTTGTCAAAATATTGAAGTCAAATTATATTTTACCTTTTTATACGTGTATTTTGCTTTTGAGTTCTAACGAGAAACTGCTACCTTTATATATGTTTATTTTACTTTTGATTTCAAATTAAAATATATTATATATTATCGGTATGATTATTTTTTTATAGAATTGCCCATAGCAACTAATACAGTGTGACCCATACGCACGTGTATACTGCAATTTTACATCTGTACATGTTGATATTCGAATATAGGTTTAATCTTAATTAATGCAATCAAATTTTGGCATTTCATATTTGGTGTTTCTAATTGATATTATTACCTTTGCAGTGGGTGTTACATAATTGGAATGATAATGATTGCATAAGGATACTTAAGAATTGCAAAGAGGCTATATTGGGAAAAGATAAAGGAGGAAAAGTGATCATCATAGATATAGTTATAAATCAAAATAGAGATGAGCATGAAATGACCGAAGTGAAGCTCTTATTTGATGTTGTTATGATGACCACTCTCAATGGAAAAGAAAGAAGGGAAGAAGAGTGGAACCAAATTTTTGTGAGTGCAGGTTTCTCACGATACAAGATATTACCTGTGTTGGGTTTTAGGTCTCTTATTGAGCTTTATCCTTGAATCTTGTTGGGACCCTTTGAAAAGTTGTATTTGAGCTCAAACTAAAATAAAGTTCAAATGAAACACAAGTAACTTGTGATTGTGGGGATCTAAAATTATTTGTGACATATTTCTCAAGTAAACTGGTTTATGTTTTCTGTTGTACAAGTAATAAAAAGATGTTCAAGGACATCTTTATCAAGAGTATTGGTCTAGTCCCCTCTTGAGCTTTTTTATGTTATCTTTCTTTTTCCTTTTTTATAATAACTTCAGGACATGAAGTCTGTTTGATTAAAAATATTTTCAATATTTGGGCAGTTGGAAGTTGGGGGTTGCTCTTTTATTTTAGTAGCTAGGCTGGAGTATTTGTCAAGAGTACTATTGGTCTAGTCCCCTCTTGAGCTCTTTTTTGTTATCTTTCTTTTTCCTTTTTTATAATAACTTCGGGACATGAAGCCTGTTTGATTAAAAATATTTTCAATATTTGGGCAGTTTGAAGTTGGGGTTTGCTTGTTGTGACACCAAACGGTCTTGTATAGAGTAACATCCAAGTATTGACGCCTATCTAAAAAAACAAAAACATCTAAGTATTGACATAAATGATAAACTCCATACATAAACAGACACAATATAGTCCATAAAGAATGTAGATTATCATAAGCTGCACAAATTTTTTGTAAACTTTAATACGAATACATTATACTTCCCTAAGTACAAACTAGGTAACACATGTGCCTTCCAAATTATAATCAATTACATTAACATAAATTACATAAGCGGAAGCTGACTATAGACTCCAAACTGATATCCCTATCCACGTGCATCTAAAACAATGAATAAACTTGAGATTGAAATCCCAGTAAACTTGCCCACACAAGTTATCTCATTTTATTAACTACACGTCCAATCACTAGGTTATAAACCAAATAATAAATCCTACCTGAATAACCTGTCATATCCAAATCATAAATGTATCCCCATAATCCTAGATACATTGTAACACCCCAAATTTTTGGAGGTCACTAGTGAAGTTCTAACCTCTAGATGCGATGCATCTTTTTAAAGAATTATAATATAATTACTCCTTTTCCCTTCATAAAATCTGTGCGGAATTTTGTTTCTATTCAAAACATTCAAAACACTAATCAGAGTAATTGCAACATGTTGACACCCAAAGTATGTTAAGTTGTTGGAAGAGGGAAAAGAGGTAGCCGAGGATGTGTTTGGAGAGCCATTGAGATAAAGGGTCTTCATGAAAGTAGGACTTGCCAGAGAAGGCATATTGATAAGAAGGGCTCGGACTAACAAGTTTAAAGATAAATCAGAGAGCTTGGACATCGAGGGCGTGATAAAATAAGTTGAGTAAAGGAAACTTGGTTGAAAGGAGGCGCGACTAGAAGACAACTCGGCTGAGTAGCTAATTTTTGAGGGCGAAGTAAGTAGCATGGTCGAAGGAGTTTTTGTCTGAGGCGAGGAAGCTTGCTTGGAGCACAAGGGTTCAATGCACGTGGACAAGATAAATGTCGGAGTGGTTAAGGTCAACAAGGAGAAGAAGACCGTGGAAATAGGAGCAAAGAGATTTCATCCCGCTAACTCGTGCTTGTGAGGTCGTGGAGAATGCCCCAAAATTTCTAGGGCTTAGGAACAATTAAAGGTGTTGATCTTAATTGATCCAACAGTGAGAATTTGTAGGCTCGAGTAGTGGCTGACGGTGTCTCATGTATATATAGCAGACTGTAGATGCTGTAAAGGCACACAATCAATCAAACATCTACAATTTATTTCAAAAGTCTTTACTTTTTATCCTTTACCACATTTCTCCCTTTATGTTTTATGCCCGTAGATAGTCCAACCACACATCCCGCTCACCTATCCTAACACTCTTTGGAGGAGATAGGGAACCAATAGGCGAGGAACAAAGTTCTTTCCTTGGCATAACTGCTTGAATAATAGAGGAATCTATTGTTCAAACCTCTGGCCAGTACATTGGCTAGAAAAAAGGAGTTTGACAACAACAAAATTGGAACGCCTGGTTGGGCAACCACAAGTAAATAGACTCTTGAGTTTGATTCGCCTGGGTTGGATTATCAGTGGTGTATGTACCTACGTTTTGGTCAAAACCTAAGTATGGAGTCGTCTTCAGCTTCCAAGAAAGGAACTACGTCCAAACCTAAGAACCCAAGGCAAATGGGTACATCAGAGCCTGTTGCGCAGACATTAACCATTGATCAGAATGATCAACCACAACCTGTCGATGGGGAACAGCCGGTGGTAATGACCACATCCTTCATTCGTCAACAAATTGACATGGAAATCCACGATATCATGTACCAAGTGTCACGACTATTGGCTGGCACAGTCAAACCTGTGGTGCACAATGAGGTGCAACAGGCCAAGGAACAAGAACAAAGGAGAGCGACACAAGCAGGTATCTTGAATAGTCTTGGAACCCCTGGCCAAAAACAGGGAGGGTTGCTAAGCCCATAGAGAAATGTGCAACAGGTTCCACCATATGTTAGTATGGCAAGACCTCAACAAACACCTTCTCTTCAGGTAAATCCTAACCCAACATTTCCTCAGCTTAGTAATTTCTCCAATGCCAACACTGGGGAGAATTTTTTGCCGAACGTTGCTAACATGGCTACTAATCAACATTGATTGGTGGAGATGGCCAGAAGGCCGCCCGAGGCCATTGGGCCGATTGGTCTGTCGCAGTGATCATCCTATAGAAACCCCTCGGCGATTAACCATCAACCCTAGGCATGGGGCAAGGCTTTTAGACCACAATCAGGGCTTGATAGGTGAAGAAGTTACTACCCGAATCAACAACCATTGGTCCCAAACTCGGTTGGCTTGGTTAGTCTTCCACCTAGTCAGCCCTATCCTTTAGCACTTGTACCTCCTTCGATGGGTTCAAATCCATACCAGTAGATGTTTAGGAGCCCTGTTGAGCAGACATGGAACATTGTTCCACCTTACCATAATAGCCAGGTAACTGTCCAAAGAACTGTCCTTGGAAACCTCGGTCAGACATTACCAGAGCAGACTTGGGCTAACAGCTCACCCTCGATACTGTCTCAATCAGGGATGCAAGGTCCCCCAGATCCACTATGACGTCCATCTATCCTATCTGAGTTTAGGCCCTCGAGGTCCCAACTCTGGGATACTAATGTCATCACTCACACTGTGAAAAAGTTTTTTCGTGTTCGTTTGAAACCGCTGGATAGACCTGTGTATATGAAGCCTTATCCTGAGTGGGGTGGATAGATTGGCGTCTCTGCCTAGGCGATTCAAGACTCCTGATTTCACCACGTTTTCCGGAAATGATGGCAAATCAACTATGGAACACATCGATCGATTTGATTTTGGCATTTTGAATTTTTTTAATGATAATATTTTTCTTAGGGATAAATATTAATGATTCTATTTTACCCTACTACAGAATTTTTTTAGATCGCCACATTATTAATAAATAAAACTTTTGGAAATTATTAAAGAAAAATAAATATTGTTAGAAATAAAAAGATTTGAAGTAGATAAAAGCCATTGTCCTTAAAGCAAATTCAATTAGACCTCGGTGCACCAATATCCAATTTGCTCCTCAAGGTTTTCACGATACCAATTTTACTTCGGAGTCTTACAAATAATGAGTTATTAGTCAATTTGGCCCCTAGCTAAAATTTCATTAAAGTTCAATTTATCCTTGACATTTACTATATATAACTTAATCCCCGACTTTTGTAAAAGTGTTTCTACTTAAACCTTCTTTTGCGTCAATTTAGTCCCTCTATTTCGTACAAGAGAACTAAGTTGAAACACTTTCGCAAATGTCAGGTACAAAATTGAACTTTTGGAAAATTTCAAGGAATAAATTTGGCTAATAACTCCACGAACAATGCCCAAAACTAATCGAAATACCAAGAGGAAGAACTAGTTTTCTTTTGTTTGATTTTTACTTTCTCTAGGAAAAATAAAGTCTAAAACAATTGTTTTGTTTTGTTTTTGTGTTAAAAATATTTTTGGTCCCTACTTTTGGTCTCCCAAGTTTTTTTATCGGTCTTAGTCTCTTATGACTTCTTTAACCATCCGAAGCACATCTCCAAATACCCCCGGTCTAATCTTCATCCAAGATCCAGGTACTGAACATTGGCGACCACAGTGGGAGTATAATCACTTGCTTCCAAATTCATTTCCACTCATATCCGATCTTGCATATTCATGGTTCCATGAGGACGTCCACCAACCGGAGCTCAGTCTCGGGCGCAAACTTCCAATGTTATAGTTCAGCCCACACTTACAGAAACGTTAGAGGGCCACGTACAAACCCTCCCTTATGAGGAAACACCAACTATCCCGGCCTCGAGCCGGCCTCCTCTGATTGCTCTGGCTCCGCCCTCCGACGCCATTCCTCCTCAAATCCAAGTTGTCAGCCATCTCCTCGACGTGCCGGAACACCGAAGCAGAGATCTGATCCAACAAGAACAATCACGCTTGGAGATAGCGCGCGTTGCACGCGCGCCATCTTCGCTATGTTAAGAGGCGATTTGACTACTACTTCTCCTCAAACTTCTGCATCAAGAAGAGGTTGATCTCCGGCTCGGAACAAAGAAGCGCGTCACAAGGCGTCTCCAGTTCGGCGGGAGAAGCGTCCCGGGAAACCTCCAACTCCCCCATCTCCACCAAGTTCTGATTCTGCCAGTAATACAGATAACTCTTCCTCTGATTCCTCCTCTTCAAGAAGTCCATCCCCCTAGAAGAAGGCTCACAAGCAGAAGAAGTCAAAAAAAGGGGTTCGCTGATCTCGGCCTAGCCCCTTCACCCCGACAATCGAGATGCCTCGGCTTAGCCCCTCCCCAGCTCAATATGTACGATGGCAAAGGGGATCCAGACGAGCATGTAGACACTTTTGACTTAATGTTAGACTATCGTGATGCCTCGGATAATGTCTGATGTAATCTGTTCCCTCTTTCGCTCAACAAAAGCGCGCTAAAACAGTACCGGGATCTTCCCCCGGCCTCAATCTCTTCTTAGAAATAGTTCACCAAGCTGTTCTCGGCACGCTTCACTGCTTCAAGACTAAATCCTAAGTCGAAAGACGCGTTGCGGGCAGTCTGCCAAGGAGAAAAAGAATATTCAAGGGATTATATCGAGTGATATAACAAAGAGGCGGACGAGGTTCACCACCTGACTGATGATGTTAGGATGATGTTTATAAGGCACAGCCTCAGGAAGGGATCTCTGTTCCTTGTGAACTTCGGCCTTCACAAGCCGAAAACACTCGACTACTTCCTAAGACGAGCCCAACGATTCATTGATTATGAAGAAGCACCTGCTGCAAGTGAACCCTGCTCAGGTTCGGCCTCGGACAAGCGACAAGAAAGATCATGGTTCACCTGCAGTAGGTGTTCAAGCAGCCTAGGAGGTACTTCTTTAGGGTCTAGTGATAAACTCTTGCAAGGAAAACCTAGTGTGAAGTATTTGAGAAACTATGTCTTATTGTTGCAAAGACCTAATCTTTGCGGCATTGAGCGAACGCCATTTAATTGCATTTTAATGAAGCTACTGAAGTGAATGCATCTCAGGTTGTTCTCATCACCGATTTCCATTACCCTTTAGTTTTTCTATTGTTTATGTTACTCAAAAACTTGTGTGTCATTTACTTTCTCACTAATTTGTTAGCCAAATTAAACTCTCAAAGTTAAGCATAATTCCTCGTGGTAACGATCTCACTTACTCTTTATTACTTGTTGACAGTGTACACTTGCACTATCACGTTTTTACACAACAAGTTTTTGGCACCGTTGCCGGGAAATTATAGTTTAATAGACTGTTTAATTAGTTAGCAACTTAGTGTTTTTTGTTACTAATTCTGTTTGTGTTGTTTCGTTGCTCTGACATTAGATTCTTTGCAACATATGTTCTTCACGACATATGCACAGGCCTAGACGTAACACACCAGAATTCCAGTTGCACCCAGAGATAGAGAGACATTTTAGAAGATTGAGAAGAGTTCACAGTACTCTAGGACTTATTGAATTAGGAAGAGCTGCTGCTATGGCTAGTCCACAAAATTCTGAGCATGGTGATCCTACTCCACCACCTCCCACAATTGGAGATGATGGAGGGTATATAAGACAAGTTCTTGAAATGGGCGTTATAGGCATGGCTAATGATAGGGATAGACCTATGAGGAACTATGCAGTCTTTGACCCTCAACTTATGCAAACAGGCATAGTGAGGCTAGAGATTGCTACAACTCATTTTGAATTTAAGCCTATGATGTTCCAAATGCTTCAAACAATTGGGCAGTTTGGTGGTGGTCCCCTTGAAGACCCACGTTTGCATTTGAAACAATTTGTTGAGGTTTGCAGTAATTTCATTCTCCCTGGTGTTTCAGATGATGCTTTCAAACTGAAATTGTTCCCTTATTCCTTTAAGGATAGAGCTAAGGTCTGGCTTAACTCCCTAGAGCCTAACTCTATTGTTGTTACTTGGAATGAGATGGCAGAAAAATTTATGACAATATTTTCCTCCAATAAAGAATGCCAGGATGAGAAATGAAATTACCTCTTTCAAGCAAATTGAATTTGAAACCTTGTTTGAAGCATGGGAAAGATACAAAGAACTTTTGAGAAAATGTCCTCACCATGGTATTCCTATCATTATCCAAATGGAGACTTTCTACAATGGTTTGGAGCATCAAACTAGGCTCATGCTTGATGCCTCATCTGAAAGAGTTCTACTCAATGGTTCTTACACTGATGCTTACAATTTAATTGAGAATATTGCTGCAAATAGCTACCAATGGCCTCTCTTTGCTAGGTCAACTGCTTGTAAGAAGGTGGCTGGTATACATGAAGTGAGTGAAGTCACTTCCTTGTCTGCTCAAGTGGCTTCCCTCTCCAATGTGATCAAGAATATGAATGCACCTAGTCTTTGCGACAATCTATGCGAAGAATTGAACCACTCCATGTGGTTCCTCTCCAAGTTGTGTTTACTGTGGGGGAGGTCATCTTTATGAGGAGTGTCCTGCGAATTCTATCTCAGTCAACTATGTTGGGTACAACAAGGGCAATAATCCATACTCAAATACTTACAATCCTGGGTGGAAGAATCATCCTAATTTCAGGTGGAGTAACAATGCGGCGTGAACACTGCTGCGCAAAGAACTACTCCAAAGACTGGCTTTGTGCCACCAGGATTCCTTGCTCAATCAAAGCAAGCAGCTCCAGCAACTGATAATTCTATGGAGGACATGCTTAAGGCTTTCATGAATGAAGCAAAGACTCAATATCAGACACATGGAGCTGCAATCAAGAACCTAGAGAACCAACTTGGTCAAATAGCTACTACTCTAACCCAGAGACCTAGTGGGGCATTTCCCTCTACTACTGAAGCTTCATCTTCTAATGGAAAGGAGCAATGCAAGGCTATATCTCTAAGGAGTGGGAAAGATTTGAGTGGGCCATCACTTGATACCGGTGGTGGTGATCAAATGCTTGATAGACTTGCTGGCAAGGAGTTTTATTGCTTTTTGGATGGTTACTCTGGTTACCATCAAATAACCATACTGCCTAAAGATCAACAAAAGACTACTTTCACTTGTCCTTATGGTACTTTAGCTTTTAGGAGAATGTCATTTGGGCTATGCAATGCTCCAGCAACCTTTCAAAGGTGTATCATGTCCATTTTCTCTGAGTTCATTGAAAATCTATGGAGATGTTTATGGATGATTTCTCTATCTTTGGGGAGACATTCTAGTTATGCCTTGATAACTTAGAGAGGATTCTGGATAGATGTGAAGAAACCAACTTGGTGTTGAATTGGGAGAAATGTCATTTCATGGTCCAAGAAGGTATTGTGTTGGGTCACAAGATCTCTAAGAAGGGAATTGAAGTTAATAAAGCTAAGGTGGAAGTTATTGAGAAGATGCATCCTCCAACCAATGTGAAAGGTGTTAGAAGTTTCCTTGGGCATGATGGGTTCTATAGAAGATTCATCAATGACTTCTCCAAAATTTCTAAGCCTCTGTGTCAATTGCTGCAGCATGACACTCCATTTGTCTTTGATGAGGCATGTGCTGCAGCATTTCAGAAATTGCAGAGTGCCATGGTTACTGCACCTGTGATCGTGACTCCAGACTGGAGCAAGCCTTTTGAGCTCATGTGTGATGCTAGTGACTATGCCATAGGTGCTGTCCTTGGCCAAAGGTATGGAAAAGTCTTTCATTCTATTTATTATGCTAGCAAAACACTTGTAGATGCTCAATTGAATTACACTACTATTGAAAAAGAATTGTTAGCTGTGGTTTTTGCATTTGATAAGTTTAGATCATACATAGTTGGCACAAAAGTAATTGTTTACACTGATCACTCTGCCATTAAGTATTTGATTGCTAAGAAAGATACAAAACCAAGGCTAATAAGATGGGTTCTCCTCCTTCAAGAGTTTGATCTTGAGATTAAAGATAAGAAGGGGGTGGAGAACCAAGTTGCTGATCTTTTGTCTAGATTGGAAAATGAAAGTGCAGCTACATTTGGTGAAAACAAATAGCACTTTCCTGATGAGCATTTACTGGCTATACGTGTTGCAGCACCTGATGCTGCAACATCGTGGTATGCTGATATTGTCAATTTTCTGGTTAGCAAGGTGGTTCCCTGTGATATGAACTACCAACAAAAGAAGAGGTTCTTCTATAGTGTCAAGCAATATTTCTGGGATGAACCCTTCCTCTACAAGAAGTGCCCTGACCAATTGTTTAGAAGATGTGTGGCTGATGAAGAGCGGTAGAAGGTGCTGCAGCAATGCCATGCTGCAACATATGGTGGAAACTTTGGAGGTATGAGAACAACAGCAAAGGTGCTGCAATCTGGTTACTACTGGCCTACCATTTTCAAGGATGCCCATGAGTGGGTTAAACAATGTTACAATTGTCAAAGGAGTAGGAACATCTCCAATAAACAAGAAATGTCATTAACCAACATTTTAGAGATTGAACTCTTTGATGTTTGGGGCATGGATTTTATGACACCTTTTCGCCTTCATTTAGCAATACTTACATCCTTGTTGTTGTGGATTATGTGTCAAAGTGGGTTGAAGCAGTTGCTTTACCTAACAATGATGCTAAGTCTGTTAGCAAGTTCTTGCAAAAGAATATCTTTATAAGGTTTGGTACTCCTAGGGCTATAATCAGTGATGAAGGATCTCATTTTTGCAACAAATTGATTGAAGCTCTCTTAGCCAAGTATGGGGTCAAGCACAAAATGCTACAGCATATCATCCCCAAACCAGTGGCCAAGCTGAGTTATCAAACAGAGAGATCAAGAGAATGCTTGAGAAGATGGTAGGGCCTACAAGAAAGGAGTGGTCTAATCATCTAGATGATGCTTTGTGGGCTTACAGAACCGCTAGAAACATCCCGCATCGCTTCGAATGCACCGATCGCCCCACGAACCAACACGAGTCTTTTCAGCATGCTTTATCCTCACTTGCATGCTTTCCGGGAAACTTCCCAGAAGGTCACCCATCCCACTACTACTCCAAGCCAAGCACGCTTAACTATGGAGTTCTTATGGGATGAGCTCCCGAAAAGAAGATGCACCTTGTTGGTATAGGTAGTCCAAATCAATTCTTTTAAGCCTTCCTTCAATCATGCGAGTCCCATACCGCACGGCCTCGGGGATCCTCTCAATCCGGTGCGTGTGTCGGTTCATTCACGCGCCCCCTCGCTTTGAAGCTGCCAGGAGCCGCTCTTTGCCATGCCACCTTTTTGGGCACCGGCGATCACTCCCCGCCCTCCTCAGCCCCGGATGTCACAACTGCTTTCAAGACTCCTTTGGGAATGTCTCCATACAGATTGGTTTATGGCAAAGCTTGCCACCTGCCTTTAAAGCTTCAATACAAATCTCATTGGGCAATCAAAAAGCTCTATTTTGATCATGCTAAGGCAGGGGAAGCTAGGCTATTGCAATTTAATGAGTTAGAAGAAATGAGGCACTTTGCCTATGAGAGTGCTGAATTGTATAAGGCCAAGACAAAGCTTGGCATGACAAGAGGATTCAGAAAAGGGAGCTAAAGGAAGGTGACCAAGTGTTACTCTTTAATTCAAGACTCAAGTTGTTCCCTGGAAAACTCAAGTCTAGGTGGTCTGGCCCATTCAAAATTGAGAAAGTGTATCCTCATGGTGCTGTGGATCTCTAATGTGATGTGAGGAAGCAACATTTTAAGGTGAATGGTCAAAGGGTGAAGAAGTACTATGGTGAACCAGTGGTGAGGAGTAAAATCACCACTGAATTGCAAAACCTCCAATCTTGGAGGGAAGTCACGCTGAGTACTCTTAAACCAAGTGCTACTGGGAGGCAACCCAGGGTTTTAATCTAATAAACCAGTGTTGTTGTTGCCTTGTGTTTATTTTTGCAGGAAAAATAGTCTGGAAATTTGAAGTCTGAGGGTGTGACAGCAATCAGTGCTGCAGCAATGCTTTTAGCATTGTTGCTGCAGTAATGAATGGCAGTTGAGAAAAAAAATATTGGCAGTTATTGTATCAATGTTGGTGCGTCATCAGTGTGTTGTCACCTCACCACTCTTAACTGTCCCATCGCTCAATCTTAGCCCACACCTAAGCCATTGACCCAACGACTACTTTTGAATTAAAACTGCCAAGTCCCAATCCCCCATAAACCGTCCCATCGTGTCCCCTATAACTACCCACTCTCCATCAAACCACTCTCCACTTTCAATTGCGCCCTAATCCGAAAATCCCCAAATTCTAAAAATTCCTCCATTGAAACTGTTCCCAAAATTCTTCACAAATCTCTCACCAAATCCCTAACTGTGAACGCAATGGCAAGAACAAAGAAAAATGCTCCCAAATCTTCTGGAAGCCACCAATCAACTACTAGCCGTGGTGAATCGAGCGAGCCAATTGAGAAGGAAGAACACGAAGGCTCAAGGTGGAAAGGATGCTGGCAAATTCCAGAACATGAATTTCTGGGCTGAGTGCGGTCTTGAATTGAAAGGAGCATCTGATGTGTAACACCCCATATTTTCTTAAATAGTATATTATTTTAAATGTGCATATCTCACTAAATTTTTGTGAATTAGTGATTTTATAATCCAAACCTTACTTGCTTTTGAATTATTAAAATTGGTTGAAATAGCATTTAATTGTGTTCTTCTTACAATACTGGTAATTGGTAATATATTAGTGTTTTATTTAATTACTATTATAGTTTTATAAAATATCAGTGTTGAAGTATTATTTATTTAGGAAGATATTTGAAGTGTTAAAATGTTTGTTTTAATGAAACTAGATTTTGAAAATGCTTTGAATCAGATTTTGGGTATTTTTCTAGGACTACACTTGCTTTTTACTCGCACAGCCCCCTTATTTCCATTCCTGCACCCCCTAGTCACTAACTAAAACCATTCAAGACCAGCGCAGTGTTTTCATACAACCCGCTGGACCTGACTGACCCGACCCAAATGCTGGCTTCTTCTTCTTCTAACTTATAACTTCTCCAAACCCTTGCACGACTCCACCTTCTCCACGTGCTTTCACCCTCAAGCCACGACCAAAACCCGAAACACCACCATTCCATTCGAAATCACACAAGGAATCTGTTCCTACTGCCTCCTTGACCGATCGTAGCCCTACCCGTGTTCTAGTCGTCACCCTCTCCACGAGAGAACTCCATAGCCACCGTGCTCAAGCATAATTTTTACCCAGAGAAATGCTTCCTCTCCCTCAGTCGAAGTCCACTATGTCATGTGTGTTCGGGTTGAAATGGCAGCATCCTTTTTGGTCAGTTACACCTTTTTCCTTCTTTCAATTATCCAATTCTAATCATGTAATGAAAAACATGCTGAAATGTGTATGGTATGATTATTGAAGAAAACGAGAAAATTGTATGCTTCTTCTGCCTTTAATTATTGTTGATGATTGTAATGTACTTGAGGTAGAATAAAAAAAAAAAAAAGAACGACTCTGTGCAAAGGCTATTGGAATTAGCACCTAAGGCCAAAACTATTTTTTGAACGTAAAATGTCTCATTGCCAAAGGTGTTTTTGGTGAGCATTATTGAGGTCTAATATATAGAATATACTACACTAGTTGCACCTAGTTATAGTATTTCTTAATGATACTAACATCAATATCATTTACACAAGTACCTAGATATAGACTTAATCTATGGTTTTTAGTAGTTTACATTTTAGTTTTCCAGCTATTTGAAGTGTAGTTTAGTTTAAATTCCCAATATTTCGATATATTATTTTTAAATGATTTTAGCGACACAAAAATGATTATATATCTATAGATAGATTAGTAATGATTGTCTTGTTTCTGGTCTTTCCCTTTTGACGCACCGGTGAAAATGGCTATTGATGGAGAAGAAGTAGAATAACCGTTGAGAGCGAACAAAGCTTCCTAGGACATTGGCGTGCACACTTTAAGGGGAAAATACTACGTGTATAATTTCTAAGCTTGGCAAAGGTGAGTGTCCCTTTTGTTTGGGGTACCCGATTACCCCGATTGTGTTTATGTGCTACTTGTTATGTGCTATGTGTGAACCATTGTACGAGCAATGGATGGATTGTGTAATGTGTTTTAAGTCCTGTGATGTGTTCATTGTAGGAGCAATGAACAAAATAGTTTAAATGTGAGCATGTTTATTTGTTGACGATATTTGTAACTATATGAAATTGTGACTGATGTGTTTGTGAATGTGTTGTGACAATATAATCGATGTATTCATGACTGTACTGTATTTATATAAGTGTTGTTTGTCATTTGAAAAGGTTATGTTTGGGGCCATGATGAGTTGTTTGCTCTAGATAGATGAAATTGTTTCGTGAATTATTGGGTTGGTTTCTTGAAATTACCCATGTTGTGTGTATGGGTTGATTTCTCCGTTGATGTGATGGTGTGTTGCTCGGAGTGACTCTGAGAGATTATAGTAGGGTCTAGTTATCGGTTACGGTCCTCACGAGACATACTTACGACTAGATATGAGGAGTATAGGGTAAGTTATCCCTTAGTTGTTGATGAATACCTTTGGTCCTAGTCTTCCTATTGAGGATATTTCAATAGAGGTTAATGTTGTTGTTGTTGTTGTTGTCGTTGTCACTGTTGTTGCTGCTACCGAGTTGTTGTTGTTGTTGTTAGTAGGGCATTATCGGGCAAGGTATCCCGTTCAGGCATGGTATTCTGGTTCTGCGCTTGTTATTGTTGTTAGTAGGGCATTATCGGGCAAGGTATCCCGTTCGAGCATGGTATCTCGGTCCTGCGTTTGTCGTTGTTAGCAGGGTGTTATCGGGCAAGGTATCCCGTTCGAGCATGGTATCTCGGTCCTGCTGTTGTCGTTGTCGTTGTTAAAAGGGCGCTATCGGGCGAGGTATCCCGTTCGAGCATGGTATCTCGGTCCTACTATTGCTGTTGTCGTTGTTAGTCGGGCAAGGTATCCCGTTCGAACATGATATTTCGGTCCGTTTGTTGTTGAAGTATCTCATTCCTCGTTGTTGTTGTCATCATTAGACCGTGTTGTATTGAGTTGAGTCTATTGGAGATTTGCATCGTGATCCCATGCTTTAGGTACGCGCGATTGAGTTTGGTCTGGTCTCGTATCAGTGTTGACAGGATCAATTTGTTGTTGTTGTTGTTGTTGTTGTTGTTGTTGTTGTTGCTGTTGGTGTTGTTGTTGGCGTTGTTGTTGTTGTTGTTGTTGTTGTTGCTGTTGATGTTGCTGTTGTTGTTGTCGTTGTTGTTGCTGTTGTTGTTGTTGCTGTTGTTGGCGTGGTAATTGTATAGTTTCACATCCGTTGACTTCGCATGCCGCATGAAAAACTATTTTTGCATGATTGCCTAGTTGATGTTGTGTGGGTGGGTGTGTGTCGGGAACGCTCGCTGAGATTTTTATCTCATTCTTTCAATTTCATGTTTTTTTTTACAGTGAACCCACAGGAAGCATTGAAGATAGATTATTGTACTAAATTTGTAATGAAGTAATTGTTGTGTAATTTGTAAATAAAGTTATGAGGATGTAAAGTTAATTTGTATATAGAGCTAAATTATATTATTGTACTTATAAAAAAAAGGGGTAGAAAATGATTCGCTACTAGTTCTGTATCGTTGGTTGTTTTAAAGTCGAAGATAATTATTTAGATGAGATAGGATTCTTTTGAAAAGTTATAGTTACATGATTTTCGAATGAATAAGTTATGTGTTTGACATTTTTTTAAATGAACAAATGGTTTCGATTTTCGTTCTTTAAACAACGAGTTTGCAAAAAGAAAGTATGATTTATTTCTTCAAAATATTTCTGCAACTACACTTTTGCTATAAATGAAGCTATAGCTAAATAGGGTGTTACATGATGCGTTCACATCCATTGTGAATGCATTGGGTTGGGAAAAGCTTGTGCAACACCCTCTGTTATTCTACGCCTCTGTTGTGCGTGAGTTCTATGAAGGGATTGTTCCTCCCAAAGATGGAAGGCAGAAATTCGTGTCAAAGGTGCGTGGAGTAGCTGTGGAGTTTGATTCTCTAGCAATCATTGCTAGTTATGGGTTGGATTACCATAGTCTAGTCTTCACCAACAATGTTGCTAAGTGGAAGGAGAAGGAGATGGAAGGAGTTAAGAAAAGCATTGTTGTGTCTGGAACACCGTGGGAGCCATGCAGTGCCAATGAGTTTAAGGTGAAGAGAAACAATCTACAGCATGATGTTAAGGTGTGGTTCAACTTTGTGAAACATTCTCTATTGCCTACCTCCCACACCACTAATGTTGAAAAGGAGCGTATGATGTTGCTGGATGCCATTCTTGGCAAGAAGAATGTTGATGTGGGGAGACTGATCTGCAAAGAAATAATGGTTTGCCATGGTAAGAATGTTGGCTATTTATTCTTCCCTTGCCTTATAACAACTCTTTGTATCAATGCTGGTGTGGAAATTCTGGGAGAGCAGAAAAGTTATCCTCTGGTTGCATTCCCAATTGTTCTGAAGGAGAATAATGTTGCTGCAGCAACGTGCTATTTGGGAATTAATGAAGAAGCAGCACAACTGGATAGGTGCTATTTTGGCTGCTAATTTGAAGGAGTTATCTGAGGTGGAAGCACCAACATTCCCAAAATGGGTGCTTGACGATGAAGTTGAAGACCCTGATCTTTTTGATGATGAAGCCAATGTGGAGATTGAAGAAAAAGTTTTAGTGGAGAAGAAGAGAAAGAGGCAGGAAGTGAAGAAGGGAAAGAAGAAACAGAGTGAGCCTGTGGAGGAAGAGGAAGATTTGGAATCTGAGGATGATGAGGAATCCCTCAGTGAGGAGGAGAAATAGCTGAATAAGGAGGTTATGGATGAGTTGAACAAAGCAAGTGATGAGGAGGACCCTGACTCCTCAGAAGAAGAAGAGCAAAGTGTTAATGGAGGTGATTTTGATGCCTCCTCTGAATTTGAGGCAGATCCTCATTTTGACAACTCCAGAAATGCCAAGCCAATTTCTGAGCCTAACCCCACTGTCATTCCCACAGAAAACCAACCACCACCCTCTCCACAAGCTGAAACAGTAACCTCACCAACCCCAACACCTGTTTTAACACCTACCCCTCCACCACAAACCCAAAACCAACCACAAACACTTGCCCAAGCCCCTATTAAGCCACCAACACCTGATGTGCCATCTGATACTGCTACATCTGATGTTGCAGCAACTGATAATGTTGTAGCAAGTTCTGATTCGTTGGTTTCACCCAAGAAGCAAAGAACAAAGAGAGCTGCTAAGAAGAGGAAGCTTGAGAAAGTACCTGAGGAAGCTAAGCTTAATGTGGAAGGAAGTGCTTTGCAAAAGGAGCAAGAGGACAATTCGGTTATTGCTGCTGTGATACAAGGATTGGCTACTGCTGCTGACAATGAAGCTATAGCAAGGGAAGCTGTTGTGCAGAAGAAGACTGAAGCTGACAAGAAAGCCAAAGAGGCTTTGGAATTCGTGCTTGCCCACAAGAAGGCAAATGTTTCTGATGCTGGTCCTATTGTTGAAGATACAGGATCAATGCGGCAGCAATCCACTGCTGCAGCAACAGAAACCTCGGATATTCCAAAATCTTCTATGGCTCAATCTTCAAAGGCCTCTGCAAAGAAGCAAGGAAAAGGCCCTGCAGTAAGATCAAGCCCAAGATCAAAACCAAGAACTCCTGCACCTTAATCTTCATTTCTTTTCTGCTTTTAGTTGTTATTTCCATTTTTGTTTTTAGTTTGCTTCTGTTTGAATAAACCTGTTGAGTGCCTTGTCTGTGTTAGCACTCAACAGTTGTGTTTAGTTTTGTGTGTTTGTTAGTATTTGCTTCTGTTTTTGCTGTTATGTAGTTTTCTCCCCTTAGTTTATTTGCAGTGAGGACACTGCACAGTTCTAAGTGTGGGGGGGAGGGGAGCTATGCATATGGCTTGTACTCTATTTGCTTGCAATCAAATTAGTGGATTTTAAAATTTTTAGAAGTAGAGTTGAGCAAAAACTTAGTGATGATATGGTGACGAATGAGTGAATAGTGCCCCTGTTTCATGAGTGAACTATCCTGTTTTTGCTTCTACACTTGAACTCATGTAGGAACTTAGTGAATTAGAGATGATCTGAAACTAGGCTAGTGTTGGTAGACCTAGGGAACTGCTAAATTTCTACTAAGAACTTAGGGCAGCATAAGAAACTAAGTTTGTGGGTTCTTTGAGATATATTAAGGCAAAGCTTGAAAGAATGCAAGATCTTCATGAAGAAATATTGTTTGCAAAGAATCTTTGGTTATGTGCACATAGTTTTAGGATGTTTTGAATTTAAGTCTGAATGTAGGTGCAAAACACCAAGGTCTGCAAATATGTAATGTGCTGCAATTGCCCAGTCAATCAAGTACGAAAAAAAAACGAAAAAGCAAAAATGCTATCAAAATGACAATCAAATAAGGGCATTGTAGTACATATGAAATCAAAAGTCTATACAAAGAAGTTGTTATGAGTCTGTAGTGCTGCAACAATTGTTGCTGCAGCAATGTCAAGTTAATGTCAGAATAAGTGCATTGGCCTAAAAAGTTCTGGATTGCTACATCAAAGCCCTTAATCATGCTCAACCTCCCTTTCTAAGCTTGAATTGTTAGTCTGCCCTTCTTTTTGAAAGATCTTTAGCATTCCCAAAAGAAGGCCTCTCTAAGTCTTAGCTAAGTGAAATCTTGAACCTTGCTATGGCCTGAATTGAGTTAAGTGTCACACACACACACAATTGAGCAGGAATAGGCTAGGGAACTCATTATCCAGAAGCTATAAAATTGAGTGATAATCTGAAAGTTGATGCTCAGCTTGATTCTTCTTTGTGCTTCATATTTGAATTGATTCATTGGTTGAGATTGCTTGTTAACAGTTGTGCTTGCCTATGTCAAGTGTTGTTGCTTGAGGACAAGCAACGGTTCAAGTTTGGGGGTGTGATAACTATCATTTATGATGGTTATTACTTGCTTTCTAAGCTTGATTTTAGGTGAATTAATAAGCATGTTGTGCGAATTATCTTGTAATTAAGTGTTTAGGTTAGAAATAATGGTGCAGGACTGAATTGGTTTTAATTGGGAATTTTAATGCCCTTTGTGCGTTTAATTGTGTTTTGTTTAAGTGCTGCAGCAACAGGTGTGAGCGCAATTGTGAAAATGCGCTAGATGAGAGAGAAAGCTCATGGAAACACGGAAATTAAGGAAAGGACAATTGTCAGAGCTAGAGGAGCGCGGAAAGATATGAGATCACGAGGATTTCCCATAAATGCCCTTTAACCTAGGATGTTGTACCTTAATGAGGTCACTTTAGGGTTGTGTGCAAGGAGACACTATATAAGGAAGATTTTCATTCCCCATTTGTATGCTCTGCCGTCAGAAGGAAGTTTAGAGACAGCTCCTTCTTAGCGTGCAAGCTCACCTTTACATTACCAAATATTTTCATTGCTGAGACTATTGCTACAGCATCACTGGAATTACATTTCTCTCGGTGGATTCTACTTGGGCGAGCTGGATCAGTCCTTCATTGTCATCTTTGGAGCTCTGCTACTGTTTCCCCTTAGTAGTATCATTTCTTACCTTGAAATTTGTAATATGACTTCTACTCTTTTGTTTAAGTTATTTTCCATGTTTTGTAAGCTCAATATCAGCTAAATACTCATAGTTGAGATGTTGGATCTGATGTACCTAGATTTATTTTGTGATTAATGAAGTCTGTTTAATGTTGTGCATTTTACCTTGTGTGTGACAATATTTCGATTTTAGAGTAGGATTGGTCGTCTATTCTAAATAGCATTTATAAATTCAGAGATGGTTTGTAAATTTATCTCACAAGGTAATATGGGTAGTGTTCATTAATAGAGATATTAATGTTTCTTGCTTAAACCCTAGAGATAGGAGGGTAAAACCCATAAGGTGAATACTGTCGGTGCTCAAGCAGCCTAGGAGGTACTTCTTTTGGGTCTAGAGATAAACTCTTGCAAGGAAAACCTAGTGTGAAGTATTTGAGAAAATATGTCTTATTCTTTGCAAAGACCTAATCTTTGCAAAGATTGAACGCATTCTTTAATTGCATTTTAATGAAGCTACTGAAGTGAATGCATCTCAACTTGTTCTCATCACTGATTTCCATTACCCTTTACTTTTACTATTGTTTATGTTACTCAAAAACTTGTGTGTCATTTACTTTTTTACTAATTTGTTAGCCAAATTAAACTCTCAAAGTTAAGCATAATTCCTCGTGGGAACGATCTCACTTACTCTTTATTACTTGTTGACAGTGTACACTTGCACTATCACATTTTTACACAAGTTTTTGGCGCCGTTGTCGGGGAATTATAGTTTAATAGACTGTTTAATTAGTTAGCAACTTAGTGTCTTTTGTTACTAATTCTGTTTGTGTTGTTTCTGTTGCACAACATTAGATTGCTGCAACATCTGTTGCTGCAGCATATGCACAGGCCTAGACGTAACACACCAGAATTCCAGTTGCACCCAGAGATAGAGAATCCAACTTGCCACAAAGCGTGTGATTTTCTTCAATAAGTTCCGGAATCTTTTCATCCCGGCAATACTTCAGCTTATCAGTCTGGTCAAGCAACTCTCCGGCAATACACTAGCTGTTGAGGCCTCAAAAACTCACGACACCAAGCTAAGCAAAAGCACACCAAACACAAAGTCCGTGAATGCTAGTAAATGATGAGGTATTCTCCCCACCCAAAAAGACCTTATATAGTAGAAGCACAACCCCAAATCAAAACACGAAGCTACCATCCAATACTTCACAGAAACTCTTATCCATGACTATCCTTAACCTAGACAAGCGTGAGGAATAGCAAGTCTGCCACCAAGACTCCACAAAACACTCAGATAGCTCCGCTAGTCAGCCGAGTACCTGCAAGGAGACAAGCAAGACATCAAAGCAAACAAACAAAATAAGGAGAGCAAGGGAAAACCTGGCAAGGGCAGATGAACAATGTGGTATGGACCTCAAATTTGACATCAAAGATGCAAACAACAAACATGGCTGCAAAGGTTGATGCCAAGGAGACAAAGAGATTTGGAATCCAACCGGGTCGGTGGACAAACACTCCAAATGAATAAAAGAACACAAAGGCGGGTCCCCGTAATCTTGATCAGTCAGTTTGATTCTTATTTGTAGTGTATTAGTCATGTTAATTCTCTTCAGATATTGCAAGTGTGCTTAACCTCTAGTTTTACAAATTAGTCACTTTCACAAATGGAACAAAGATTGATGTATATTCTGCATGTTTTTTCAGAGTTCTCGTAGAGGCAAAAGAGTAAAAAGGAATGGAACAGAAGATGATAAATCAAAGGAAGTAGTTCATCTTAGGACCTTACCTTACCTTACCTTAGTTTGACGTTTTTGTTTTAGAAACTTATTAGAAATTTTAAGTTTCATAAATTGTATTGTAAGATATTAATTTCAATGGAATTTGAAGAATTTTTATGATTTTATTATGTGTTGTTGTTTGGAAATATTTTTGTATATCAGGATATTATAAATTGGTCCATTGATAGACCTTTAGCATCGGTTATGTAAGATGACCGTTGCTAAAAGTCGCCAAAAATGGACCTTTAGCATCGGTTATGTATGATGACTGTTGCTAAAAGTGACCAAAAATAGACTTTTAGCATCGGTTATTAAGGATGACCGTTGCTTAAAGTCACCAAGATAGACTTTTAGTATCGGTTATTAAGGATGACCGTTGCTAAATGTCACCAAGATAGACATTTAGTATCGGTTATTAAGGATGACCGTTGCTAAAAGTCACCAAGATAGACTTTTAGTATCGGTTATTAAGGATGACCGTTGCTAAAAGTCACCAAGATGGACCTTTAGCATCGGTTATTTAAATAACCGATACTAATAGTATGTTTTCAAGATATAAAAAACACCAAAAAAACGTCATTTAGCATCGGTTTTTTGAAAATCTGATGCTAAAAGTCACATTTAGCATCGGTTATTTAACCGATACTAAATGTCAGACATTAGTATCGGTCGAATTAGTATCGACAGATAACCGATGCTAAAAGTGCAAAATAACCGATACTAAAAGTCTTTTCTGCACTAAGTACTTAGATGGAGAAGATAAGTTTATTAAAGTTCACGCCATCAATCTATAGCATTGTTACTCTCTTGTCCAGACCACTTTACCTAGTGGCCTTCTAGATAGGCACCTTCCTTGGCAAGGTTGTCAGCAAGGTGGTTTGATTACCTTGTCTTATGGATGAAAGAGACATTCTTAAGGATACCAAGAAGGTTCAACATTTTATTGCTGTAGAACTGCAAGTTCCATGGGCAAGTGCTTTTTATCCAAAAAAGCACGACTTTGGAATGTGACTCAACTGTCAAGCTTCCATCCTTCAACCACTCCTTTTCAATTGAGATTTCGAGAGCATAGACAATTGCCATGAATTCAGCTTCGTTGGAGTCTCTAATTCCCACTGAGTCAGCAAACCTTGCAAGGATGCAACCATTTTCATCACGCAATACCCCACCAATCCTTGCTAGGCTTGGTTTTTCTATAGCAGAACCATCAACATACCATTTCCACATTTTTGGCGGTGGTGGTTGTCAATGAGACATTTCACGAGGAGCGAGGGAATTCCTCCACGAAGAGACCGCCTCCAAGTTTCAGACAACTACACTTGGATTATACGGACAGCTTGGTTCCCACCCTTTCATCCATAATCCCAGTCTTAGTTTTATATGGTAGAGCTTCTGACTCCATTCTATTTTTTTCCTTCTCGAACACCTCTCTGTTTCTAATATGCCAGATGAACCAGAAAATCACATATAGTAAGCAAATCCACAATTTCTTACAGAAAGCTCATCCAACAGCCCCACACCAGACTTCAAACCACTATACGCAATTTGCAGTGATCGGGAGCTGTATGTTCCACCAGTGGAGAATCCCATCCCAAAGACGCCGAGAAAACAAGCAGTGTAAGAGTACATGTTTGATAGTCTCTTCTTCGGAGTTGCTAAATGGGCAGGATTTTTCATTTGTACCTATTAAATATAGTTTCTTCAATCTACTCCTAGTGTTGAGCTTCCCTTGGAGAGTGAACCACACCATCAATTCTACCCTTGGTGGGGCATGACCTTTCCAAACCACTCTCTTGCTATCAAGGGTGTCTTCCTCCCTCCACTAGGCTCTGGTAAAAGACTTTACTGTGTACTCTCTCTGTATGTTAAAGTGCCACCAAGACCTGTCTTTAGTGAGCCTTGAAAGGCGCAGTTCTTTGAAGGTAGCCAGGATCATGACCATCATAACTTAATTTGGAGAGGAACATGGGAGAGGTAGTTGTTGTCTTTGGACTACACTAGATACCTACTAAAGTCATATTCCCCACTTGCTTGTTTTCGTTGATGATATGAAATTGACCAACTAGATACTCCCTCCGATCCATACTACAAAAAACAAAACATTCTATTTTTTTGTTCGAAAATAAAAGAAACATACATCAATTATCAAATACATTAACAATTGATCTCCAATTATATCCTTATTTATAGTAGTTCGTCATAAATTAAGTTAGTAGAGTTCGTGGTTAGATCCCATCATATATGAAAGGGGTATTTTTGGTAAAAAGTAAATCTACAAAAATACTAATTAAAATTAGACCAGATCAAATCGTTTCCTTGATTTTTTGAACTAAGAATTTCTTATAATATGGATACAAAGTTGGTATCTTGGAACCTACCACGGTTCATCCCGTTGTTATCACTTAGGGTGCGATTTTCTAAAAAGCAATGGACTGAACTGAACAACACCAATTTTATTCTCTTTGATTTGGAAACCGGTCATGATACTCGAAAAAACTGGGGTAAGGGACCGGACAAAAACAAAAATTTTTTATCCCCCACTAAACCACAGTGCAACTTTTTTTTCTATATACAAACTATCTAAAATACCAAAGTACACTTATTTTTCCATAGTCATTAAATATTTCCTCTCTCACCCTCTCTCCCCCTCCTCTAATCTCACGAGCTCTCTCTTTCTCTCCATCATCTCTCTTTATAATTTTCTTGTAATATTATAGGCAAGATTACACCAGGAGTTTTTTAAGTTATCTAATTGTAACAACTTAGTCCTTTAAGTTTTTTTCGTATCACTTAGTTACTTTAAGTTACATAATGTGTACACCGTTAGTCATTTTTCATTGTTACATAAAAACCCAGCTCGCATTAACTGAGCTGACATGGCCACGACGAAGGCTATACCTATCATCTATTTTGTAAAAATTTGATATTTTAAGACTACTGTCATGTAACAATTTGGAACTTTCAACTTAAAATTTTTTAAAAAAAAAGTTCATCTTCTTTTTCATTTAAGTTGAAATGACCAAATTGTTACATGACACTAGTCTTAAATGACAAAATTGTTAAAAGACAATTGATTGACATGTAAGCTCTATCACAGCCACGTCGGCTCTGTTAGTGTGAATTGGGTTTTTTGGTAACAAAAAAAAAGGACTAACGGTGTAATATTATGTATGTGAATAGAATTGTATAACAGTGGTCAATAGTGTGTGAATAGAATTGTGCTAATCATCATACTACTTAAATTTCTTTCTAAATTGTACTAGGCGTTTGAATGAATTCCCTGCATACTAGATGTCTTCCCCACCTGAAGTGAGAGGTTTCACACGTGGAATCTTACTACAAACATCCTCAATCAGTTAAAACTCTAGTTCGGTCAAATCTATATTTGAGAGAACATAATTTCACCCATAATTCTGCCCTTATTGACTAGGACAGAATCGTAATTACAACCAATCCCCACTACTTACAAGGAAATAAACTAGAACAATGATTTCCTAGAGAACATATGAAAGGTTCTAGTCTCTCCCAAAGCCCAAACCACACACAAATGTCAAGATAACTGTTTTAGAAACAGTTTGTCTTATTTAATACAACAAAGTAACTATCAAATTACTACCCTATACTTAATATTAAAAATAAAACGCACAAACTACACACCAACAGAACTGGCAGAACTGGACATTTGGGATTTTGTTTGTCTACTTTAAAGTGCAGGTGCAGGGTGTATCTTTGAATGAGAAAGTCAAAGGAATCCTAATCCTTTTTTCTCTAACATAGATATATATTTGACAGAACCAAAGTCATTGACTATGGCTATACTTAAATATGTCATTCTTAGCATCATCACTCCTTTACAAAGGTTCAAGGGGGTTTAGTATCTATCAATATGTAACTGGCTGATTCAGCTCTTGAAAATTGTCAAATCCATGTAGACCCCTAAATTGCCCAATAGCTGATTCAAATGAATTCATTTCTTCCTAAACTTTGTTAATGCCCGGTATGTGCTCTTGGCCAAGCCCTGACTTAGGAGTTTGAATTAAACCATACAAGGTAGTTATAGTGGCTATTGATAAGGCAATTGTTCATGAATCATGATTCCTACATGCAGAAATTTATTTATACAAGTTCATTCTTCTAGAATCATTCAGGGGACGCAGCACCAAGCATTACCTAGAATACTAGATTTATGCATATGTTTGAAAGAATAGGTAGAGAGAGAGTATAATAGGAATAGCAGCAGTCATTACTTAGAATACTAGATTTATGCATACCAAACAACATTTTTTCAACTTCAGATGCTTAAAAACATACACTCTATAGAAAATAAAAAGGTCCAACTGATTTCTCCTAACCTCAAGTTAAACAACTAAATACACAGTAATGTTCCATGAAGTTGTCTTTCTAACCAAGAGAAGCTATTTCATTCAACCACAGTTTTAAGGGTTGTAATAAAGTTAGATGAGTATATTGAATCCCTTCTCACAAAAAACAACTAAAGGAAATGAAGGAAGGAGGAAACCAAAAGAACATAGAAGATTTACTGAAACGTAATAACACATTTACTGAACGGAGAAGGTTGCAATTGATCCTTGATGTGCTCCATCATCTCTAATTCAGATGTTATGCCTATCGCCCAAAATATCTTGATCTCTCTCAAGATTGTGGCATTGTCTAACAAAAACCGTACCAATTGGATTTGATATTCTTCTCCATAAAAATCTGAAATGCGAACTAATTTGAGAGAATACTTGAAACAGCAAGGCATTGAATTCAATGTCCAGATTTCACCATTCAATCCCTAAAGAAGAATCAATAAATTACTGTCAGCCTTGAAACATTTCAGATAATAGCACTGAGGTGAGATATAAGATGTACCGTGCGAATCTGAAGAACTTCTAGTTTAGGAGTCTTTGGGAGAATGTCCTTTAATGTTTCACTAGTGTCAATGTTAAAATATGCTCCCGAAAGCACATGAAGGTGTGTCAAATTATGAAATGAAGGAAGGAGATGAAGAGTATCCTTTGCACCGAGAAACTATGCAATGAATATAGCAAACACACACATAACTAAAGGCAATATTGTCAATAAGCATTATCCTATATACAACATTAAAAGAAGAAAGATAAGAAAGATGATCAAACGTACCTCGAGAGTTTCATTTGATAGTCTGAGAGACTTTACACTACTAAGTCCACTCAATAGCTGAAAAGCACAATCAGCAGCATATAGTGCATTTTGTGGATTGTCAATCATAAGATCAATATATGCATCAGCTACTGAGGTAAGTTAACCGGTATAAATTTCACGATTGGATAGCTAGTGTAACTTAAAGACACAAGATTCACAGCATCAACTTTTAAAATACAATCGTCCTCATAATTATTTAAATAAATACAATCAGATTCAGAGTGGAAGGTCAAGATCCTTAATGTGGAAATTGCAATAGTGATCTGCTTAATGTTCAACCAATAACAATTATGCAATGTCAACTCTTGTAAAACAGGACACGAAGAGAAAAGTTGTTGAGTTGAATTCTCATTTGTAAAGGTAACATGTGAAAGCTTCAGTGTTTTGAGCAAAGGGAAACGAATACCGTCAGGAAAATCTAGTGTGACAGACCAACGACTTTTAATATCAAGCGTAGATAAGAAGGTCCAAAAGTACTTCCACCTTTTTGCTAATATGGAAGTTCTTACAGCATCTTCAGTAGGTAGTAGAGAAATAATGTAATTAATAATCCCATCTGGCAAGTCGCTAATCATAGTTCCAGCCATGCCCATGAGCTAATATTAGCCTACACAACATAAAAATAAATAATTTAATACGAAAAATCATGTGAAATTACATCCTCAGCCCTAGAAATAAGTAGCATCATGGCAAAGCAATAATCTTTAAACTTTGATTCATTTCAATTTTCAAACAAGTTTCAAATTAGATTCCAATCGTTGTTAGGGTTACAAAACAGATATATTAGTATCGGCGATACCCATTAGCTAAACTATCTCAGCCCAACATTTTAATAAGAAAATTCATGAAATAGTACTCCCTCAGTACAGAGAAATAGCGTTGCAAAGCAATAATCTTGAAACTTTGATTGATTTTAATTTTCATACAAGTTTTAGATTAGGGTTATAAAACAAAGATACTTGTTTGGCAACAAAGAGAAAGACGACGAGAGAGCAGACCTGTGAGAGTGAAGAGTGTGAGCCAGGAACAGTGAAGAGAAGAGCTTGCTTAATAATCAGCCATGGTTAATCCTAAGGAGATGAAAAGAGGACTTTGAATAATAGACAGAAGATGAAGAGGTGTCTGAGAAGTGAGAATGAGAATCGATGAGAATTGAGAAGGCAACAACAAAATAACTATGACGCGTGTCCTGTGGATGTGATTTAGGTGTAAGAATTTGGGAATTTAAGAGATTTTTTTTATCTATCTAATATCTATCTATCTATCTATTTTTATTTCTATTTCTATTTATAAAAACAAACGATTTACAAAATTATAATTTTAGAAATCTTATTTTTTTATATATCACCACATTTGTTTTATTTTTCATTTTTTAATTCTACTTTCTCTTCATTTCTCACTCATTTTCTTTCAATCTCATATTTTTCAATATTTTTTTCTTCTTACACATTTATTATTAGTGGCCCCACACCCTTTATTTAAAAATATTTATTTTTCCAATTTTTTTAATCTATTATAATCTAATATAATTAAATTAATATTAAATAATCTAGTATCTATTTATACAAACAAACCATACTTAAATTACTCAAACAAGTTTCTCTATTTATTTGACAACTAATTTAACTAAGGGCAACATTGTAATTTACTATTACATTTTTTTCAAATTTCTTCTCCCAATGCACTTTCTTCTCACTCCAATTTTTTTTAAGTTTCTCCTCTCTTTTTTTTTCCAAATTTCGAAATTCAAATAAAATCTACTAATAAACTAAAATAATCAATCTAAACAACGAGATAACTGCACTAATATATAAAAATACGAGATAACTTCACTAATATATAAAAAAACACGATATTAATATATAAAAAAAAAGGAAAACTTAATGACTATTTCAACTACTGATTAAAATTTAAAACACGGGATAACTGTACTGATATATAAAAAACGCGGGATAACTATCCTGATATATAAAAAAACACGGGATAACTGCACTAATATATTTGATAATCTTATCTATCTTTTACTATCTACTATAATCTACTAATTAACTAAAATAATCAGTTGAAACTATGAGATAACTACACTGATATATAAAAAACATGGGATAACTATACTAATCTAATCTAATCTAATCTAATCTAATATCTATATATACAAAAACATCACCACTGAACTTCCAAAATTAGTCCTCACCATTAATTGACACATGTACTACCTAATACAAAGCCAAAGGGTATTAATGTAATTTTATGGACCAAACTTTTCACTTTTTCTAACTTTTCACTCTTCCCAATTTTTTACTCTTTCCAACTTTTCACTTTTCCCAATTTCACTTTTCCCAATTTCACTTCACTTTTCCCAACTCATTTTCTCTTTCTCTTTCCCTCCACCTTTATACTAATAAACTACACTTAAAATTCCACTTAAAATTTTAATTTTTTTGACCAAAAAATTTAAATCTTTTTCACAGACATCCATACTCACTAAATAATAGAAGAAAATTATTTTTTGTCAATATAAATTATAAAATTAGAAAACTACTATAAAAAAATTAGTGACAAATATTTGTTCCATATTTTTTTAAGACTACTTTAAACCTACTATATAAAAAATACGGGATTAATGTTTGTCATTAATAAACCTACTATTTAAAAAACAACAAGGCTTCCTTCAAAACAAAATACAAAAAGGCTTAATGACTATTCAAACTATTGATTAATATTTAAAATAAATATTTCTTATTGATAATCTACTATCTGTATTTTACTATCTGCTATAATCTATTAATCAACTAAAATAATCAATTGAAACTATGAAATAATTGCAATGATATATAAGAAAACACATGATAACTGCACTGATATATAAAAAAATACATGATTAATATTTCTCATCGAAAATTATAATTTTTGAAGACTACTATAAACCTACTATCTAAAAAACAAGAAGATTTAATGAGAACTTAAACTACTGATTAATATTTAAAACAAATATTTCTTATTGATAATTTACTATCTCTCTTTTACTATTTACTATAATCTACTAATGAACTAAAATAATCAATTGAAACTACGAGATAACAACACTGATATATAAAAAAATACGGGATAACTGCATTGATATATAAAAAACACGGGTTTAATATTTGTCATTGATAATTAATGTTTTTGAATATTATTACAAACCTACTATCTAAAAACAACAAAGACTTAATTACTATTTAAACTACTGATTAGTATTTAAAATAAATATTTCTTATTGATAATCTACTATCTATCTTTTACTATCTACTATAATCTACTAATCACATAAAATAATCAATTGAAATTATGAGATAACTACAATGATATATAAGAAAACATATGATAACCGCACTGATATATAAAAAATCCATGATTAATATTTCTCATTGAAAATTATAATTTTTGAAGACTACTAGAAACCTACTATCTAAAAAACAAGAAGATTTAATGAGAATTTAAACTACTGATTAATATTTAAAACAAATATTTCTTATTGATAATTTACTATCTCTCTTTTACTATCTACTACAGTCTACTAATCAACTAAAATAATCAATTGAAACTAAGAGATAACAACACTGATATATAAAAAAACACGGGATAATTGCATTGATATATAAAAAAACACATGATTAATATTTGTCATTGATAATTAATGTTTTTGAATACTACTACAAACCTACTATCTAAAAACAACAAGAAGAGTTAATTACTATTTTAACTGATTTATATTTAAATCAAATATTTCTTATTGATAATCTACTATTTATCTTTTACTATCTACTATAATCTACTAATGAACTAAAATAATCAAATGAAACTACGAGATAACTACACTGATATATAAAAAAATACGGGATAGTTGCACTGATATATAAAAACACAGGATTAATATTTGCCTTTGTTAATTATAAGGTTTGAAGACTGCTATAAACCTACTATCTAAAAAAACAAGAAGACTTAATGACTATTTAAACTACTGATTAATATTTAAAACACACGTGATAAATGTTTGTCCTAAAAAAGAACAAATAATTGTCACTGACATATTAAAAATACAAGATAAATATTTTTTTATTGATGATCTACTATCTATTATAATATACTAATCAACTAAAATAATCAATTGAAACTATGACATAACTGCACTGATATATAAAAAAACACGGGATAACTTCACTGATATATAAAAAATACGGGATAACTGCAATGATGCACTGATATATAAAAAACATGAGATACCAACATTGATATATAAAACAACGAGATAAATGCACAAATTGTTTTTAAATGATAGTTTTACATTTTTATATTTTAATATTTATCTATTTTTTATTTGAGACTCCTTTTTTATCTCCTTAAATTTGTCTTTATTTTCATGGGGTAATGTTACGATTATTTAATTTCAATCTAACTTCATTCATAAAAAGAATATACAAAAGACTGCGTATATGCATGCAGAGTATCCTACTAGTATCTATATATACAAACAAACAACTTACCAAATTACAGTTTTAGACATCTTACTTTTTTGACACATCACCACTTTTGTTTTATTTATCATTTTTTAATTCTACTTTATCTTCCTTTCTCACTCACACTCTTTCAATCTAACATTTCCTAATATTTCTTACTTCTTACACATCTATTATTAGTGGCCCCCACACCCTTTATTTAAAAATATTTTTTTTCTCAATTTTTTTAATCCACTATATAATCTAATATAATTAAATTAATATTAAATAATCTACAATTTACCCCTATTTACTAACTAACCTAATATCTATTTATCTATTTATACAAACAAAACCACTCAATTTACCCACGCCTATGCGTTTCTGTTTTTTTTCTTTTGTAATTAGTGTGTTACTAATTTACTACTAAAGTGTTTTTTTTAACTTATGGTCCTTATTTAGGCCATGAGATTTAACCTAATTCTTTTATACTATAAATCAAATTATGTTTATACTTCTTCAGCTTATTGTTTTTAGAACAATTTTTTTAACCTTATAATATCTACTCAATCTGTTTATTTCTGACTACTCAATTTACAAACAAAAAGTCAAATTATAATTAAGGGTTTTTTTTTTGGTACCCCCACTCATTCCCCTAACACCCCCACCCAAATTGAAATCCCCAAAATGCCCTTTGTAATCTTTTTTTTTTTTTTTAAAAAAGACGCATCGTATATATGTCATTTGGGACATATATACGATGTGTAATTTTAACGCATCGTATATATGCCCTGAAGAAGTATATACGATTGGTGGTTACACCACCAATCGTATATACTTCTTCAGGGCATATATACGATGCGTTAAAATTACACATCGTATATATGTCCCAAATGACATATATACGATGCGTCTTAAATTTTTTTTTTTTAAATTGTAAAAAAAAATTTAACGGTCATGATTTCGCTTTCAAAGTTGATCAACGGTGTAGATTGCACGCCAAAATCAACGGTTGATAATCTTTTACCTCATCTATAAATACTCACTCCCACCATCACTATTTTCACACCAAAAATTCAACTTCCTCCTTCTCTCACACACATCACAAGTGAAGATGATGATGCAGGCTTCGCTAATGTCATACTACGAGCCTTCTTCCCTCACTATCGTTCATTCTAATATGGGGTTTGTTGATCATCAGGGCATCATCTTGAAAGATGATGGTATAAGTTTCGATGGGAGAGATGTTGTTTCGTGTAGGTTAAAACACGATATATCATTTTCTGCTCTTAGCGAAAAACTACTGCAGATGGTTCAACCGAGAACGAAACATGAGATAATTCGTATTGTTTATCGGAAACCCAAAGCGACTAGTGGAGGTATTTCTTGGTCTACCATGGATGTCAACGGCGACGATGACGTCCGAGACATGATGTCCATTCATATAACAATTAAATGGAGGAGTTACATTCATCCATGCGTCGAAACCGAAAGGGCCGTCATTTGAGATCCTTCGTCGATTAACTCCATCACCAATGAGTTTCTATTGTATTTTCATTTTATCTCATCTATTTTTATTCAAGTTGTTTATGTTTTATCGCCATGTAACTTTGTTTTATCGAATCAATGAAATCAAAAATTCATGGAAACTCGTAAAATAAATAAAACATCCAAAAAAGTTAATAATATAATAAAGTGCCAAAATAATATCAAATACATCAAAAACAAATAAAAAATCTTTAACGGCGTCCCCTCGTCCTCGCCCCGTCGTCTAAGCTCCCACCACATCATCCGGTCTTTGCCATCCCCACCATCCTATGGTTTGTCCGACACGCCGGTGCCATGCGCGATGTCGCCGTCACGAATCCCTCTCTCTAAAGCCCTCACAAGCTCCCTAATCCAGTCATGATCGTCGTGGCGTATCTCGGGAGAGGTGTCGGTGAGCTCTAGGTGATGGTGGTGATGGTGGAGCCGGTAATAGTCTGGGATAGATAGAAGCCGGACGTACCACTCTAAGTAGTTACGTCTGACTGATCCGGCCTCAGCAACGGCGAGTAGTCGCGCGGGATGTCCTCCACAGATGCCATGAAGTGGGCGATCCCAAACACGCAATCAGTATGACTCGGACGGCCACTAAGAGGGTCACGTGGGATGATCTGCGTGTACCCAAACTGACGCAAGCACCTATCAGGCATGTACGGAACTCAAGTCGGCCCGGTGATGAAGCCTCTATGGAGGAGATCTCGCTCGAAAGTCTACCACCTGTCCTCCTCAAATGGTCGCCAGGCCAGACATCCTCGGCCTCGGCTCATCAAGCATCCTCCCGTAGTGGCCGAGCTTGGTGGTCGAACTTCTTCTTCCAGGCGCCAAAGAAGTGGCTCACACCCGGATATGACCGGCAACCTATCCACCATCCGAGGGAAATACCACATAATCCAAGCCTGAAATGCAAAAATAAAGAACATATTTAATTCACAAAAATTTACCAAAAGTCAGTGCGATTTAACAAAAATACAAGAAGTTAAAATGTATACCTGAAATAGGCTGGCATACCCTCCACACTGCTGCGTGGTCCTCGAAGACGCAGTGTTCAAGGACTCATACATGGCAGCTAGTGCACCTGCACCCCATGCATAGCCTCCAAGAACCTCTGGACTCAGATCATCCAGGTAGATCAACCACTTAGCCTCAGCCCTGTCTCCGTCTTCGTGGTGAAGATCATCAGTAGTCGGAAGGCGAAGCGAGATAAGCCCCGACAAAGAATCGTGATGTCACCCCCTCCTCCAAGTTACGCTCATAAACTGCTCTCCGACCATTTGAAGGCGTAATAGGGACCCCCACGGGTGTTGTTAGCGACCTCAACCCGTGACACACCCAAATATGTCTCGGCAAGTGTGTGGCAAACTCGAGCTAACGGTGAGGCGGGAGGTGTGGCATAGTTCCCTGGATGGGAAGGTGCAAAGCAGACAAGAGGCGTCATCCAGGTGATCGTCATCTCACCAAATGGCAAGTGAAATGACGAAGTGTCCGAGTGCCATCTCTCAATAAAAGCCGACAAAGAACTCATGGTCTCTTGTGGCGTGGCGGAGGCCCGAGAAGTGGGGCCAATCTGGAGTCCCGACCACGGTGGTGCTTGTTTGTAGTAGGTCGGGGTAATGAAGATGGAGTCTAGTATGGACTTTGTTGCCATGAGCCCATACTTTGACAACACGCGATACTCTGAAATAAAAATAAATAAATAATGTAAGCAAAAAGTGCATACTATGTGACTTAAATAAATAAATAAATTATTTAAGCAAAAATGCAAAACTTACCAAGTCAATGAGTATAGAATCTGAGACATGATCTGCCAAGTCGGTGAAAAGAGAGGGTCGAGGCTCCTCCCGAGGCTCCTCATGATATCTTCTGAGGCTCCTCCCGATCTTCGGGCTGAGGCACCTCATGATACTCGGACATGGGTGAGTGCGAGTAATAAGCATCGACTGGAAATGCTGCTGCTGCGATACTCGGGAGGTGGGGATGGTAATGAAGAGGTTGGGGATCATCTGGGGATCTTTGTGGATGATATCGAGGGGTAGGCGGGAATGATCTTGAGAAACCGTCCTCCCCTATGCGATCCTCTGCTGCGTCTGCTGCGCAGTAATCCCCGAGATAAAAGCTCCAGTAGCCGATCTTCGGTGACTCGGGTTGATACTCACCGCCTCGTGCTCATACTCACCGGCTCGGAGTTGTGCTGTCTCGTCTCCGTCTTTGAAGCATGGGTGATTATGCCTCCGAGTCCTCGTGACTCGGGCGATGAGATGACTCCCCATCTCTCCGATCGGAGAGACCTCACGCCTCCTCTATGCCTGCCTGGACACGCAAGCGAAGAAGAAAAAAAAAAAAGTAAAAAAAAAAAAAAATTGCTCATCGTATTTACATCAAAACAGTGTATATACGATGCTTACTTTTTCTTCGTCGTATATAGGGTCTTCTGGACGTATATGCGAGTGGATGAATTTCTGCTAATCGTATATACGCCTGACTAGGGGTATATACGGCGAGTAAAAAGTGTTAAATCGTATATAGAGTGCAGTGGGGTATATCTGATTGGTTGATTCTGAAATTTGATCGTATATACGTCGAAGTCGGCGTATATGCGAGTGAAGGTGGTCAAACGTAGGTATGACCAATTGTGTGAAGAAATTGTGATTTTGTAAAGAGTCAGGGGTATTTTGGTATTTTCACACGGTGGGTGGGGGTGTTAGGGGAATGGGTGGGGGTACCAAAAAAAAAACCCTATAATTAAATCTCTTCTTCTGTTTGGGCCATTGGTTTTAGCCCACTTGCACATAAACAAAAACTCAATTTACGTCATAAAAATTAATTTATATTTACACTTCTTAAAAAATTCTACTAATCCACCAAGCTCAAATGTATTTCCTTTGTTTTTTGTCATGGCTATCCTTCAAGTGTTAATGGGCTCCCTCAGAACCATTGAGGGCTCTTTGCTCCGAGTGCAAAAAATTTCAGCTACGTTGGAGGGTGTCTTTCCGAGAACATCCGCCTATATATCCCCCTTTTACTAGCCTCATAACACCTTTTGGCGACCTGTTGATTTCCGCGGATTATGCCAAACTTTCAAATGACATGGTATTTTACGCATAGGTGGGCGTATGACATGATGGCTTCGAGCTTTGGTGTTGGTCATCCTATGTTGGCGTTAGGGGAACTGTATCTAGCACCATATTGTTTAGATTAACGACTTTATCTTCAGGTGTCTCACTGAAGGTGGTTCAAAGGTTGATGTAGCCTCGTACCTCTACTTGCTCACTGGAGAATCCAACCAAAGTGTCGTGAAACTGCTTTAGTAAATCCTTAATTAGATATTCCTAATGCTTCGATTAATGATTGAAATATTACATTTTTGAGCTACCTCCGTTGTGTAGGACTCATCTGACCTGATACCCTTATGTTGTTAAAGATATCACAACTGAGTCGTCCTAGTGAGGCAAGACCCCTTCCATGTCTTTGTCCTTAAAGGAAATAGTTGGCATGCACATTGTTTTATCGGTCACATCTGCCACCTGCATGGACATAACCAACCTTATGTACCACTTTCTTACTGAGTTAGAGGCCCTGTGTTTTTTGATTAATCCTCCTAAGATAGTATTTATACTTCCATTGGTGGGGCCGCTCGTGCTTCGCTCTTTCATCTTTCTTTCTTGTTGATCTCCACACAGTGTCGAATTGAGCTGGTGATCGACTCCATGATTTCATTTGGTAAGTGTGTCTCTTCTTTTCATTGTTCATGTGCTTCTCATTGTTACCTACTTTAAATATGTATTTCTTTAGATGTCTGCACTAGATGAGGTCCTGTATTTGTTTTTCTAAAGTTGAAGCAATAATTTGTGCAATGACCTGTTGTCCTATGAAATTTAAAGTAAGTCGAGTTATCCCTCCCCATCTATGAGGATTGTGGGTCAGGTCGCGAAATGATGTTTAGTCCCATGACTTCCTCGTAGATTTTAGACCGGCTTGCATTCAAAGGGGTAAAGTATATGTTTGCTGGCGCTGGAGGTAGGCCTTGAGGACGTCGGCCTCGAGTTTGTTTGTTCGATCGCTGGTTGCCCCCCGCTCCCTTGTGATTGTGCTCGCGGTCATCCTTGTTGTCTCACGACCTCTTCGAGATAGTAACTTCCACCTTGTCGACGTGTTTTTCTACTTGTGTGTGGATTTCATATGTTGTGGAAGGTTTACGAATGAATAGGGCCTTGCTGAAAGTTCTCCTGCTTGAGCCCTTGAGGAACGCAGCGACAAAGAACTTCTCGCCTGTCACGTTGACTTGTACATTCATTTTGTTGAAGCAAGACAAAATAGTATTAAGCGTTTCACTTTGGGCTTGGCAGAGGTCGAATCGATTGGCAAGACCTGCCTGTTTTCCATGGTTGGCCGAGAACTGAGTAGTAAACTTACTGGGTTAATAGGTATTTGAAGTTAGTAATAGATCTCGCAGTTAAATCGGTAAAATAGCGCAATCCTACGTCCTTTAGCGTTCCTGCAAACATCTTGTAGCCCCCCCAATGACGAACATATGTGTCTCGAAGGACGCAATATGGTCGTGGGAGTTATTGCCTAAACCGTCATAGGCCTCTATGGTGGGCTCTCTGGAACGTGGTGGGATTGTTATGGCCTGGATCCCCTCTGAGAATGGTTAGAATGTTCTTAAAAAGAACCATGTTTCTAAAGGGGCTTGCAAGTAAGCCTAAAGAGATCTCAGTTGTTGTTGAAGCTCGTCGTGCTCATGGGCCTCCATGGCTTTTGTGTGCAGGAGTTTTTCCTAGTTTTTATGCTGCTACTCCTCATTTTGCTGCTCTACGTCACTATCCATTGTGTGAGTTGAATGTTGTGCTTCCACCATGACTCAAACAGAATCACACAACTCTAAACATTGCCAATATAGAGCTTATTCAAGTGAAATCATTCCTTCTTAAAATTTGTTTATGCACAACATGTGTTGTTTGCCACCAACCCTAGCTTCACTACAACAGGAAAAGCCATCAAGGGCGCTTTTTTTTATCCATTGGGGGCGCTTTCGGGCGCCCCTAAATCTAGCGCTGCTGTTGCCAACCATTCTACAGGAGCGCTCAACAAGCGCCTCTAATTTTTAGGAAACAGGGACGCTCGCAAATAAAGCGCCATTGTTGGTCTTAGCGTCTCTGACAATCGGGGGCACTCACATTAAAAAGCGTCCCTGTTGGTGTTAGCGCTCTTAACAATCAGAGGCGCTTCCAATTAGAAGCGCCCCTGTTGGTCTGACCAACAGAAGCGCTTTCTGCTGGGAGCGCTCTTGATTGTCAAGGGTGCTAACACTAACAGGGGCACTTTTAACTCTGAGCGCCCCTGATTGTATGTTTTTTTTTTAATATTTTTTCTGTTTCTGGCATATCAAATATTTTGCAGCACATCCCTACTCTCATTTTCATCAACCAACAACGACCAATATGAACCAAATTTCAAAAACCAATTGTAAATCAATTTCAATCCAACTAATAACTTATAAATCATTAACAAAGTACGTACCAACAAAAATTACATAAATCATTAACCAAATTTTGAATGTCAACATAGACAACAAAGATTACATGACATCCAATGTGAGGAACAAAAAACAAGCTAACCAAAATTACATGAATAACAGGTAATATTGACATTTGATAAAGATTAATTTAAATGCTGAAAGATTTTAATAGTAATATCATTTACTGAAACAAGTACAATTCGTTGTTCAATATAATCTAAGAGTAGTACGTACATGCCTTATTGCACCTAAAATAATAGAATAATATCATTTTGTCCACCTGAATATTACTAAAACTCCCTTTTTCACATACTTCACCCACAAATTCTTAGCTTCTTATACAGTTATAAGATTCAGCTTCATGAGAAGAATTATTCTGTTTCAATACTAACGAGGCATTTTAAATCAAATCGTTTAACTGAAAGGTATCCAAAGATAAGGAGGAGGTCAATCATCAATACATACAAATCCAAGTTTGAAATATATGTTTTAAAATATATATTTTTTTAAGTGTTGGAATAAAGTTATAAGGGTAAATTGAATTCCTTCTCATAATAAAGAACTCAAACCAAGGAAGTAAGGTATATATTGAAGAAAACAAAAGAATAGAGAATATTTACTGAAACTTCATAACACATTTACTGGATGGAAAAGGTTGTAATCGATTCTTGATGTGAGCCAGCTTCTCCAAGTTTGATGTTACACATGTCATCCAAAATATCTGGATCTCCCTCAAGGTTGTGGCATTTTCTAATAAAAATTCTACCAATTCAATTTCATCTTCAAATCCATAAAAAACTGAAATGCAGACTAACTTGAGATATGATTTGAAACAGCAAGGCAATGAGTTTAATGTCCAGAGTTCACCATCGAGTCCCTAAAGAATAATCCATAAATTTCTGCCAGCCTTGAAAAATGGAAGATAATAACACTGAAGCAGGATATAAGATGTACCTGAGGAATCTTAAGAACTTCTAGTTTAGGAGTCTTTGTGTGAAAGACCTTCAATGAATCATTAGCGCCATAATGTTTCCCCCAAAGCACTTGAAGGTGTGTAAAATTATGGAATGGAGGAAGGAGATGGAGAGTATTCTTTGCATTGAGAAACTATGCCATGAATATACCAAACACACACATAACTAAAGGCCAAATTGTCAATATGCATTATCCTATACAAAATTAAAAACATAAAGATGATCAAACATACCTTGTTCCGACCTGGGCCAAAAGGCCCCAACAGGCATTGGGCCAGGCACAATAATTCCCAAGGCGCGCGGCCCAAATAGGCGCCCTGGCGCCAAGCGACACGCGCTCCAATCAAGTACTCAGGACCGATGGCCCATATCTTCCGCTCTGATCCGACGGGCAAGACTGCGCCCCCTCGTCTATAAATAGAGACCCCGGTCTCCAAATTCAGGTACCCCCCATCCAACGTGGGAAGGCGAGCAACTCGTAGCTCCCGAGAGAAACAACTCGACGCCGACAAAAATCTCCAATCCTCAAGAAGCGAAATCCACCTAGCTCCTCGGACAAGGTACTCTCTATTTCCAGGACCGAACATACCTCAAGAGTGTCATTTTATAGTATGCGAGACTTGATACTATTAAGTCCCCCCAATAGCTTAATAGCACAATCTATTGGTAGTAATTCAAGCTAGTGACTTAATAAATCTTTACTTGTATTGCTGACTAGGATGCTTACTTGGCATTTCCCTGTATTTTTCGTTTTTCATTTTGCTTTGTCAGCAACTACTTTACTCTTTCATACTAGATATAAATACCCTCTTGTAAGTCAACTCAATATCAATTGAATAAACTGATTCATTACCAGTTTTACATTCAATAGACTCTCTCTCTCTAACTGATTTGTGAGTGTGTGCGAGAGAGTGTGAAGAATTCTGTTCTCTGCTCCAACAGAATTGGCATCTAGAGCTCGGTGAAGACGATCTATGGCGAACAACAGTGGCAATAGTGGACAATTTCCGGCGAAGCTTCCAGTCCTCGACGGAAAGAATTACGACAGATGGATAATCCAGATGAAGGTTGTGTTTCGTTACCAAGACGTGCTCGATGTGGTTCGAAATGGTGTTGCGGCGGGAGATGCAGCGCAATTGAAGAAAGATAGTAAACCATTGTTTTTGATACACCAGTGCATGGATACAGAAGCTTTCGAAAGGATCTCTCAATACGAGACGACGAAGGAAGCGTGGGACGCTTTGGCATTGGCCTACTCCGGCGATGCGAAGTTGAAGAAAGTGAGGCTGCAAACTCTGAGAAGATAATTTGAACTACTTCAAATGGAAGAAACAGAATCGGTTGCAGAGTACATCAACAAGTTGACGTTGGTGACAAATCAGATGCGTACGAATGGCGAAACAATCTCAGATCAGATGAAGATAGAAAAGGTACTTAGAACTCTAACTCCTAAGTTTGATTATGTAGTAACTGCAATAGAACAGTCGAAGAATCTAGAAACAATGAAAATAGAAGAATTGCTAGGTTCACTTGAGGAAATGAGGCTAGAATTAAAGTTAGAACTGGTGGAAAAGAGAAGGATAAGGATGCAGACAAATCGGTTGAACACGCATTGCTAACTAGGTTTCAGAAGGGGAAAGGAAACACTAGTAACAGTGAGGGATCTGGAAAGAAGTCTGAATCTAGCCTTAGTGATTTTCAGAAGAAAAAGGAAGCGTGGAAGAATAAAACACAGAAAAAGAAATTTAACAGAAGAGAGGTGCAGTGCTACAATTGTGATAAATTCAGTCATTTTGCAGATGAGTGCAAATCTAAGAATGTTCAGGAAGAGGCACAGTTTGCAGATGGTGAGAATGACACGAATGAAGTGGTGCTCATGGCTGATGTCATTGATGAAGTGGTTGAGGAAGCTCTGTGGTACTTGGACATAGGTTGTTCAAGCCACATGAGTGGAAACAGGGCTTGGTTTATTGACTTGGATGAGACTGTGAAGAAGTCAATAAGGTTTGGTGATGATAGAGTTGTGTATGCTGAAGGCATTGGTAGTGTAAAGATTTGCAGAAGTGATGGAAGGGTGTGTATCATCACTGAAGTTCTGTATGTTCCTTCTATGAAAAGCAACTTGATTAGTTTCAGTGATAATGGAGGATCTTGAGCTTAATTTGTATGATCCAAGTGGGAGTTTGGTGTTAATGGCTCCATTGAACAAGCATAGGACATTCAAGGTGGGAATGAGTGCTGTAAAAAATGAATGCTTGAGTGCTATGACTGATGGTGAACACTGGATATGGCATGAGAGATATGGCCACCTGAATTTCAGAGATCTGAAAAGTCTTAATACAAAGGGGATGGTGCATGGATTACCTACAATTAAGCTACCTGGTGGAGTGTGTGAACTCTGTTGTGAGTCAAAGCAACCAAGGAACTCTTACAGTGGAGAAATTGCCACTAGAGCTACAAGGAAGTTGGAAGCAATTCACTCAGATGTATGTGATCCTTTTGAGGTAAAGACCTTGGGAGGAAATAGCTTCTTTGTATCATTCATCGATGAATTTACAAGGAAGATGTAGATCTACTTGATAAGCAAGAAAAGTGAAGTGTTCAATGTGTTCAAGACATTTAAAGCAATGACTGAGAAGAAGAGTAACTGTGTAATCAGCAGATTGAGAACTGATGGAGGTGGAGAGTATACCTCCATTGAGTTCAAGGAATTTTGTGAGAATGAAGGAATTAGACATGAAGTAACTGCACCATACACTCCACAACATAGTGGCACAGTAGAGAGGAAGAACAGAACAGTGCTCAACATGATTAGGAGCATGTTGAAAAGCAGAAAAATGCCTAGTCATTTCTGGGGAGAAGCAGCCTCAACTGCAGTGTATATTCTGAATAGAAGTCCCACCAAGAGATTGAAAGAGGTAACACCTGAAGAAGCTTGGTCAGGAGTGAAACCAAGTGTTAAACACTTGAGAGTTTTTGGAGCTCTATGTTATAGACATGTCCCAGATCAGCTGAGAAAGAAGTTAGATGATAAGGCACAAGCTATGGTGCTATTAGGCTACCATTCAACTGGTGCCTATAAATTGTATGACCCTAAGAGACAGAAAGTTGTAATTAGTAAAGATGTTAAGTTTGATGAGGCAAATGGCTGGAATTGGGAGAAGCTTGTTGAAGAAGAAGAGCCTGTGACTATGGTTTTGGAACCCTCAGAGATAGAGGAAACAGAGCATACAGTGAATGATGATGAAACAGATTCAACAAGACCAAGGAGAGCTAGGCAACCAGCACAAAAATTCAATGATTTTGTGGTGTTTCCTAACTCTGCCATTACTAGTACTGGTGATATGTTGCAGAATGCCTTTATGGCAGAATCCGAGCCATTGACTATAGAAGAAGCATTGGAGAAACCTCATTGGAAGCAAGCTATTATTGAAGAGCTGCATTCAATTGAGAAAAATGATACATGGAAGTTAACTGATCTACCTGAGAACAGAAAGAAGATTGATGTGAAGTGGGTTTTTAAAACAAAGGTGAAGCCAAATGGTGAAGTGAGTAGATATAAGGCAAGACTTGTGGCTAGGGGGTTCCTTCAAAGACCTGGATATGATTATACTGATGTATTTGCTTGATAGTTGCAAGGATTGAAACAATAAGAATGATAGTTGTTGTGGCTAGTTATAGAGGATGGAAGATGTATCAGCTTGATGTGAAAGCTGCATTCTTGAATGGATACCTAGAAGAAGAGGTATATGTAAGTCAACCTCCAGGGTTTGAAGTAGATGGAGGTGAAGGTAAGGTGCACAAGTTGAAAAAGGCTCTTTATGGCTTGAAGAAAGCCCCAAGGGCATGGAATAAAAGGATAGATCAGTTCTTGCTGCAACAACAGTTTGTCAAGTGCACAAATGAGCATGGCATATACTCAAGAGGTTCAAGTGTGAACAATTACATGGTGATATGCTTGTATGTAGATGACATGCTATTAATTGGAACTTGTGAAGAAGAAATGGAGGAATTTAAAAGGAGCATGATGACAGAGTTTGAGATGTCAGATTTGGGTGTGCTTACTTATTTTCTGGGAATTGAGTTTACTGTCACTGGGAGGGGAACTCTATTGCATCAAACTAAATATGCAAGTGATGTATTGAAAAGATTTAACATGTGGGATTGTAACACTGCTGCAACACCTACTGATACAGTAGTGAAGCTGATACCTGAAGGTGAAGGTAAATTGGTGGATCCAACCTTGTTTAAACAACTTGTTGGTTCACTCAGGTACTTGTGCCACACAAGGCCTGATATTAGCTATGGTGTGGGTCTGATAAGTCGTTATATGGAGCACCCAATGACTCCTCATTTGGTTGCAGCAAAGCGCATACTGAGGTATGTGAAGGGAACAGTTGATTTTGGTGTTCTATATCCAACTCAGGAGGTGAGTTCTGATATGACAGTGTATGGATTCTCGGATTCTAATTGGTGTGGAGATAGGGGAGATAGAAAGAGCACTGTAGCATATGTTTTCATGGTTGGAAAGGCACCTGTGGCTTGGAGTTCTAAGAAGGAAACAGTGGTAGCCTTATCTTCATGTGAGGCTGAATACATAGCTGCTGCTATGGCAGCCTGTCAAGCTCAATGGATGAACGTGTTGCTTGCTGAATTGAAGCTGAGAGATGACTCTGCAATTATACGTAGGGTGGATAGCAAATCAGCAATTGATTTAGCTAAATACCCAATTGCTCATGGTAGGAGCAAACATATTGAAACAAAATTCCATTTCCTTAGAGACCAAGTGAACAAACAGAAATTGAAGCTGGAATACTATAGTTTAGAAGAAAATTATGCAGACTTGCTGACTAAGAGTTTGAAGATCAAGAGGTTTGAAGAACTAATAGAACAAGCTTGGCATGAAGAATCTCTCTAGCATGAATTAAGAGGTGTATTGGTAGTAATTCAAGCTAGTGACTTAATAAATCTTTACTTGTATTGCTGACTGGGATGCTTACTTGGCATTTCCCTGTATTTTTCGTTTTTCATTTTTCTTTGTCAGCAGCTACTTTACTCTCTCATACTAGATATAAATACCCTCTTGTAAGTCAACTCAATATCAATTGAATAAACTGATTCATTACCAGTTTTACATTCAATAGACTCTCTCTCTCTCTCTCTCTCTAACTGATTTGTGAGTGTGTGCGAGAGAGTGTGAAGAATTCTGTTATCTGCTCCAACACAATCAACCGCATAGTTTACACATTGGGACTCAATCATAAGATCAATGTATGCATCAACTAAAGAGGATAGGTTAATAGGAACAAACTCTACTGTTGGACGGCTTGTGCAACTTAAAGATACAAGATTGACAGCATCAATCTTGACAATACAAGTGTCATAATCATCATAATGAATACAACAAGTGTCAAGATGGATGGTTAACATCTTTAATGTGAAAATTCTCATTTGAAAAGGTAACATTTGAAAGATTCAATATCTTGAGCAAAGGAAAATGAATACCATTACGTAAATCTAGTATGTGACTCCAACGACGTTTAAGATCAAGGGCATATAAGAAGGTCCAAAAGTACCTCCACCTTTTTGCTAATATGGAAGTTCTTACAGCATCATCCGAAGGTATTAAAGAAAGAATATAATGAAGAATGCAATTAGGTAAGTTGCTAATATTAGTAGCAGCCATGCCCATCAGCTATGCCTACCAAAAAAAAAATCAGTGAGTTTTCAACAAGAACAAGAAAAATCATGTTATATTATATAGCACTGTTATCTTTTTTTTAATAAGCGTAACAGCGACTCTAAAATGTTGCCTTATATAGCACTGTTATCTATCATGAGCAAGTTGCTGGTGAATACCACGAAATGACGTCATCTATTTCTTTTCTCCGAAATCTACTTAAGCAAAAAAAATAAAAAAAATTGCCTTGTGCACCCCCTCCAACACGATACTATCACATAATAGCCGAAACACCCGGACACAACACTATCACATAAACACTCATAATAATATAATAATTTGGAAAAAAAAATAAGAATCCTAAACGCTCAATCACATTGCTCTCAAAGTCTCAATCAAAAGAGTTCGTGCTATAAAGGTTACTGCTAATACTTGGTTGAGATTATTCCTAGTCGGAAGGTAACACGATAAACATCGGCCCACAAATTAATGAATAATGATAACATTTATCAAGATTGAAATTTTGAAGAAAAAAATAATAAAGTCCATGTTAGACAGAGAATTGTCGTTCTTATGATTTCACGACTTATATCCAGTGTTTACCTTGTATTATATCCTCATGAGAAATTGCATTGAAAAGCAATAGTATAAAAACTTGCACTGATTTCAAATTTCATACAAGTTTCAATTCGGATTCAATTAGTTAGGGTTATAAAACAAAGCTATTGGTTCGACAACAAAGAGAAAGATAACGAAAGAGCGAAGAAGAGGTTATTTTACCTGTTAAGAGTATTGTGAGCAACAAACAGTGAAACTACGCACGCAACAAGCAGAGTGGTGTACGATTTTTTTTATAATTGAATTTCCTTGCGCTGAAAATTTATTTGGCGAGATGTCCTGGTTGAAATGAAATGCCGAGGACTAGAAGAAATTAACGGCGAATCACAAAAATCATACTCAAATGGAAATAAAATCAAATTAAGCACATGATTCGGCAATGGTGCAAATGTTTCTGATTCGACTGGCGCCTCAATCCCGATTTTAGGCCGTCTTGGCAGTCCAAACACACGGTGAACCTTAAGAACAATGGTGATCGTGCAACCTAGTCGTCTTAGATCTCACCTCTTTCTTGTGAACCAAAGCACTTTTACCCCATCCTAGTGCCTATAAATAGTCTTGCATATGAGGCAGTTGGTACATTTTTCTGGCTTTACCTCATAATGACTTCCTACTCTAACTTGGCGTTGTGTGTCATTGCGGTATCACCCCAACTTGACGGAAGACTTCCGGACTGGATCGGACACTAGACTTCCTATTTCGGACGATCGATCGCGTAACTCTTACAAACGACTTTGTCAACTCGGACATACTTGGACTCACCTTAGACCTATCACCATGAGGTATCTTTCTCTCTCTTGAGTTCTGTTCGAAACATTGACGACCATAGTGGAAGCTCGGTCGTTGGATAGTGTAGCGCGTGGATCGTGCCCATGTGGTCCGTCAACATGTGTTATGGGTTGCTATGGATTGGGATTTGACCAGTCCGGAACAGTTGCCCCCCAAATCGACGTCGTTTCGAATGGACGGCCTCAGCTTGATTGTCTTGGGCTCACCCGGATTCAAGCATCGGCCGATTGTTCTAGCGTGAGGTGGCCAGTGGCCTTAATTCCGAGTTTGCCCACAATTCAGCTTATAATGTCTTGAGCTGCGAACCATCTTGTCCCCGACCTCAGATTTATGACACGCATCAGTTGTCATCATTGATGTGACCTTTGTGATGGCAGCCTCGGAGCCGTCAGTGACTATTTCGGGAGTCATGAAGGTGGGAGTGGTGGAGACACCACGATCGGGGATGGAAGACCGATCTATAAGTCGAAATACGCCACAACCGGCTATAGTGGTTCCGGTTGATAAGTCGGGGTTGAGCGCCACGACACGCCGATAAGCTCTAAGAACGACTCAGAGAACCAAAGAGACACGTCTTTAAATTTTCACTCAAAATTCAACTTCTTTATTTCATCAAATGAATTACAATATATAGAGAACCTCGAGTCCAATTGGTCCAAAAGAATCTCAAGCCCAATTGACCTAATGAAAACCTAGAAATCAAAATATACTAATAAATATCAAATCCTAATTTTAATAGAAATAAACTAATTGAAATTGAATGCACCATAAATGACTTGGATCTTGTAATTCCTTTTTCCTTTGGTTGCCTTTCTTGATGAGCAAGTTTGCTTGATTAGCAAGTTTGTTGACTTCATGTCCTCATAAAAATTTCACTAGCCATCTTAATGACTTAACAAGAATTTAAAACACAAAAACTAACTTAGGAAAGACTAAACAAGACTTTAAAACCCAAAAACTAACTTAGGAAAGACCAAAAGACACCTATAATTATTTTATTAAAATAAAATGCGAAAATTAAAAATAAAATAGAAACTATTGGTAATCCCATGATTAGGAGTTGAATATTATTGTTTTTCTTTGTAGGATTCCCTCCACATGCTTAGGGCACTTAGAATCTCATCACTTTGAGTTAGATGTCATCATTGATGTGACTTCTAACTGAACCAAGGCATCATGTCATAATGACTACCTCCTTTTCAGTGTTTATTCATTAATTTCCTTGGTAGGGGTGTGTCGCTTCGACTTCGAGCCCCTTGGGCGTTCCCAACCCTTATAAATAGATAGAGACCCTATTTGTTTCTTACTTAGCAAATGCGTTGAAAGTGCTCCGACTACCTAGGTAGAATTCTAGTGATCCGACGTTGAGAGATTTTTTTCTGACGTTCTTTTGACGACGTAGATTTCCAGATTTCCTACGAGGACTCGCTGCAATTGTTCATCCGAATTCATCGGAGTTCATTCAAGTTCATCCATCGGGCAAGCGTACTACTAATGCAGAAGCTTCATCTTAGAAAGCAAAGAAGAAACAACCTGGTGCACCTGAACTCATGATAGAATCAAATGCCAATCTATGGAAGATGCATATGCTGCCTGAGAGAGGCTACATTCTTCAAAAGGCAAGCCCCTCATTCATGTCAACCGTAGAAAATTTGCATTGGGACAATTTTGTGCTACCTAGAGGAGCTTATACTGATGCAATTGTCAGAGAATTTTATGTTGGAATCATTGAAGAAGAAGGAGTGGAACCATCCTATACTTCGATGGTTAGAGGTAAGAAAGTTACTTTCACTCCTAGAAAAATTAAGGGTAAAATATGTTTTTAGTCCTTATAAAATTTTGTTTTTTTAAATTAGTCCCTACATTAACGAAATAGGTGTTTCAGTCCCCAACTTATTTTTCTGTTTCTATTATTAGTCCCTGACATTAAATAGTGCTGACTGTGCTAACGGAAATCTGAGTTGGCATTTACATGTGTAATTCTTTTATCTACGTAGCTATCTTATTATCCATATGGCTTTTTTCTTTTATTTTTTTACCAAAAAATTTTATTTTATTAAATTTGGTTTTTTGGTTCATAAAAACTGATCTTCTTCTTCCTCTCTTCCGACGGCACAGCAAACCTCCGGCACGATGGACGCCGGTGGAGGGTACTCCGATGACAATTCTTTTTAGGGCTTTATGACAGGATAAAGTGAGAATTCTGAATATCAAATTCGTTTTTCGATATAAGGTCCATGGTTGCCGGAAAATAAGGAAGAAGGTGGCGGTTTTAGGTTCTCAGATCTGTTTTCTTAGCTACGAAAACATGGGGAGGAAGAAGAGGGAGACATCGTGGTGGTCATGGGCGTTCAAATGGTGGTCGAAATCAGCTATAAAATGAGAGATGTGAGGTGAGGGGGAGAGAAGTCACGAGGTTGTTCTTGTTGTTTCAGTCGCTCCACCATACATGTTGTTCTTGTTGTTTCAGATCCGCTGATAATGTTGATGATTTTTGGTTGTATTAACTCACTGGAAAGAAGGAATAATGAGTATAAGATAGAGGGGTAGGGGGTGGAAATCATGTAGCAATAATGGGGTTGGGGCTGGAAGGCGTATAGCGAGAGGAAGAATAGGATATTGGGTTTGGGTTTTTAATTTTAGTGCTTTATTTTGTTTTTTCATTTTCTAAACATGATGTGGAATTAAGAAAATGACATGGAAATCTATAGTGGCTGCCAACACATTAAAACTGCCACATAAGCAGTGCCATATCGGCTCTATTAGTCAAAACTAACGGCAATGACTAATAATAGAAACAGAAAAATAAGTTGAGGACCAAAACACCTATTTCGTTAATGTAGGGACTATTTTAAAAAAACAAAATTTTGTAGGGACTAAAAACATATTTTACCCAAAAATTAATGAGCACTATGTGCTGTTTTACTTTGGGAATGAATTTGAGAAAAAGGTGAAATTCACTAAGTGTGAAGAGTAGAATAGCAGAGGAAGGGGCTGTGTGGGAGAAATTCACCACTATTGATATGAAAATGAGGAGTAGTTACATGATAAATGAACTAGGAAATTGACACTTATTCATAGCTGCATCAATCCTCCCAACATCACACACTTATACTTTGACGAAAGAGAGATTGATCCTTATGGATACAATCTTATCTGAGGGCAATATTGATATAGGAAGATTGATTGCTAGGGAAATTCTTTCATGCAAAGTCAAATCAAGGGATTTATGTTTTTCCCCTGTCTCATCACTGAGCTTTGCATGAAAGAAGGTATGAGCAAAGGAAGTTCCCACCAGGATCATTGAATGCTGAGATATATGAGAGAATGAGAATGGCCAAAGGAAACACTTCTGGAGTGCAGGAGCACTTCAGGCAGAAGCAAGTTGCAGTGTGGAGGTTTCAACAAGAACAACACAATTGGCTGCAACTTGTGTTTCAGAAGCTTTCTGATGCACTAGGACATTTGGAAACACCTGTGTTCCCAAGTTGGGTTATTAAAACTGAAGAGGAATGAGAGAAGGAAGAAAATGATGTGGAAGAAGAAGTGGAAGAGGAATTATTGAAGAGAAAAAGAGTGACAAGAAAGCAGGCTAAGGGAAAGAGAGAAGTAGTGAAGGAACCTGAGGTAGAAGAATTGTATGATTCTGACACTGAGGAGGATGAAGAAGTACAAAAAGCTGTGAAGGAAATGGAGAGAAATGAAGAGGAAGAACATACTGAGAGTGAAGGAGAGAGTGAAAAAGCAGAAGAAGACAATGTAGACATGGAGGCAGTAGCAAGGCAGAAGTATGTAAAAACACCACCTAAAGTACAACAATAAACCACTCCCCCATCACCATCACCATCACCAATCCCTCACCAGCCATCACCTACTCAATCCCCTCCCAAAGACCAAACACTACCTCAACCAAAATCACCTACACCCTCCCTTCATGAGCCACCCCTCAACCATCTCCACCACCACATTCTTAGCTAGCCACAAAATGATCCACTCAATCATGAAACTAGCCCAATCATCATTGATTTACAAACACAAGAAAAAGCCATTCCAACAAGCCCAACAACCATTATTACTAATGTTGTATCTTCTGTTGAAAAAGAGTCTTTGCAGGTTATTGATGAAGTAGAGAAAGAAACTGATAAAGAAAGCTCAGGTGAAAAGAAATCAGATGAAGAACCAGCTCAGATGCAAGTTGATGCACCTGCATCAGACACTGGTGCATCACAGGAAGCTGGAACTATCACCATCATTCCATCCAAGAAGGAAGCAACCATACATTTGGTGTTGGAGGAATTTGCTGCCAAAAAGAGAGAAGAGCTTGGAAATACACAATTTTTTTTCAAAAACCAGCTGATGTTCCCCCTTCTGCAAGCAAAACCCCAATTGTGCTGAAGATAGCTGGGCCTAAGAATGATGCTTTGCAGAGTGATGCAGCTGCACTAGAGCTTGCATCTACACCAGAAAAGACAAATGGATCTGCATTAGGTGTTGAAACACCAATTTCTGGTGATCAACCAAAGAAGAAGAAACAGAAGTTTAAGCACACACCCCCAGTGAGATCAAGCACCAGACTCAGGAGTGGAGCCAAGAAATGAGTATCATTTAAATTATGGTTGCGTCTTACTTTATGTTCTGAACTTGTGGTTTTAGTATCCTGTTTTGTAAACTAACCCCCTCCCCTATTTTGAATAATGATCTAATTTGAAACCTCAAATAAGCAGTGGGGACACTGCTTACTTTTAAGTTGGGGGGAGACTTTATATCAGTATGAATGTTTTATATAATGTGTGTTTATGTTTAATTTAGAATTAGATGTACTACAAAAGTAGTATTGAAATGCATGAAACTATTTTTGAAAATGATAATCCCTCTTTTGAAAATAGTAGAATGTATGAAAAAACTATGAATGTTACATTTTTGAAAATTTAGAAGCATGATCAGCTTGAAATGTTTTGAAAAACAATAATGCAATTCTTTGAACGGACTTTTAATGATGAAAAGGAGAAAAAGAAAAGTCTTATTTCTTAAAAATGACCAATTTTAGTTTTAGTTCAACACCTTAAAAATGACCAATTATAATAACTAAATTATTATAAAGTAGTTGAGATATTTAATACACTTAGTATGATCTTTTATATTTAAGAATTATTAAAATTAATAATAAGTTAACTTAATGAGTAAAACAATAAATCTTTAATATATATATATATATATATATATATATATTAATAATATGTGGAAAAATTTTATTCGGAGCAAATTAAAGGCTTAATTTAATAAATAATCTTAACACTTTTTTGCTACTATTATTGGTAAACATTTAAATATATGATTTTCAATCTTACATTTCAAACTTGTATTACCACAGTATATTATTTTTTTAAAACTTAATATTTGGAAATGGAAAACTATCACATCATAATATTCAGTCATAATTTCTCAAATAAAAAACAAGATTACAAAAACATAGAACATTTATGGTGAGTGCTATATAAATTGGATAACCAAAGCCAGAATAGTCATCCACCAAACACAATGGCATCAATACTCAATTGTCTTATTTGCATCTTTTTCCTCACTTTTGTCATTGAAGGTATACACGCTCTTACTTTCCTTTAGTGTTTTCCTTGTTGTTTCTCGTTTCTCATCTTTAACTCTCTCTGCTCTCTTGATGATTTCATTTCTAATTCAGTATCCGCCATTTGTTCTAAGAATGATCTCAAAGTCGCTCAAACAAAAACAGGGAGAGTAGTACAGGGAAAGGCTGTGTGGAGAGTAACAGTGACAAACACATGCGCTTGTACACAAAGCCAAATAATGCTAAGCTGTAAAGGGTTTCAATCTGCGAGTCCTCTTGACCAGGGCCAATGTATATAAATAGGGTAGAGAGCAATTGTAAAGGATACACAATATCAATACAACCAATTTTTTTTCAAATTTATCTTTCTTTACCACCTAACCTGACTCTTTCTTGGGGAGTCAGGATACTCACAGTCGAGGAGCAGGGTTTCCTTGTCGGCGCAACTGCTTGAAGAACAGAGGAATCAAAAACTAGTTCAAACCTCCAACCGATCCCATGGCTAGGACTTAAGAGTTTGACGACAACAAATATGATATCACTTAATTATTCATTTTTAATAGTTTCTAGAATAATATTCTATATTTATCTGTTATATTTAAAGAATGCACCGAGATGTACATTTGTAGCTAATATTTGGTAATATATAAAGTATTTATTAATTTTTAGATAGTATACAGTAAACAACATACATTATTATTGATAGCCAACTTTAAAAAATATACCTATATTTAATAGTAATATTAAATGTAGTAATCGTATATATTTTAATTACAACTAATAACTAAATTATTATTTTGCCTAAAAAAAAAGTAACTAAATTATTATAAAGTAGTTGAGATATTTAATACACTGAGTATGATCTTTTATATTTAAGAATTATTAAAATTAATAATAAGTTAACTTATTGAGTAAAATAATAAACCTTTAATATATATATATATATATATTAATAATATGTGGAAGAATTTTATTCGGAACAAATCAAAGGCTTAATTTAATAAATAATCTTAACACTTTTTTGCTACTATTATTGGTAAACATTTAAATATATGAATTTCAATCTTACATTTCAAACTTGTATTACCACAATATATTATTTTTGTGAAACTTAATATTTGGAAATGGAAAAGTATCACATCATAATATTCAGTCATAATTTCTCAAATAAAAAACAAGATTACAAAAACATAGAATATTCATGGTGAGTGCTATATAAATTTTATAACCAAAGCCATAATAGTCATCCACCAAACACAATGGCATCAATACTCAATTGTCTTATTTGCATATTTTTCCTCACTTTTGTCATTGAAGGTATACATGCTCTTACTTTCCTTTATTGTTTTCCTTGTTGTTTATCGTTTCTCATCTTTAACTCTCTATGCTCTCTTGATGATTTCATTTCTGACACTACAAAAAACACGATTAGCGACGCACAATTCCCTCGCTAAAACACTAAAATCTGCATCGCTAAAGTGCGTTAGCGAAGGAATTAGCGACGACCCAAATCCTCGCTAAACGCTCCTCGCTAACTTTTAGCGAGTGAATTAGCGAGGATTTTTATCGAGAGATTTTTGGGTCGCTAGTTAGCGAGGAAATTTTAAATTAGCGAGGATTTTTTTGAAATTAGCAAGGGATTTTTGGGATTTTTTTAAATCAAAAATGATATTTGAATGACTTGTTTTTTTATATATTTATTATTATATTATTTTTTTGAAGCCGTTTATTATTATATTATTAATAAAAATTATGTTATATTATTAATTTTGTGCTTGTGGTGGTGGTGGTGGTGGTGGTCGTGTGGTGGAAGAAGGTGAAGAGAAGAAGAGGGAAAGGGGAAGTCGTAAGAGAGAGAGAGAGAGGAGAGGAAGAGGAGCTCTAGTAGTGGTTTCGTGGGTGGTGGTGTGTAATATCCCTAATTTCGTTAATTTCGAATTAAGAAATTAACGAGTGATTTATTACTCGAGTAGGTAGTAAATCAAGTCACAGATATGAGGTGGTCGCGAAAGCAATTTATAATTGCTAGAGTATGTGATTTTAAACACATAATTGATGGAATTATATGATTGTGTGTGATTGTTTTTGGGTAGAATTAGAATTTAGTGGAAATTAGAACACTAAGGGTATTTTAGTTTTTATACCACTCACACTAAATGAGCTCCAAGACACAAAAATATCCAAACACTCTCTCATTCCTCACTTGTGTGAAATAGAGAAAGGGAAAGTAAGAGAGAGAAAGAGAGAGACGTGGGATAAGAAATAAGGAAAGAAAGAAAAATTGAAAAAGGGAAAGTCAGAGAGAGAGAGAAGAAGTAGTGAGAAGAGGAAGAAGAAGGAAAGGAGATGGAAAGAAGAGGAAAGAGGAAACCCTAGGTTCTTTACCTCTCAATGCTTGTAAGTGATTCTTATGCCATTCTTCTCCATTTTTCAAGATCTGTCTATTGATACCAAAATCATTATCTGATTCTTCATCTTTTTCATTTCACCATTTTTGGAGCTCAAAGCTCAAGATGAAAAGAAAATGGAGTTTTGGACCTTAGAAGCTGGCTTGTGGGTCTAGAAGGTTCAAGGTTCAGTTTTGAAAGCTGAATGGCAAGCTACATCGCTGATTGAGAGAGGATTTGAAGAGGTTCAGTGGCTGGGTTTGAGTTTGGAAGAGTTGGAACGAGTTCGGGTCGATTTCGGAGCATTTCGGAGCGATTGAACTTCGCAAAGACTCGGTGTTTCGTGATTTTCATCACGATAGGTGAGTTTTACTCATGCTTAGGGTTTTTATTGTTTCTGAACTTGTGGTGGTGTTATTGATATGTGTTCACGACTGCATCGAAGCGCGTTGCCACCAAGCCGTGGTATCAAAGCGGGGCCCGAGGACCGAGGCTTGAGAGAACCGCTCATGCCCGCTTTAGTCTTACGTAGTCGGTCCCCACTTCGGTAATCGACTTACCGCTAAATCGAGGCACTCTTTGTAACCGCCACCTTTATTATGTAACGAATACCTTTATTATGTAACGCCGCTAATTATTAGCCATGAATGATCAGATTACTATATATAATTCGCCCAAAGAGGCTAATGAAAGGGTTGAGCAATTTTACTATTCACGCGAGATTGTTCATTGTGTTCTTGATCGTTTCTATCCCCAGAAATAGTTAGGAACATTGGCGCCCACCGTGGGGCCAGGTAAAACTTTTTCCTACGTCCCACTTTATTGATTTTCATACTGTTGATTGTCACTAGCATTATGGTGAACACGAGAAACACAACACACTCCATGCCTTCGTCTAGCACTAGGGATCCTAGGATTGAGCAGCTGCTTGCAGCTGTTTAAACACTGCAAGCCCAGAATGCAGACAAAGCTCGTCGGAATGAAGAACAGTTTCTCCGCGTGTCATACCCCAATTTTGTCCGGCTTAGGTCAAAACCCTAATTTTCCACAAAATAAATAAATTAAAAAAAGGAAAAGCATCATGCATTGTATTTAGAGTCCCAAAAATCATTTCAAAACCACACATCAAATTAAAGGTTCCCTTTCGGTAGAAAGGAGGTACGGGGTGCTTATACCTTCCCCGTACCTAACCGACCCCCGAACCTACATCTCTTGTTTTCGAAAAGACCACCCGCCTTGTATAAAAGACGTTTTTTCAATGTTTTCGTCTCAAAACTAAAATATTGGTGGCGGCTTCATAAACCTTCCCACGTTGTACATCGAGAAGTCCAAACCGGATTTTTCGGGTGCAACAAACTCAAGCGACTTCACTGGGACAACTTTTCTTTTTAGAAAAACGAGGTCAAGCCTAATTAATTTGATGTGTGGTAGTTTGATTCAAATACGATTGTTCTATTTCCTTCTTTTCTTATCTTTCTTTCTTTTCTTTCTTTCTCATGCTTATGCATCATATTCCCCTTATCTTGCATGTTCCCCTCTTCTTCGCTCCCTTTCTTCGGTAAGTTCATACATTTCCCCTTCTATTATGATCCCCTCTTCTAGCTCCTTTTCTTAAGGTAAGCGAGTTTTGGATGATTGTTAATACTTTAGGTTGATTTCTTGCTTAGACTTGAATGATATGTGCAAAACCCTAGGGTAGATGACTCTCTTTGTCTGGACTGTTTCTGGATTTTTTTTTTCTTTGCAGGTGGGGGGGTATATGCATCATTATGCTCCTACACACACTTTCACTGTTTTTACCCTCGTGTGATTTTTGGTGAGACAAACCCTATACCCGGCTAGAGTATATCTTAGGCTAGAACGGTCATTAGTGGTCGCACACCGGACGTCGTCTTTTCGTGTGGTTGCGAAGACTTCACCTAGAGTTTGGCTTTGTTCGAAGGGCTCATCACTTGACGCGTCGTCCTGCCGACGGCATGCTTCGGATGAGGTCGTTGGCTCTAGGAACCTTATTTAGGGCTCTCTTGTTAGTGCTTACCTTGAAGTACCCTAAAAAGCCTTAGATCCTGTCTCTAAGAAACCTCAGAGGACACAAAGGAGCTTGCATACCCTTCATCGAAATTTTTGTGAAAATAAACCAGTGTTTTTCCAAAAATGTATAAATGTCCAACTTTTGAAAGTCATTATGTTGAAATTCAAACATCATGCATTCATGCATTCATGCATTCATTTCGCATGCATTCTCACCGGTGCCAGGGAATTGTAGGTATCAGTGGAAAATGGATCAGAATTTGAAAAGAACCCTCAAGTGGAATTTCAAGCAACAAGATGTCCAAAGCTTGGTCAAGCTCTAAGCAATCGCTTCCTCGTGGCGAAAAGAGGCTTTTCGGACCATGTATGGCAATCTTCTAGACTGTTGGAGGTAAATGTCCAAACAAGCCCTCACCGCATTGGCCCAAAGATTTGATCCCGAGTATCATTGTTTCACTTTCCAAGATTACCAGTTGGTCCCGACCCTAGAAGAATTTGAAAAGATCTTGGGCTTTCCTATTGCAAACTGCAAACCGTATTCTTATGTGGAGAAGTACTCATTAGTCAAAGCTCTAGTCGGTATCCTTCAAGTCAAGGAAGAGGTCTTGGCTAAAAATGTGGAGGTTAAGGGCCGAAAACAGGTTTATCAAGGAGATTCTTAGAGGTTGAGGCGAAACCTTGTTTGCTAAAAAGATTGGAAAGCATATTCGGATGTGTTAGCTCTGCTCATTTACTGGTGGTCTTGTTCCCAAGTATTGAAAACTTTGTTGATGCTGCACCATTGATGTCTTCCTTGCCTTTAAAAGTCGGGTCGAATCCTACTTGATCATTTTAGTGATCTATTTTACTCCCTTTGTGATCGCCATTCCAAAGGAGGGGGTATGGTTATGTCTTTGTTTACCGTTGTTCTACAGTGGTTTGTCTCTCATATGTTTAGGGGACACATTGAAGAGAAGAGTAAGGATGAATGGAAGCGGTTCATTGCTAGCATGAGAGGGGTTGACATTTTGTGGTGTACCTTGGCACGGGACGTATCAGATATTATCTATGAGCTTAATGGTTTCCCCAACGTCCCTCTTATTGTGTGCCGGAGGATGTGTCACCTCTGATCCGCTTTGGCATTAAGGCGCTTAGGGTACACAATGACCATCCACCCCCATCCGAGTCTTTAGCTGGTTTTGTCTTTGCTCGAGAGGTTCAGAAATGCTGGTTTACTAAGGAAAATTGTCCGCGCTTGGGACGAGCCGCGATGAAAAGGTCGTGTTGATCCGGGATGTAGAGGCACGAATGTAGAAGGATTATCTGCGCAGTGGGTCCGACGCGTCGGGTTGAGAGATTAAATTGCCTTTCAAAGTTGTCCTCTAATTGAAGTCAAGTTCCCCACCTGCCTTATCCCTAATGAAGAAGTTGAAGGACTTAAGGCTGCTTTGCTCCAATCTCAAAGGGAGAAGCAAGAGTTACAAGTGCAAATAGAAAAGTTGTTGCAAGAAAAGAGGAGTTTAGAGCAAGAAAATGAGCTCAAAGAGAAGCGCTGGTGATTACAAAAGAAAAGGTTATTACTGGAAACCGAAGGCTAGCTGAAATGCAAGGTAGCCTCAAGAGTGCCAACAATGAAATTCAAGTTCAAATCGAGACAGGACAGAGCATTTGAGGATGCCAATGCATGGAAAGCCCAGTTGAATGTTTCTAAAAAGTTAGAAAAGAGCTTGCGGGGCCAATTGAGGGAAGCAAAGGCACAGCTGAAGGCCCTCACTGCCGATTATGAGAAAAGACTCCAAGATGAGATGCAAGCAAAGGAATTGGTGCAGGAGAGGCTTGAGGATTTCGAAGCAATGTTCCATGGGGAGCTCAGGAGGTCCACAACCTTGGAAAACCGCGTAAGACACCAGGATGGCTTACTAGAGAGGTTCGGGGCTGAAATGGCTTATCTCAGGGAAGAACACCGTAGGCTGGATGACCACTGCGGATGCTTGCAAGAAAAATATGCCTACTTATCCAAGTTATGTTATGATACTGTCATGGGCGTTCCTAGGCGCTTGAGGGATGCTGAGCGTGCTATAGATGTATTCACTACCCCAGCAGAGGTTCGAAGCTTCATTGCATATGTCAGAGGTCTGATTCAGGAAATGAGGGGTCGGGCAGATCGTCCTTCCACTTCGAGGAAGAGAAAGAGAGATCAGTGCATGGACATAGCTGTTGTTTGAAATTCCAGTTGTTGTAATTTTCTTTTAATGCTTTAAGAACTCTTTGTAATGTACTCTTATCTTTTCAGTATGAATGAATGAAAGAATTGTGTGTTTCAGCTTAAGTATAAATGTATGGTTCGTTTCATATTCTCGATCCTCGTTGCTTGTCAAAAAAAAAAAAAAAAAAAAAAAAACGTGCAATTCCCGTGGCACCACGTGAGAGAAACGCATCCACATTTCATGCGCATATATTTATGCATCCATTCATTTCATGCATTCTGGCACTCATAAAAACATTTCTTTCTAAGTTCAGAGAAAAAAGGCAAGCTGGTTCGCCGACACCGTATTTCACCCGCTTACAAAGCGAGGCCGATGGTGGAAATCAAGATTTCGAGATCGAAGACCTGGGTCAAGAAGAGTTGGGTGTAGAGATCCTCAACCCTGAGCAGCTGGCTCAGGAGAATCAGATTTTGAAGACAAAAGTCGGGGCTATGGAAACCCAGATGGCCGAGATAATGAGTATGTTACAGAGTTTGAGGAGTGGGGTTCTTCTTTGGAGCCACTGCCGCTTGTGAATCTGAAGAAATCATTACTTTCGTTGCTCCTCCTGATCTCTGAAGTTATGATCGCTCACACTTTTCCCACGCTTGGTCGATCACTCTCGGCGAAGCGGACGAGAACAATGCACAAATGTACCCACGGGAATGCCCATTGGTTATATGTCGTCCATTCTTTGAAGCTATCCTCGTGGTGCCAAGTCAACTGCTATAGTTACACCTAGTGGAGCTAATATTGGACCGCAAGTTCCCGCCCACGGTCTTGGTGTTGCGCCCGACAATGAGTTCGCCCAAGATCTTGTTCGGGGTTACTGTGAATCCTCGAGAACATTATCCATCCTATGGGAAGCCACGCTTTCGATATGGGGTTACCATCACGGCTGGGAATTATCACCGTAGGTCATTTGTTTGAGAACACCCAGCGATAAGGATCGGTATCATTTGCTCGAAGAACGTTTAAGAGTCGTAGAGAAGATCAGTGCTAGGGCTAAAGATGCCCGCGATTTGTGCCTTGTCCCGGATGTTGTCGTACCTCATAAATTCAAAGCACCGGACTTTGATAAGTATCGCGCACCGGTGTCCTTCTAGCCATTTGACGATGTATGTTAGGAAAATGGCCATGTATGCTCATGATGACAAGGTGCTCATTCACTACTTCCGAAACGGCTGGCGACTGGGCCTCGTTAGATCGGTATATGCATTTGCGATCATCGACATTCACGATTGGAAAGACCTTTACGGCGTTTTTGAAAAAGATACAAAGATAATATGGACCTTGCTCTGGACCGGTCTCGATTCACAAGACATGAGCAAAGGGGATAGAGAGTCCTTCAAAGAATATGCTCAAAGGTGGAGGAGCATAGTTTGCTCAAAGTAAAGCCGCCATTGACCGAAAAGGAGATGGTGTACATGTTTATGGAAACTCTTCCGTAGGTGTATTATGACGAGTTGGTGGGGAGTGTCTCATCCAGATTTCTCGATACATGGTTGTCATCGGAGAGCGTTTGAGAGCACGGATCACGTAGTGGAAAGATTGCCGAGGAGGATTTGGCAATTCTAGTGGACCAAAGAAGCCCTTTTCCAATTTCCCCGAAGAAGAAGGAAGGGAAACCAATGCTATTACTGCAGTGGGGAAGCCCATCTTTCGATTCTCCCAAAGAAACAAAGACCACTAGCCGTCTCGGCTCAACCACAAGCGAGTTAACTCGGGCTATAAAACCCGAATTATCAAGAGAGAGGCGTGTTAGCTTTGATCCAATTCCAATGACCTATACTGGAATTGTTCAATCACCTTATTGCAAAGAATTTGATCAAAATCCGCCCTGAAGCCCATGCAACCCCTTTCCTAGGGGATACAATGCTGATGCCACCTGTAGCTTTCATAGCGGAGGAGTTGGTCACACGGTGGAAGACTGCAAGGCTTTCAAGCACGTAGTTCAAGATTTGATTGATGCCAACTGGCTTTCCTTCAAGCCGAAACAGTCCAAGTACAACCATCAATCCTCTTGCGGGACATGAGGCACCATCCACTAATGCAGAGAAAGATTCGTGAGGCGCATAATGATAAAATCTGTTGAATGTGTTCGCTCCTTTGGAAAGTATACAAGTCGATTCGCACTCCTGTGTATGTGATGATCTGTATGTGTAGGTGCTTGTGAAGTTTTTCAAGTCGATTTTGCAAGACTTGATGGATCGTTATGTGGTTCAAGTGGGAGTGTTTGAAAAGGAAGAAAGTGTGTTGATGATTAATGATGGCAAAGAAGCTAGGAAGCCAATTGAGATATGGTATAATCCGGCCGGCTCAAGTCAAACCACACTAGGTGGTTATTGAAATCCCGTGTCCATTCCCTTATGAAAAACACAGGTCTTTGTCTGCGTGGATTTATAGCACCACGCCTCCTCGGTGGAGGTTTCTCCAAACACTTCATTACAAATATAAGCGGGACAAGTGGCATGACAAGGAGCGGCCGGATGTATGCTCCTAATCCTCCAAGGAAGCCAAGATAGAGCCCGTAAGGGTAAGGAAAAAGGAGGCGAGAGAATATTCGAAGAGGAAAGGGACAGAGCGTAAAAATGATGAATTTCTTAAGATAGTGAGACAAAGTGATTATAAGGTGGTCGATCGATGAACCAAACTCCCGCAAAAATCTCGATCTTCAGTCTTTGTTGATGAGTTCGAAGCACATAGAACCGCTCTCATGAAAGTGTTGAATGAAGCCCATGTTGCTCGTAATATTTCATTGGCGGTTGACGAAGTCGTTGGTAATATTACGCTTGCTAATCACCCGACCTTCATCGATGAGGAGCTTCCCCGTAAGAAGAAGGAAGCACAATCAAGCATTGCACATCTCTCACAAATGCGGGGATTTCGTGTTGGCTCGGGTCTTGATTGACAACGGTTCATCTCTCGAATGTGATGCCCAAGTCAACCGTAAAGCAAGCTAGATGTTGATTGCTCCTTTATGAAGCCAAAGCATTTGATGGATCAAAGAAGGAGGTGATAGGGGAGATGGAGTTCCCCATTCAAATAGGTCCAGAAACATTCTATGTTAATTTTCAAGTCATGGATATTTCTTCTTCATACAGCTGCTTACTTGGGAGGCCATGGATCCATATGGCTGGAGCTATTCCTTCCTCTCTGCATCAGAGGGTTAAGTTCGTAGTCAATGACAAGATTGTGGTGGTGTACGGAGAAGAAGAGATGCTGGTTAACAAGCCTTCCCCCCAGAGTTATGTGGAGGCAAAATGAGGAGTCTCTGGAAACTTCTTTCCAATCTCTTGAGATAGCCAACGCTGTGTTTGGTGGATGTGGATTGTCATCACCCGTGATAAGGCTGTCAAAGAATGGAGAAATGGTCGCAAGAATCATGATGGACCAAGGTTACCAGCTAGGACGTGGTCTGGGAAAGGTAGGACAGGGAATTCTTGCCCCAGTACAGTTGAAAGAGAACAAAGACCGTTGTGGGCTTGGGTACTGCCCTAGTGAAGGTGAAAGAGGAAAGATGGCAGATGAACGAAAGCGTAGATGGTTGGCCAAGCTGAGAGGTCAAGACCCCTGGTCAAAGAAGGTTCCAATTTGTGATCTCTACCAGAGTTTCAGAGTGCCAGATCTTTGAACCCGATCGTATCAACGCTATCGAGGATGATTCGAGAGAATGAAGAAGGCGCGAGCGATTTTCCGCTCGTCATTGCGGCTTACAAAAGAGCTCAAGAACTGGGAAGCTGTTGACTTGCCCATTACCTTTAGTTCAAAGTAATGATTGTAATGCACACCTTTGGCTCTGCCCAAGGCCTTAGGGTAGCTTGTTAGGGCATGCATGTTTTTTATTTTCAACAACATTATCATTAATAAAAACGCTTGTTTTGAATTTTATCAATAAAATTTCTTTTTCTTCATTTATCTCTTTATTTTCTTTTCGCTTTGTTATGTCTGCTTTAGCTTTTCATTCTAGTGTCCGCTTCCCGAATGCGGATCAAAAGTAATTATCTCTCGAAAATAACGAAGCCAACAATTCCAATTATGACTTTGATCATCCAATTAACCAAACCAAGGGGATGTTGATGAAAACTGGGAAACTCCTCCTGAATTAATGAGATTAATAGAGCAAGAAGAGAAGATAATTCAACCTCATGGGGAGTCGATTGAGATCGTCAACTTGGGTACAGAAGAGGATAAAAGGGAAGTTAAGGTTGGTACCGCCATGGAAGATGGTGAACGCAAAAAAGTTAATCCAAATCTTGCATGATTACTGCCGACGCCTTTGCATGGTCGTACACAAAGATATGCCAGGGCTAGATATCGACATTGTGGAACACAAGTTGCTTGCTTAAACCAGAGTGCCCTCCACCAAACAGAAATTAAGAAGAATGAAGCGGAGATGTCACCAAAAATCCGGATGAGGTAAAAAAGCGCTTGACTGGGTTTCTAGCGATTGCAAAGTACCCACGATGGGTAGCCAATGTCGTTCCTGTCCCGAAGAAGGATGGCAAAGTCGAAATGTGTGTCGACTACAGAGACTGAATAGAGCTAGTCCCAAAGATGACTTCCCCGCCTCACATTGACATTCCGGTGACAAGATGCACCCAAAGACTCATTGTTCTCCTTCATGGATGGGTATTCGTGATACAATCGATAAAAATGGCTCCTAAGATATGGAGAAACCACCTTCATAACTCTCTCGCACATTCTCGCTACAAAGTGATGCCTTTTGGACTCAAGAATGCCAAGCAACTTATCGTAGGGCAATGGTGACGCTATTCCATGACATGATGCACAAGGAAATTGAGGTGTATGTGGATGATATGATTGCAAAGTCCAAGACTCGATGAGAGCACATTGTTAATCTACTTTAAACTCTTCGAGCGTCTACTAAGTTCAAGCTCGGACTAAATCCAAAGCAAAATGTACCTTTGGTGTAAGATCCGGAAAGCTATTGGGATTCATCGTCGATCAAAGAGGGATAGAGGTTGATCCGGATAAAGTTAAAGCAATCCTTGAAATGCCGATGCAAAAAAGCAAAAAAGAGGTTCGTGGTTTCCTTGGGAGATTGAACTACATCTCAAGGTTCATATCCCAATTGACCGCCACTTGTGAACCTCTCTTTAAACTCATTGTGCAAGAATCGAAAGCGAGAATGGAATGATGATCGCCAAAAGGCCTTTGAAAAAATTAAAGATTATCTGCAGAATCCGCCAATTCGATGCCGCGGTGGGTTCAGGTAGACCGCTTATCTTGTATTTAATCGTGCTAGACAACTCAATGGGGTGTGTCTTTGACACAGCATGATGAATCGGAAAGAAAGAGCATGCCATCTACTATCCGAGTAAAAGTTCACCGATCAGGACGAGATACTCGATGCTTGAAAAGACTTGTTGTGCCTTAGCCCTGGCCGCCATCGTTTAAGACGGTATATGTTGAGTCATACAACCGGTTGGTATCTAAAATGGATCCAATCAAGTACATTTTTGAAAAGCCACCCTCACAGGGGCGGATCGCTCGGTGGCGGATGTTATTATCGAGTATGATATTCTCGTATGTCACACACGTAAAGCGGTCAAGGGCGAAGACACTTGTTTGAGTATTTAGCATGTCGGCCAATTCAAGATTACCACCAATGCGGTATGATTTTCCGATGAAGACATCATGGCACTTGTTTGATGAGGGGAAATCCCAAGAAGATGAGAGGTGGAGGATGATTTTCGATGGCGCATCAAATGTATGGGGACACGGAGTCAGGCGGTGTTAATTTCCCACGATAATCGTTTTGTTCGATTCTTCGCCAGATTAAGCTTTTATGTCACCAATAACATTGCTTGAATATGAAGCGTGCATCTTAGGTATTCAAGCAGACCACGGAATGGAAAGTTAAAAGGCTAGATGTGTATGGGATTCAGCCCGGTTATTCATCAAGTAAGAGGCGATTGGGAGACCGTGAGATCCCAAACCGGTTCCTTATTGTAGTTACATGCAAGAGTTGATGAAGTCTTTTGACGAGATCACCTTCAACCATATCCCTCGAGGTGAAAACCAGTTGGCTGACGCATTGGCAACACTGTCTTCTATGTTCAATGTTAGCTGTGACAAGAGTTTGGCTAATATCAGAATTCAGCACCGGAGCTTGCCTGCGCATCACTACTGCACAGCAATAGATGAGGAGCCCGATGAGAAGCCTTGGTATCATGACATCAAGCAATACATCACTAATCAAGAATACCCACCTGGGGCATCAGAGAATGACAAGAGAACTCTCAGAAGATTGTCAAGGAATTTCTTTTTGAGTGGTGAAGTTCTCTACAAAAGAAACTATGATATGGTTCTCTTGAGGTGTGTTGCCAAAGAAGAAGCTGAAAGAATCATGAAAGATGTACACGAAGGTTCGTTTGGAACCCACTCCAGTGGACACACTATGGCTAGAAAGATTTTGAGAGCCGGCTATTACTGGTTGCGGATGGAGTCTGATTGCTACAGTTTTGTGAGGAAGTGCCACAAGTGCCAGATCTATGCTGATCACATTCATGTACCGCCTGCTAAATTGAATGTCTTGACTGCATCTTGCCCGTTCTCAATGTGGGGCATGGACGTCATAGGTCCAATTGAACCCAAAGCGTCAAATGGGCATCGTTTCATCCTGGTCGCCATTGATTATTTCACAAAGTGGGTTGAAGCTGCCTCATATTCAAGTATAACCAGTTCAGTGGTTGCCAAGTTTGTCAAGAAAGATCTGATCTGCCGTTACGGTCTTCCCAACAAAATCATCACTGATAATGGCAGCAACTTGAACAGCAGAATGATGAAGGACCTATGCGCCGAGTTCAAGATTCAGCATCACAATTCGTCCCCGTCACTGGCCCCAAGATGAATGGGCGATTGAAGCGCCAACAAGAATATCAAGAAAATAGTGCGAGAAAATGGTGGTAACCTACAAAGATCGCACGAAATGCTCCTTTCGCTTTGCATGGCTATCGTGCCAGATCACGGACATCGATCGGGCAACCCCTTTCTCCCGGTATATGGGTCGAAGCGGTGCTTCCCATTGAGGTTGAAATACCTTCCTGCGGGTACTAATGGAAACCAAGTTAGAAGAAGCGAGTGGAGTGCGAGCTCGTGCGGATCGGCTAAATCTCATTGAGGAGAAAAGAATTGCACCTTGTGTCATGGGCAATCAGACATCGCAGAGAGGATGAAAACGCTTTCGACAAGAAGGTTCGCCCCCGAGAATTCAATGAGGAGATCTAGTACTCAAGAAGATTACGCCAATTCAGAGTGATCCCCGTGGGAAGTGGACGCCCACCTATGATGGACCATACGTGGTCAAAAAAGCCTTTTCCGGAGGAGCGCTGATACTCACAAATATGGATGGCGAGGATCTGAAGAACCCAGTCAATTCCGATCAAGTGAAGAAGTATTATGCCTGAAAGAAATAAGTGAAAAAAGAGAAAGATAAGCCCAGTAAAAATAGCTCGCTAGGTTGAAAACCGAAAGAAAGCGGCCTAGGCAAAATCAGAGCGACCCGGTGGATTGAAAACCCGCAAAGGGCAGTCCAGGCAAAAATTAGGGTCAGAAAGCTGGGGCATGAAAAGTAGACAAAGGCATACAACACCCCGAAGGTCTGGATAAGAGGGTGGTCAAAGTCATGGAAACAAATGGTTGGCACTGTCCCACAGAGATGGACAGTCAGAAATTAGCTTCTCTCTTTTTCGTGTCTTTTTGTAGTTTAAACTTTCAAATGTATTGAACGATCGGCGTAACCTTACATGCGGCCAAGCTTCTACATCAATAAAGTTCAATCTTTCTCATATCATTTGCTATTTTTCTTGTTTTTCTCGCTCAAAATAAGCGTTTTATGATGACGATGACATTGATCTCAGAAAACATGTGCATAAATCATAAAGCATCACAATCATTGCGAAATTTCTAAAAGTCATGGAAAGGAAACAACTTTTCAAAAGCAAATTAAGTTCGCAAGCAAACAATTACGCTCGTAATCATCCTCAAATGGTAAAATTATAAAGCAAATCTGCACTTGGCTCATACGCCACCACAATCCTAATCAGTTCTGCGGTCATGTCACGGGTTGGTCGAACCAGCAAAAAGAAAAGCCAAAAGAGCAAAAGAGCAAAGAAAAACAAACGATCGGAAGAAAGAAAGCTGATCCGGCAAAATCATTCAAGGAAAAAACAAAAGAAGAAACACATAGTCAGAAAAAAGAAAGCTGACCAAAGAAAATTAAAAAAAAAAAAAGAGACGAAGAACCAAGAATAGCATCTCATTGCATTCATCATTCCACTAAACCATCGCACCACATGCATTCGCATGACATGCCCTTGCATAACATGCCTTTGCATCACATGCATCCATATCCCATACACCATCCTTTGCATTAGCTGACGTATGCAGGTACCTCAATCTAGTGCGGCAGCATTGATCATTTCAATCAACCAACCAACAGGATTCGTGAATCCCTTCAGGACCAAGTGTCCCTTCAGGACCAAGCGTCCCTTCAGAACCCAAAGTGTTCGCCGGGACCAGTGTCCTTCGACTTCACCTCGTATTCGAGCTGCGAGTAAGTCCTTCAGACCCCATTGGGTCCAGTCGAAAAGGATAGCTGTGTCGGCCTAAGACGTAGCGCGCAGATCCCAGAAAGTATCGAGATCTAGACTTGATACTATCTCCCCTCGATCGCTCTTGAAGACCACCTCGCCTGGTTAGCAAACTCGGATCGTTCGCGGTTTGTTAAAAGGCTTTAGGCGACCTCGGTGTCGCGCCATCGGGGCCGTACCTTCTTTCTTGCTTTCTTTATCGCTTTCTTTATCGCCTTATTTCTGCTATCATTCTATCGATGGTTGGCACCAATTTATTTCTGCTCTGGCTTACTGAGGGTTAGCACCAATTTATTTCCTGTTTCGCGGACTTACTGAAGGTCGGCACTTATCCTTTTTAATAATATAAAAAAAGAGAGAAACGTGGGGTATAATTTCTGAATTCTTTATCTTTATTTTGTCTCGGAATATGTTTCGCCAATTCATATTCCTTGCTAAAATCCAGGACAAAGAGTAAAGAAAGAGAAAGAGGAAAAGAAAATTCGGGTTGTTTCCCAAGTAGACAAAATTTGGTATAATTTCTGAATTCTTTATCTTCATTTTGCCTCGGAATATGTTTTGGCCAATTCATATTCCTTGTTAAATTTCAGATAAAGAGGGGCTGCTGTCATACCCCAATTTTGTCCGGCTTAGGTCAAAACCCTAATTTTCCACAAAATAAATAAATTAAAAAAAGGAAAAGCATCATGCATTGTATTTAGAGTCCCAAAAATCATTTCAAAACCACACATCAAATTAAAGGTTCCCTTTCGGTAGAAAGGAGGTACGGGGTGCTTATACCTTCCCCGTACTAACCGACCCAGAACCTACATCTCTTGTTTTGAAAAGACCACCCGCTTGTATAAAAAGACGTTTTTTCAATGTTTTCGTCTCAAAACTAAAATATTGGTGGCGGCTTCATAAACCTTCCCACGTTGTACATCGAGAAGTCCAAACCGGATTTTTCGGGGTGCAACACCGCGCTCAAGCTTTGAAAGCGAGGGAGGTGCAGTTGCAAGCCCAACTTACCGAAATGAGACACTTCGCCCAGGTGATTGATGCAACCAGAACTCCTTTGCGGGCGTTTCAACCATTCTCTGCCGCTATACAGGCTGTCGTGCTTCCACCTCGCTTCAGGGAACCATCCATCGCTACGTATGATGGCACTGGAGACCCCCTTAGCCACGTTGATGCGTTCCAAACGCAAATGATGATCAGCGGAGGAAACGACGCTATTAGTTGCAAAATGTTTGCTAGAACCTTAGCCGATGTAGCATTAAAATGGTTCAAAGGGCTACCAGAGCGCTTGGTCACAAGTTTTGAAGATCTTGCTAGCCGTTTTGTGCAACAATTCTCGGCGAACAAGAAGAAGCGGATGCTGGTCGAGGACATGTTCGATGTGCGCCAGGAGCAAGGGGAGTCCCTGAAAGCCTACTTGGAGCGTTTCAACAAGTCAACGGTCCTAGTAGATGATCCAGATGAGCGATTCTTCGTAAAGGCCTTCATGAAGGGTATTCGCAATGGAACCTTTAGCGAGGCTCTTTCCCTATGGAAGCCGAGGACTATGGATGAGATTAGGGTCCGGGCAGAGAAGCACATCGACGCAGACGACGTTGCCCTCGGGAAAGATGAGAGAGACACACAGATACCACCGAGACGCGCGATGTCACCGAGGCACTCCCCACCTACCCGGCATGCACCCTACGACCGGCGTGATAGAGGCGCGCATGCAAAATCAAAGGGACGACGCACCCGTCCTCCAAACGCGGAAATAGCCTTCACACCTTTGAAAACTAGACCGTCAGTGATTCTAGATGAAGGACTTCATGAAGGGCTGATACGCCAGCCATCACCTTTCGTTGGCGTAATGGGTATGAGTACATACCACCGGACAGATGGGCATGATACAGACAACTGCTGGACCCTCAAACAGCAAAGCAGCTCATCCAGCGCGGGCAGCTCAAGAAATACGTCAAAACAGGAGGTGACGATGGGAGGTCGAAGGCGGCGGCTCCCCCAAAGCCGACGATTCAGCAATAAATTGCACAATCCTAGAGGGGTGAAAGAGGCAAGCGCGGCGAGCACGAAACGACAGAAAAAGGAAGAGTCAATACTATATCCCGTGGATTCTCTGGAGGGGGATCCACATCCTCGCCTCGTAGGATATATGCCTGATCCATCCTATCAGTTTCCTCTGCGGAGACCACATATGCTGTAACTGATGCGGAATACCCCGCGATTTCTTTTGATGCGCAGGATTTTGAAGGTGTACGGCCTCACTCAGATGATCCGATCGTAATCTCAGTCACCACCAGTGGTTACTCAGTAGCTCGTGTACTAGTAGATGGAGGTAGTTCAACTAACGTCATGTACTGGTCGTGCTTCGAAGGGTTATAATTGCCGGTGGAGGCACTAAAGAGCTACCCCAGAACCTTGGTTGGATTTTCTGGAGAGCAGATTGAAGTCCGCGGATATATGGACCTCAGGACAACTTTTGGAGAAGGGGAATCGGCAAAGACTGTAATTATGAGGTATATGATTGTTGATGCAGAATCATCATACAACATAATAGTGGGGAGGCCGACACTTAATGCTTTAATGGCGGTAGTCTCTTATCCCCATCTGTATTTGAAATATCCCCTTCCTGGGGTAAGGTAGGTGTAGTAAAAGGCGACCAGGTTGTTGCAAGAAAGTGTTATGCAGAAAGTGCAAAGGTGAGAGCAGTTCAAAGGAAAGCCGGGCAAGGGGTCAGTTCCAATTGCAGTTTTTTAGACCTGGACCCTCGGCTATATGACCCGGCCAAGGAGGAGCAAAGGCTGAAACCGGTAGATACCTTGAAAGAGGTGGTAATAGGCCCGACCCAACATCAGAAAACAAGGATCGGTACCAGCCTTACTGCTGAACTTGAAGACCAGTTGATTAAATTCCTCTCCAACCACACTCACGTATTCGCATGGTCCCCCCAGGACATGCCAGGTATTGATCCTAACTTCATTTGTCATAGGTTATCACTGAACCCGTCTATAGTGCACAGTGTAGCTGCAGAAAGAGGAAAGCAGGCGGTGAGAAATCAAGCAATACAGAGAGAAACAACCAAGCCGTAGTTTGCAAAATTCATAAAAGAGGTCAAGTATCCAACATGGTTGGCTAATCCTGTGATGGTCAAGAAATCCAACGGAAAATGGCGAATGTGCGTAGACTATACAGACCTCAACAAAGCATGTCCCAAAGACCCTTATCCTTTGCCGAGTATCGATGGGGCCGGTGGACTGAGCTTACGCTATAAGCTTCGAGCTTCATGGATGCATACTCCATTACAATCAAATCAAAATGAGCCCAGAGGATGAAGAGAAGACAGCATTTATGACTGCCAGGTACAACTACTGTTACCGCGTAATGCCCTTCGGATTGAAAAATGCAGGTGCCACATATCAGCGTCTAATGGATAGAGTTTTTGAGGCGGAGATTGGGAAATCCATTGAAGTATATGTGGATGATATGGTAGTTAAGTCAGAAACTGAGGAATCTCATTTAGCGAACCTCCAAACAACTTTTCTCCTACTAGAAAAACATGAATTGCGGCTAAACCCCGACAAGTGTTCTTTCGGAGTTCAAGCTGGAGAATTCCTAGGTTATGTGTTAACCCACAGAGGGATAGAAGCCAACCCAGCCGAGTGCCGAGCAATTAGAGAAACCCGAAGCCCGTCCAATGCAAAGGAGGTTCAAGTCTTGGCTGGCCGAATAGTGGCACTCTCGAGATTCTTGGGACAAGCAGCTGACAAAATACGGCCTATGTTTCAATTGTTGAGAAAGAATGCCCAATTCCAATGGCCGGCTGAATGTGAAGAAGCACTAGAAGTGATAAAAACCTATCTAGCTGCACCACCAATTCTAACATCCCCTACACCAGGGGCCGTATTGTTATTATATTTGTGCATTCTGAGCATGCAGCAAAGACATGCTTTTGGTTGAGGAAAGAGCCAAAGAACAATGTCCTATCTACTACGTCAGCCGAATGTGGAGAGGCCCCGAGCAAAGGTACCAAAAGATTGAGAAGGTGGCCTATGCAGTCACTCAGGCAGCTAGGAAACTTCGGCAGTACTTTATGAGCCACTCAATAATTGTAAAGACAGATTTGCCCATTCGTCAAATACTTTCTAAGCCAGATATTGCCTGGAAGAATGGTAGCATGGTCGGTCGAGTCATGTCGAGTCTGATATCAAGTACCAACCAAGAGGAGCAATTAAGGCACAAGCCTTAGCGATTTTGTGGTAGAAATAGCAGGGGATGAGCCGACGGTTGGATCCCATTCCGAACATTGTTGGACTCTATCGGTGGATGGATCGTCTAACCTGAGAGGTAGCGGAGCCGGAGTCACATTGGAGGGACCCGACAACATACTCATAGAGCAGTCACTGCGGTTCGGTTTCAAGGCCAGCAATAATCAAGCAGAATACGAGGCTCTAATCGCTGGCATGAACTTGGCAATAGATATCGGAGTGAAGCACCTCAAAGTTCGCAGTGATTCTTTGCTAATCACCGGCAAGGTCACAGGGGCGTTTAACACCAAGGATGAGCTACTCACTAGATATTTGTCCAAGGTACAAGAGCTAAAACTCAAATTTGTTTTCTTTGAACTAACACATGTTCCCGAGAGAACAAAATAGCGTAGTGACATATTGGCAAAGCGGCAAGCACTAAAAAACCCGCAATAACCATTCAGTAATACAAGAAATGATAACCCAACCCAGCATCAATCAAATCCAAGTCTTCTCGACCGCGATTGACCCTGATTGCTGGATGACCAAGATTCTTGCTTACATGCAAGGCGAAGAACTGAATGTGTGCCGGATGACGAAAAAAGAAAGCTGATGAAAGCGGCTACCAACTATACGATGGTCGAGTCAGAGCTGTATAAAAGAGGTTTCTCTATATGCCGCTTCTTAAATGTGCCACAAGCAGCAAAGCACAGGAGATACTCAAGGAGGTGCACGAAGGAGTGTGTAGCAGCCATATTGGAGGCCAAGCACTAGCTTCAAAGATTGTACGAGCAGGATATTATTGGCCGACAATGAAGAAGGACGCGGTTGACTATGTCCGCCGATGTTTCAAATGTCAAATGCATGCAAACATTCCAAAAGCCCCTCCAACCAATCTGCAATCAGTCTCCTCGGCTTGGCCGTTTCCTGTTTGGGGCGTCGACATCCTCGGTCCATTCCCACCGGCACCAGGTCAAGTAAAATTCCTGTTGGTAGCTGTCGACTATTTCACCAAATGGATAGAGGCAGAGCCGGTGGCCACCATATCAGCAGAAATGGTAAAGAAGTTTTATTGGAAGAGGATCATATGCCGGTTTGGAATTCCAACAACCATCGTAACCAACAACGGAACACAATTCGCCTCTGAGTCAGTGGCTGAGCTTTGCAACACTTGGAATATTTACCAAGCATTTACCTCGGTAGAACATCCTCAAACAAACGGGCAGGCCGAGGCTGCTAACAAGGTGGTACCGGCCGGGCGAAAAAGAGATTGGAGGACTCCAAGGGAAATTGGGCCGAAGAATTGCCTCTAGTATTGTGGTCTTACAATACCACACCGCAGTCTTCTACAGGGGAAACTTCTTTCCGGCTGACATATGGTAGTGATGCGTTTATCCCAGTGGAAATATTGGAACCTAGCCCAAGAAGAATACTGACTACTACAGTACCTGATCTAACAGCACTCCGCGTCAACTTGGATTTGCTCGAGGATTAACTTCTTGCGCTCACTTTCTTTCATTGAGGTACCCACCTTTACTTCCTTCTTACTGTCCTCTGTGCCTAGGTTAATTATCTCAACGGATTCCCCATGCGCCTGAATAACCTTTTCCTCTTGTTCAACCATTCTCATCAATTCGGAGGGTTTCCCTATCATCCTCAAAGATCCTCCTCACTTGATTAACGGGGTGATCAAAATTAACATATGAACCGTTGGCATCATTATTCTCAAAGATATTCATTTTAGATCTGCATTTTATGGGAATAGAAAGGAATGAACAAGCAAAAAGAAACACAAGATGAGGACACATGACAATGAAAAGCAATTTTATTCATTTGAGAATCCAAAACAAACATTTTTATTGATAGATGATATTCGAAGGAAAAACATGCATGCCCATATGAAATATTCTAAGGCCTTGGGCATAGCCAAAGAATTTACATTACAAAATCATTACTTTGGAATGAAAATAACGAAAAATCAATGATCTTCCAATTATCAAGCTCTTCATCTGCAAAGATCGCGACGCACTAAGTCCGCACCTTCGCTTCCACAATCGATTCTTCTTCAATGACGGCCACCGACGGGATCCAGCGATACCCGCGCTCTCGAAGCTCGGGGGAGGTTATAGATAGGACCCTTCTTCAAGCTTGGTTTCACCTGCTTAGCTAGCCTCTTTTCTCGCTTTTCCTCAGCCATTCTCTTCTTATCAGCTTGAGTGGGCCAATACCCTAACCCACGCCTATCCTTGTACTCTTGCAGCTGTACCGGCGCCAGGATTCCTTGGTCGGACTTTCCTAAACCTTTTCCAATCTGGTAACCATTTTTCAGCATGACTTTGGCCACCATGATAGCGGCGTTAGATGTCTTTGGTGCAGGCAATGGGGCTTCTTCCCCCACGAAAGTGGCATTTGCAATTTCCAATGATCGAAAGCGCGCACTCAAGTGACTCCTCTGCAGCCTCAATGTATTGAGGCGGATGGGGCTTGCTAATTAGGAACTCTTCTTCTCCACAAACGACTATCAGCTTGTCGTCGACTACAAACTTAAGCCTTTGGTGAAGGGATGAAGGAACAACACCGGCAGCATGAATCCAGGGTCTCCCCAGGAGACAGCTGTAGGATGATGCAATGTCCATGATCTGAAAATTCACGTAGAATACTTCTGGACCTATCTGCATTGGGAACTCCATTTCTCCTATAACCTCTTTCTTGGATCCGTCAAATGCTCTAACTAGTGTTGAGCTAGGCTTCATATCTGAAGCGATCTACATTTAGTCTGTTCATAGTAGATTTGGGCATGACATTCAAAGAGGATCCATTGTCGATGAGGACCCGAGAGAGTGTATATTCACCACATCTGACTGAAATGTGAAGTGCCTGATTATGCCCCTTCCCCTCAGGGGTGAGCTCATCATCAGTAAAGGTAATATAATTGGATGCAACAATATTCCCTACGATGCCATCGAGCTGGTCAACAGTGATGTTCTGGGCTACATGGGCTTCATTTAATACTTTCATTAGAGCTGCACGGTGGGCCTCAGAATTGAGCAGTAAGGACATGATAGAGATCTTTGCAGGAGTGTGGTGCAGCTGGTCCACCACTTTGTAATCGCTCTGCCGCATGATCTTCAAAATTCGGTGGCCTCTTGCCCTGACACCTTCCTACTTTCCTTAGGCTCTTGGGTTATACCCTTACCTTTGCGAATCTTTTCCTCATCCTCCTTGGAGGGCCCCTTTCCCAGGACTTCGGGGGCGTAAACACGTCCGTTTCTGGTTACCCCACTACTCCCTGCAATATTGGTGATGTCAAGTGAAGTTTGAGGTTTTGGAGCCGAAAATGGCACATCGTAACTCCACGGGACTTTATTGTTCTTACGGCTAGGAGGAGTGGAAACAGACACTATTGCTATTCGCCGAGCCGGAAATGGGATCACAATAGTCTTTGGCTTTTCCACAGCCGAATTTCGACTGTATGGCACCTCAATAGGTCTCTGCACATCTCTACCCCATTCTGATTGGAAGGTCAGAACATCCTCTTCTCTCCCCTGCATACCCACCTGGATGATGTGGCGGTCTATCGAGATCTGTAACACCACCTTGAGCGTTTCACATGCTCCCACACACCGACATTAGCACAAACTTCACAACCCATTCTAATAATCCCGCATTTGCACAATTCCGCATGAATGATTTCTAGAAGTCCGAATATCTTCTACTGATCTGATTAGGGATTGCTCTTTCATATTCATGATTGCATTAGTGGCATGCTTCCCATGACCAGGCAGCGGGTTAGTCGTGATATTTGGATCCTCCTGCTTGAAAGTTATGCCCTTGGTATCAATCAGATCTTGCACCACAATTTTGAAGGCCTTGCAGTCCTCAACAGCGTGTCCAACTGCCCCTTCATGAAATGCACAAGTAACATTGGGATTGTAGCCTCGGAAGTAGGGTGGCTGGACTGGTTTCATGGGTCTGGTATTGATGAGGTTGTTTGTGGCAAGATAGTTGAAAAGGTCAGTATAGGATATAGGGATGGGATCAAAGGTGGTCTGTTTTTTGTCTTGGTAGTTTTTGTGGTAGTTGTTTGGCGGTGGACGAGTTGGTTGCGTTTGAGTGGGGACAGGGATGTTTTGTGGTTGATAAGGTGAGCTTATGGTGATAGCGTTGGTTTCTCCTTCTATCTTCTTTGGGAATCCGGGGAATGGCTTCTTGTGGGTGGTTGCATTTGCGGAGCTATGGGCAATCTTGCCGCTTCTCAGTCCATTTTCTAGCCTTTCACCGATGATTACCATGTCTGAGAAATTGGAAGATACGCTGCGATCAACCGATCATAGTATAATGGTGGCAGGGTTTCCATGAACATGAAGACCAGTTTCTTTCTCCAACAAAGGGGGTGTTACCTGCGCAGCCAAAGCCCTCCACCGTTGGGCATACTCCTTAACTGACTCATTATCTCTTTTGCCATGCTCAGAATCGTGTTCTCATCGGGCGCCATGTCTCAGTATTGTAATCGCATCGTTCGAGGAAGGCATCACCAAGTCTCTCCAACAATGAATACGGGATGGTTCTAGCCGCATATACCGGTTGAGAGATGCCCAAAGCAAGGCTCTCTCTTGGAAATAATGGATCAAAGAACTTGTCATCATGAGAATGTGCAACCATTTTTCTACAAAGACATGGTCGATGGCTTTTAGGGCGTGTCATGCCTCGGTACTTGTCGAAGTCGCACTTTGAATTTAGGAGGTAAAACCACGTCGGGATGAGACACGGATCCCGAGCTTCCTTGCTCTGAGCTCGACCCTTCAATCATTCTTAAACGTTCTTCTAACATATGATACCTATCTCTAGCTTGAGGAGTTTCAAAGGGATAGTTACGAGGAAAACCATTCACACCGTAGTGAGGATTACTCATCAACATTACGGTGGGTTCACGTGTGGGTCACGTGAGTGAGTGGTATTCCCGTGAATTGATCCCCGAACTTGGGGTGGACCATTCTTTGGTGAATGAAAGCCAAATGGAGTTCCTGCGAATAGGAATCAATTTGGGCCCGAGGCGTTCTGTTCCTCCATTGTTTGCGGTGAGATGGGTTGGACTTGCTCTACAACCCTGGGGGATTACTTCTGCATTAGCCTCGGCTCGCGGTGGTGTATATCCGGATGGGAGTCCCCAAGGCATCCTATGCACGACCGGTTGGCTCTGGTTGTTGGCCCCTGACGTATGAGCGAAGGTGACGGTCTCAAGACTCGGATGGGGAAGAGCGGCAAAGAGCCGATGCTTGACGGCGGGACTTTCACGGAAGTGTCGTCCTCGAGGCTTGTAGTATCGCCATCATTTCGTCATCCAGCTTCCATTGCCCCCATTTTCGCTCTCAACTCCCGATTCTCCCGAACCAATTGCTCTGGATTGGGAAACTCAGCAGTTGGGGTATCATGGTCTGATTCACCACTTCCTAGGTCTTCAATAATAGGACGGTCCGGGTCGTTCTAGTTAGCTGCCATGAGCCTTGCTTGTAGACGAGTCAGGTATCGATGTTGGCGAACCAGCTTGCCTTTTTCTATTGATGGAACACATTTTATGAGCGCGAGAATCAAATAAATAAATGCAAATGCAATGCAATATGTATGATTTTATGTTTGTTTTGGTGCCAGGAATCACAACGCGACTTGTCTTGTCATAAGCGTGTAAGTTCAAAGCTCTAACACTTCTTTTTTTTTTAATTAATTTTTGGTTGCAATGAGGTTGGAAGCAATAGGCAAAACAAACACACTTCATTCAAAAGGAAAGAGTACTACAACTTCAAACTTGAACGGAAAGCAAAGTACAAAATTCTGAAATCAAAAAGTACAATACCCCAAAGAAGATTACAACTTTTAAAAGAAAACTACAATTTCCTAAGGATTGTTACAATGTTCCAAAGTGAACTTCAAAGGCATATAGTTTTCAATTTCTCCTCCTCTTCCTCTTCTTGCTTTCACCGCCCTTTGGCTTTCTCCATGAGTTCTTCTCGTTAGAATCTTGCAATACTCGACAAACTCGTACACCTTGGCCGGAGTGTTGAAAGGATTCATTTCGCTTCACTTTCCTTAGCTTCTTGGGAACATCCCTCACAGCCTGGTTAGCTAGCCCTGCTAGCTTTGAAAATTTGCTCTTCCAAAGCTGAATCTCATCCTCGGCTCCTTGACAATCTCTTGGTCCTCTATTCTGCCAATTAAGGCCATGAAACGTTGCTCCCAATCTCGGCTTTCTACTTGCACTTGCTCGTAAGAGTCCCTTAGGCATCCGAGATTCCTCTTCAATTCCTCGACCTTCCTTGTTCAAACCCCTAGAGCTTGTTGGTACTCTTTCAAGATTCCCCGTGATAGACTCTCTGCCTTGCCTGATGCTTTCCATTTGGTTCCCCAACTCGAACTTCATCACTTGGAACTCTTTTCTTGACTTAACTAGTGCGTCTCTGACCATTTTCTCCTTCTCCCGGGACTTGTCATATAGTTCCTTCCATTCACGTGCTTCTGCCATAGCTTCGTTCATCTTTGAGGCACACCTCTTTACTTCCTCTTTAGCACCTTTCAAATGCTTCTGGATATCCCTCTTGTTTTCTTCTTCTATTTCAAGTTTCTTGTTGGCTGCTTCAATAGCTGCGGCTTGAAGAGCATTTTCATTCTCTAGCTTCCGCTTATCTTGCATCACTTTTCCCAATCTGTTTTGCAAGGCCCTTTTCTCTTCTTCCACTTTAGATAACGCCAACTTAGCCTCCTCTAGCTCTTCAATGAGGGGAACATGAGGTTCTGGTATTTTCTCTTCAAGTGATGGCCCCTTTTGGGTGGATGATCGAGTTTCCTTAATCCTCTTTTCGAGCCATTGAGTGAAGGAGATAGCAGTAGTCCTTTTAGATAACTCACCTTTGCCTCTCCGCTCTACGGTTTCCCAAGCTTGCAAGACTCGCCGAAGTAAGTCCTCGTCTTTAGGGATCCCCGCATGGAGGTAAAAACGGAACAACATAGCTTCGGAGGGTGAGTCCCGCATAGGGTACCCGAGTTGCCTCAAGGTCAAAGATGGGTTATAGTTAATGCATCCCTGTGTCCCCATGAGAGGAACATTCTGGAAACTACCACATTGGAATACCACTGAGGGTTTATCCTCCCAACACCTGTGTGAGAACCATCGAATTTGGAGAGCGTCGAGGTTCTTGAAGGTATCTTTCCACTCATGTGGGCTCATAGTCTTTGGATTGCAACCCAAGGCATAGGAAATCAAATCTCCAACATCACTTTTGTTAATGCATACATGATTGATCAACCAAGCGTACAACACAGGGAAGGAACAACACATCTTATCCTTTCGGAACTCATGATGGCGGGTGAAGGCACGATAGGTCTCGGCGAGAATGGCGGGAACTGGATTGATGGGACTTTTTGCACTCTTGAAGGCTATGAACACACCAACAACAGTTTCATCTATATGTTTCTCAATCTGAGGGAAAAGAACAATGCCGAAGATGGTCAGCGCTAGTACTTGCTTGAAAGAAACCCAGTCCTTTGATACTACATAGCTAGACATCAAGCTCTCAAAGTACTCTTGAGGAAACCCAGATATATTGTTACGCTTAACCTTGTGGGACCGCACTTCTTCCATACTGATTTGTAACAAAGAAGCCAATTTCTCATCTGAATAATACTGTCTCTGATACTGGTAAGGTCTAACCTCTGAGCGATCAAAACCCAGAATCTTCTCATACTCCTCTAGAGTAGGTGCCATTTGGAAGTTCTTGAAAAGAAAACACCTGATCTCGGAATCATAGAACCAACATAGGGCAGCGATGGCACTCTCTTGTACTTCCAACTGTAGTAACTTGCGGATGTTCCCATAAGTCTTGTCGAAGGACATAAGCTCAATAGGACCTAATAGGGAAGCATACTCCTTCAAACTAGTTACATCAATCTTCTTTACAATGGGGAACCTTGAATTGAATGCAGTTTTGCCTTTTGCTTCCATATTGCTTCTTACACACCTATGACAAGATTCAAGTGTTATGTTGTGATCTCCTAAGAACAAACTTTAATGCATGAAAAATGCAAATGACGAAAGTTTTTTTCAAAATTTTGTTAGATGCAAATGCAATGGTGCAAATGATGTGAATGCGAAATGATGTGTTATTTACATGGAAAAATGGTAAGAAAGTGAGGTTATTGGTGGTACTTTAAACATTTTCAACGATACACGCTACACGCCACCCCATGTAGGTATTTATGAGGGGAAAAGAAAAATTACTTTCTACAATTTTGAAATAGAGTTTGACAAAAAAGGAATGCCTAAGCTAATGCAACAAACAAGGGCGTGCCCCCGTGTCCTACGAAGGGTGGGAATCCTAGGGTCTAAAGTCGACGAAAAGGATAATCCTCCCATGTAGGTTCTAATCACTTTCTCACAATGGCAACCAAGAGTTAAAGTCTCTCTCACGATGACACTCATAATCATAGAAAGCTATCGAGTGTGAGGCATCATGACAAAGCGTACTCTTGGGCGAAACTTTCATGAGAGCCATACAGACAAAGGTCTACGAATGGCAGTCACTAATCGTTCCCACTCTCCTAGGTTTTTGTTCAGACCTTGGGTTTTAGGGTGTGAAGTGTGTGTTGAGGGCACAACACCTAGAAATAAGTACCCTTCCCCACCTGCAAGAAAAACCATGAACAGAACAGACAGAAAGTCGTCTACCCTAAGGTTCAACATGCATACATCATTTCAATATACAAACCATTCTAAGAAGCCTACAATAATTACACGCATTGCTTACAAAGAAAAGGGAGCGAAGAAGAGGGACTGTTCTAAAATATAACAAACAAATGACATAAGAAATAAAACTAAAGTAAGAAGAATGGAGGTAAAACAAAGCATATTAAATCAGCAAGGCAAATCACACATTCAATTAATCGGCTTTGACCCACTTAAAAAATAATTTCCCAATAGAGTCGCGGTACCGTTGCACCTAAAAAATCCTGGGAGGGACTTTTCTTCGCACAACTTTGTTTTTAGAGTCGCCGCCGATATTTTTTAAAGGTAAAACATTGAAAAAAACCTTTTTTCGGAAAGCAATGGTCTTGGAACCATTAGATTTGGGTTCGGGGGTCTAGTTACGTACGGGGAAGGTATTAGCACCCCATAACGTCCCTTCGAAGAAGGGTTACCTTAATTAAATATGTGATTTGCGGGGTTGATTTGGAAAAATGCTTTGTTTTTACCTCTTTTGTTTATGAGTGACTTAATGAAAATTCTTTAATTTTTGCGCTTGATGGAGGATCCACTCCTACGTATCTCCAAAAAGCGATGGAGAATTCAAAGCTACGTAGTTCTTGTTTTGAGAAAGGTTTTTGTTTTTTATCTTGTTTAATTGTGAAAGTCGAGCTTTCATGATGATCAATTGAGCAAAGGCTCCAAGTGACCAACATTAGCACTCCATTGTTAATAATCATGCAAGCAAAGGCTTCGCAAGACTACTAACAAAGTTTTAAATTTTAGTGAAAATCTTTAGGAAAATTAGGCATTCACGGTGATCAATTGAGCAAAGGCTCCAAGTGACCATCAGTAGTACCTCATTGTTAATAATCGCGCAAGCAAAGGCTTCACGAGACTACTAACAAAGTTTGATTTTGAAGAATATAGGTTTGCAAGCATCCATATTATAATAACTAAATACAAAAATGCATCTTTAAGGAGAGGGGTGAGATAGCGAAATTTGAGGGTACTAACAATAAAATTTTTTACATAAAAACTGGTGGGGTGCAACCAAAACGTGGGGGGGGGTGTTGTTAGCAAACTGATGCTTAAAAAAACTTAACTAAAAAAAAACAAACAAGCCCATTAATACCCATACTTAAGTCAGATATCCAAAAAAAGCAACCCTAACACTCCTTTCCTCTCCTCTGCGCCGACCCACCCCCAAAAACAGAAAACTTTAGATTTCCTCTCCTTTCCCCCAGCGTCGTTCTCACTTCCAGCAACAGAGAGAGAGAGAGTTTTCGTGAGAGAGAAAGAGAGAAAGGAAGAGAGAAAGAGCGACGGTGAGAGAGAGTGAGGGAGAGAATACCGTGAGAGAGAGACGATCTGAGAGAGGGAGGGCGAACGGTGGCGTGGTGGTTTGGCGTGGCGGTGGTTTCGTTGGAACGCGACTGAGAGAGAGGGACGCGACGGTGGCGTGGTGGTTTGGCGCGTGGTTTCGCTGGAACGCGACCGAGAGAGGGACGCGACGGTGGCGTGGTGGTTTGGCGCGCGCGAGGTCACGGTGGCGCGATGGGGTTTCGTAATGTGTGTGTTTTTCTCGGTCTTTTGGTTTTTATGGTTTCCTTCCTCTACTTCTCTGTCAAAATGGATTGAAGTGGTGGTGGTTGTGGAGTGGAAGGATGGTGGTGTTTGTTGGCCGGTTTGTGGCTCTGTGTTTGCTTGTTCTTGTCCGTGTTCTTTCCTTTTTCTCGTCTCTCTGCTTGTGTTTGTGTGGGTCTGTGTTTGCTCTATGTGTTCTGTATATTGGTGCTTCGTTCCCCCCCTTCCTTCAAAGGATTGGGCTGTATTTATAGGGAGATTTGCATAGAGTAATGCAATCGTGAGGTCAATTTTTGCTCAGATCTCAAATTGTATTTGTTCAAAAAAGTTTCATCTTCATGAATATTTGCTCATTCAACACTGCTTTTTCTTCCCGTGGCTTCGCTTTATGCAACTTATATTATGGCTTCTGCATTGTTGACCCTTGAAAAAGGTTCCTAATTCTTCTTTGTGTATTATGCAGAGAAGAAAAGAAAACGCAAAGAAAGAAGGACCCTATTTTCAGCTTTGGAGCTGCTGCAACCTTTTGGCTTTTTCCTCTTGTCCATCGCTACTTTTTGTCTTATTTTGTTTGTCCCGTGACTTTTGTTGTCACGGTTACAAGCTAAGAGAGAGAGCAGAGATAATGAAATGTAAATTGCGTGGATTTGAGATAAATAGGATTTTCATTATGTTATTCTAATTCTAACCTTATTTTATAGTTTGCAATGTCACATAAAGGGACAAATAAGTGTAAATATTTTTTTAGGATTTTCTAATTAGTTGAATCAGATTATGATACCACCTAATAAATAAGGGCGCCGACAATAACACGCGTACACGACGAGGAGTGACACGTGTGTGAGAGCAAAACGCACTCTTAGTCATAGCGTACGAATGCGGTTAGAAATAACGATGCATACACAAAAGTGCGAGATTGTCAAAGCTAATGCGCCGTATGCGACTAGAAAGCGCTGCGCACAACGAAGCATTTTTGGAATCGAGGGTCCTTATCATTATTGTTTACCAAACCTAAATTGTAAATTGGATAATTAACCTCGACCCTTTTGGAAGAGGGAAATTAGACAATTAAGACAACTTGAGTACTCAAACGGACAAAATTAGGGTATGACACACACAATTAGAAAACCATATACTAAAAATTGAATTAAATAACTGAGATCATAAAAGCAATCGAAGATCCAAATCACGCAATCACAAAAACGAGAAGAAATTACTTAAATCAAGACATAAAAATTGAGCAAAATCAGCACTTAAAAGTAGATAAAGATGGAGCCTACTAGATTTGATAACGAAAAATCAAAGTGAAAGAATTCAACAAATTTTGCAGAGAAGAAGAAGCCCTAAAATTTGGGGATCTAGAGAGAAGAGAAAGAAAGAGCGTACCTTTTTACGACTTCACTGTTAAACTCGAAGACGCCAGATAGAGAGAGAGCGTGAAGTGGGGTCGTCGGCGAGAGGTTTATGACCGGCGGTGAGAGGGTGCTCCATGGTTTGGGTTTTGAGATGGGACGGTGAAGGTTACAGAGGAGGTGAAGGTTACAGAGGGGTGGTGAAGGTTACCGAGGGACGTGAAGCCGTGAAGGTTAGAGAGGACACGAAGGTTACGAGGAGGTGAAGGTGAAGCCGCGAAGGTTACGAGGAGGTGAAGGTGAAGCCGCGAAGGTTACGAGGGAGGTGAAGGTGAAGCCGTGAAGGTTACAGAGGTGAAGCCGTGAATTAGATTTTTTAATTTTTTACACTTTGAAAGGGGGGAAGTGAAAACTGTAGCGGGAATTACATTTTGGTTAGCGACGAGGCCTCAATTCCTCGCTAATAGCGACGAAATATTTAATTCCTCGCTAATGAGCGAGCTAATAGCGACGAAATATTTAATTCCTCGCTAATGAGCGAGTTTTTTATGGCCAGCGACGACATAATTGTTCCTCACTATTAGCGAGGGATTTTTTTCTTTTCAAAATCCCTCTCTAACTGTCTTTCCATATTTTGTGACGAATTTAGCTACGAAATTATTAGAGAGGGATATTTTTTGTCTCTATTTCCATCACAAATGCAAGTAAGTGCCACCTGCTGTTTTTCCTAGCTAAATCCCTCACTAATAGAGAGGGATACTAATCCATCTCAAAAATTTCCTCACTAAATACAACTTTTCTAGTAGTGTATTATATGTTATAACCGTATATATTTTAATTTCAACTAATAACTAAATTATTATAAAGTAGTTAAGATATTTAATACAATGAGTATGATCTTTTATATTTAAGAATTATTAAAATTAATAATAAGTTAACTTAATGAGTAAAATAATAAACCTTTAATGTATATATATATATATGTATATAAATTAATAATATGGGGAAGAATTTTATTCGGAGCAAATCAAAGGCTTAATTTAATAAATAATCTTAACACTTTTTTGCTACTATTTGGTAAACATTTAAATATATGAATTTCAATCTTACGTTTCAAACTTGTATTATCGCAATATATTATTTTGTTAAACTTAATATTTGGAAATGGAAAAGTATCACATCATAATATTCAAATCATAATTTCTCAAATAAAAACAAGATTACAAAAACATAGAACATTCATGGTGAGTGCTATATAAATTGGATAACCAAAGCCGTAATAGTCATCCACCAAACACAATGGCATCAATACTCAATTGTCTTTTTGCATATTTTTCCTCACTTTTGTCATTGAAGGTATATATGCTCTTACTTTCCTTTAGTGTTTTCCTTGTTGTTTATCGCTTTCTCATCTTTAACTCTCTCTCTCTCTTGATGATTTCATTTCGATTCAAGATCCGCCATTTGTTCTAAGAATGATCTCATAGTCGCTCAAACAAAAACAGGAGAGTAGTACAGGGAAAGGTCGTGTGGAGAGTAACAGTGATGACCAACACATGCGCTTGTACACAAAGCCAAATAATGCTAAGTCAGAAAAGGGTTTCAATCATGAGTCCTCTTGACCCTTTGGTGTTATCTGTGAAAGGTGATGAGTGTCTCATTATGAATGGACATGACTTGTCATATAAAAGTATCGATGTATTCTTCTATGCTTGGGACACTCCTTTTCTTTTCGTGGTCACAAGCTCTATTGTAGGTTCCATTTATGTATCAAATTAGAATTTTGTAATAGTATCTTTGGAAGGAAGGCATATTATACAAGAGGAAAATAATTTCTCATGCAGAAAAAGAAATTTCATATTTAAAATACAAGATTGTAAGAATTTTATGTCACTATTCTTCTCTTAATAATGAAAAATTCATAAAATCTAAACCTAATAGAAACAAAGAATACAATCTGATACTGACTTTGAAACTAATTTCAGCCTAGGAGTGATTCGGGAATACACAAAATTCTCCTTAATATTTATTTAACAACCATCTCTATTTGCAAATAATACCCCAAACATAATTGATATGAAACTTAGTAAGTATATATATATATATATATATATATATTATTATAAAAGAAATTTACGATATATCATGCAATACCTACCTACTGCACGAGTAATGAAAAACTCATTTCGAGCATACAACCCACTGTCGTACAAAAAGATATTGTTATGTAAATAAAATAAAATTGCTATGTGTTCAAATCTAACGTTATTGGTTCACTTAACTATCCTTGTACAAATTTCCCTTTTCTTATCGAAACACGTACAATTGGTGTCACCAGTTACCTCTTGTCAAATATAATGAGAGCAATTCTTATATTACCTACATTATAGTTTGGAAGAAAGAAGCTTACAACATAAACCAAGGATGTACAATGTAAGCAAAAATTTTTTTCATCTAGTAATTATTTTGTTAGGGTAAAATCTTACTAACATAGTCCCTTCAGACTTGCAAGTATTCAGTCCCTTAGACTCTTCCTTACGAATGATGTAACTAATAACGTTTAGCGCCATATGTACCATAATGTTACATATGCTCTTGTTTAGTACTTACACCTCAATCTTACCATTGGCTCAAAGTTCATACTTTATTGTCTTATTAGACGTATCTAATAGGCTAATAGTAAATTACAAAAATGAGTAATGTTATAACAATATTGCTTTAAAATATTTTGTTCTATTTAAAAGTATGACATTACACGATAAAATATTTGTTTATAAAACTTCTCTTATCTAAGGATCAGATATTGATTTTGTTTCTTGATGAGATATTATCTACAAAACATAAACCTAATTTAATAAATAGTTTAGGAAAAAGCTCAATTCCTATAACCACTAGTGATAATAAGTGTTTTTGAAAGTTATTGATCACGATAAAAATATAACGGAAAACCTACAAGACAAAACACCTCGAGGAAGGGGTAAGCCCGAGGGGAAATGAGCAGGCCGAGAGAAAGTCTAGCCTCACCTATAGAGTGCCTCGGCCACGGTGGCTTTGGTGCCTAAGTCCATCGTTGCCCGAGGGGCAAGAGGAAGCCGAGGAGAAAGTGGCCAAGGTAAGGTAGGCTTGCTTGGAAGGCACGAGGAAGCACGAGGATTGCACATGGGACTAGCCACAGATTAAGCGGCGAAGCGAAACCTTGGAGAATGGCGCGAAGAGTTTCACCCCACTAACCGTGCTAGTGGGGATCGTGGGTAGTGGCTTTTCTTCTTTAGAGCTCGGGAGCAATTATATGCGTAGATCTTTGGAAGATCCAACGGTAGGAAAATTTTGGCTAGGAAGTGGCCGACGAGGCCAATGTATATAAATAGGGTAGAGAGCAATTGTAAAGGACACACAACATCAATTCAACCAATTTTTTTCAAATTTATCTTTCTTTACCGCACTTTATTTATCTTTACTTTAATACATTAGGTCAAGAGAATAATCTAACCTCGCGCCCCATCCACCTAATCGACTCTTTCTTGGGGAGTCGGGATACTCACAATCGAGGAGCGAGTTTCCTTGTCGGTGCAATTTCTTGAAGAACAGAGGAATCAAAAACTAGTTCAAACCTCTAGCCGATCCCAAGGCTAGGACCTAAGAGTTTGACGACAAAGAAATATGATATCACTTAATTATTCATTTTTAATAATATCTAGAATAATATTCTATATTTATCTATTACAACAAAGAATACACCGAGATATACATTTTTAGCTAATATTTGCAAATATATAAAGTATTTATTTATTTTCTGATAGTATACAAATAAACAACATACATTATTATTGATAGCCAACTTTAAAAAATATACATATATTTAATAAAAATATTATATGTTGTAACCAGTATATATTTTAATTTCAACTAATAACTAAATTATTATAAAGTAGTTGAGATATTTAATACAATGAGTATGATCTTTTATATTTAAGAATTATTAAAATTAATAATAAGTTAACTTAATGAGTAAAATAATAAACCTTTAATGTATATATATGTATATAAATTAATAATATGGGGAAGAATATTATTCGGAGCGAATCAAAGGCTTAATTTAATAAATAATCTTAACACTTTTTTGCTACTATTTGGTAAACATTTAAATATATGAATTTCAATCTTACGTTTCAAACTTGTATTATCGCAATATATTATTTTTGTTAAACTTAATATTTGGAAATGGAAAAGTATCACATCATAATATCCAATATAATTTCTCAAAAAAAAAAAAAACAAGATTACAAAAACATAGAACATTCATGGTGAGTGCTATATAAATTAGATAACCAAAGCCAGAATAGTCATCCACCAAACACAATGGCATCAATACTCAATTGTCTTATTTGCATATTTTTCCTCACTTTTGTCATTGAAGGTATACATGCTCTTACTTTCCTTTAGTGTTTTCCTTGTTGTTTATCGCTTTCTCATCTTTAACTCTCTCTCTCTCTCTTGATGATTTCATTTCGATTCAAGATCCGCCATTTGTTCTAAGAATGATCTCATAGTCGCTCAAACAAAAACAGGAGAGAGTAGTGCAGGAAAGGGCTGTGGAGAGTAACAGTGACCAACACATGCGCTTGTACACAAAGCCAAATAATGCTAAGTCAGTAAAGGGTTTCAATCTGGGAGTCCTCTTGACCCTTTGGTGTTATCTCAGAAAGGTGATGAGTGTCTCATTATGAATGGACATGACTTGTCATATAAAAGTATCGATGTATTCTTCTATGCTTGGGACACTCCCTTTCCTTTCGTGGTCACAAGCTCTATTGTAGGTTCCATTTGCGTATCAAATTAGAATTTTGTAATAGTATCTTTGGAAGGAAGGCATATTATACAAGAGGAAAATAATTTCTCATGCGAAAAAGAAATTTCATATTTAAAATACAAGATTGTAAGAATTTTATGTCACTATTCTTCTCTTAATAATGAAAAATTCATAAAATCTAAACCTAATAGAAACAAAGAATACAATCTGACATCTTGACTTTGAAACTAATTTCACCTAGGAGTGATTCGGAATACACAAAATTCTCCTTAATATTTATTTAACAACCATCTCTATTTGCAAATAATACCCCAAACATAATTGATATGAAACTTAGTAAGTATATATATATATATATATATATATATATATATATATATATATATATATTATAAAAGAAATTTACGATATATCATGCAATACCTACCTCTTTGCATTTAATAATGAAAAACTCATTTCGAGCATACAACCGATCATCAGTACAAAAAGATATTGTTATGTAAATAAAATAAAATTGCTATGTGTTCAAATCTAACGTTATTGGTTCACTTAACTATCCTTGTACAAATTTCCCTTTTCTTATCGAAACACGCATAAATTGGTGTCACTCAGCTACCTCTTGTAAAATAAAATGAGATCAATTCTTATATTACCTACATTATAGTTTGGAAGAAAGAAGCTTACAACATAAACCAAGGTTGTACAATGTAAGCAAATTTTTTTTTCATCTAGTAATTATTTTGTTAGGGTAAAATCTTACTAACATAGTCCCTTCAGACTTGCAAGTATTCAGTCCCTTAGACTCTTCCTTACGAATGATGTAACTAACAACGTTTTCACGCCATATGTACCATAATGTTACATATGCTCTTGTTTAGTACTTACATCTCAATCTTACCATTGGCTCAAAGTTCATACTTTATTGTCTTATTAGACGTATCTAATAGGCTAATAGTAAATTACAAAAATGAGTAATGTTATATCAATATTGCTTTAAAATATTTAGTTCTATTTAAAAGTATGACATTACACGATAAAATATTTGTTTATAAAACTTCTCTTATCTAAGGATCAGTATATTGATTTTGTTTCTTCATGAGATATTATCTACAAAACATAAACCTAATTTAATAAATAGTTTAGGAAAAAGCTCAATTCCTATAACCACTAGTGATAATAAGTGTTTTTGAAAGTTATTGATCACGATAAAAATATAACGGAAAACCTACAAGACAAAACACCTCGAGGAAGGGGTAAGCCCGAGGGGAATGAGCAGGCCGAGAGAAAGTCAAGCCTCGGCCTATAGAGTGCCTCGACCACTTGTGGGCTTTGGTGCCCGAGTCCATCGGTTGCCTGAGGGGCAAGAGGAAGCCGAGGGAGAAAGTGGCCAAGGTAAGGCAGGCTTGCTTGGAAGGCACAAGGGAAGCACGAGGATTGCACATGGGACTAGCCACAGATTAAGCGAAGAAGCGAAACCTTGGAGAGTGGCGCGAAGAATTTTCACCCCACTAACCGTGCTAGTGGGGATCGTGGGTAGTGGCTTTGCTTCTTTAGAGCTTGGGAGCAATTATATGCGTAGATCTTTGGAAGATCCAACGGTAGGAAAATTTGGCTAGGGAAGTAGCCGACGAGGGCCAATGTATATAAATAGGGTAGAGAGCAATTGTAAAGGACACACAACATCAATTCAACCAATTTTTTTTCAAATTTATCTTTCTTTACCGCACTTTATTTATCTTTACTTTAATACATTAGGTCAGTAGAATAATCTAACCCTCGCGTCCCATCCACATAATCTGACTCTTTCATGGGGAGTCAGGATACTCACAGTCGAGGAGCAGAGTTTCCTTGTCGGCGCAATTGCTTGAAGAACAGAGGAATCAAAAACTAGTTCAAACCTCTAGCCGATCCCAAGGCTAGGACCTAAGAGTTTGACGACAGCAAAGATGATATCACTTAATTATTCATTTTTAATAATATCTAGAATAATATTCTATATTTATCTATTATAGTCAAAGAATTCACCGAGATATACATTTTTAGCTAATATTTGCAAATATATAAAGTATACATTTATTTTCGGATAGTATACAGTAAACAACATACATTATTATTGATAGCCAACTTTAAAAAATATACCTATATTTAATAAAAATATTATATGTTGTAACCGTATATATTTTAATTTCAACTAATAACTAAATTATTATAAAGTAGTTGAGATATTTAATACAATGAGTATGATCTTTTATATTTAAGAATTATTAAAATTAATAATAAGTTAACTTAATGAGTAAAATAATAAACCTTTAATGTATATATATATATATGTATATAAATTAATAATATGGGGAAGAATTTTATTCGGAGCAAATCAAAGGCTTAATTAAATAAATAATCTTAACACTTTTTTGCTACTATTTGGTAAACATTTAAATATATGAATTTCAATCTTACGTTTCAAACTTGTATTATCGCAATATATTATTTTTGTTAAACTTAATATTTGGAAATGGAAAAGTATCACATCATAATATTCAGTCATAATTTCTCAAATAAAAAACAAGATTACAAAAACATAGAACATTCATGGTGAGTGCAATATAAATTGGATAACCAAAGCCAGAATAGTCATCCACAAAACACAATGGCATCAATACTCAATTGTCTTATTTGCATATTTTTCCTCACTTTTGTCATTGAAGGTATACATGCTCTTACTTTCCTTTAGTGTTTTCCTTGTTGTTTATCGCTTCTCATCTTTAACTCTCTCTCGCTCTCTTGATGATTTCATTTCTCGATTCAAGATCCGCCATTTGTTCTAAGAATGATCTCAAAGTCGCTCAAACAAAAACAGGAGAGTAGTAGGAAAGGTCAGTGGAGAGTAACAAAGGACCAACACATGCGCTTGTACACAAAGCCAAATAATGCTAAGTCAGAAAGGGTTTCAATCATGAGTCCTCTTGACCCTTTGGTGTTATCTCAGAAAGGTGATGAGTGTCTCATTATGAATGGACATGACTTGTCATATAAAAGTATCGATGTATTCTTCTATGCTTGGGACACTCCCTTTCCTTTCGTGGTCACAAGCTCTATTGTAGGTTCCATTTGCGTATCAAATTAGAATTTTGTAATAGTATCTTTGCAAGGAAGACATATTATACAAGAGGAAAATAATTTCTCATGCGAGAAAAGAAATTTCATATTTAAAATTGATCGTACCTTGACCAATGAAGTGTTGAAGTGTTGGTTGACTCGTCGAATGGGCCGGTCGTTGAATGAGTGAAAGGACCGGTCCTGGCTTCACGCGTTGAACACCTCGGGTGGTACCTGCAAAGACACTCCGACGATCTAGTGAGAGGTCGCCGCAGATAGCACAAGGTTAGAGAACGTGCACTGATGCCATATGCGAATGGCGATATATATCGCGAGGTCCGACCGCTTTGGCGAGATTTTCGGCGGCGAAGAATTGCACTCCAGCAGCCGTGTTGGGCCGACGAGTTGGGCCGGGCCGCAGTCCAGATTCTTTGCCGCTGGCGCTTCGTATTTGCTAATACACCTGTGAACAGATTGCCCCCAAGCCTAGGTCGCTAAGAGCGGTGAGGGCTTGAATCGATGCCCCAGAGTGAAGTTATTTTGACAAACGGCGCGCGCCGTCGCTTTCTCTATAGGCGGTGTCGACCGCTTATCAACCATCGGCCGTCTTCGCGTGACGGTTGGTCTTTCCCGACATTTAAGACGTGACGCTTGGTGTTTCCGAGGTCGTCTGAGAGACACCCATTGGTGAGAAGACGAAAACGCTTGCGACGCTTTCAGATCCCGGTCCCTTCGCGCCATGAATCGCACTATAAATAGCCCTTCACGAGTTCATTTCTCACACTTCCAAGAATTGCTCGCCAATGACCGACTTGCATTCATAGTCAAGCTCGCTCTACTCGCGACCGATCTACAACATCCGCTAAGGTATGAATCGATCTCTCCTTTACTTTTTAAACTTGAGCTTTTACTTGAAAGTACTTTGTGCTTTTCCACGCCTCGTGATAGGGGTGTCGTCGAGGGATGGCCAAATCGCCTCTCATGAGTGTTCGCTTTCGACCGACCGACTCGCTCCCTTTATCACGTGTGTTTTTGCATGCCACGGACGAAATTGACCGCCCGTATTCCCGGAAAGCCACCGCAATCTTTCGCTACATACATGTCGAGACCGGGCGAGCCCAATCTCCACGAGGCGAGTCTAAGTCGTCTTCGGGCGACAAAGGTTCTAGCTCTTCAAGTAGTTCCTCGAGCAAGGACGAGCTCGAGTTCTCGTTCTTCCGGTCGAGGATCGGCCGACCCAAGAGTATCGGTTCCGTGTCCGCCCATTTTGCTGAAGGTGAAAGAACTCTCCACCGCCAGAGGACATTGTTTCTCGAGCGGAGGGAGAAGAAGAAGATGTCGATGTGATTATCATTGACGATGATGAGGCGCAGAGTGCTGTCCCAGCCGCGGACGAGGAGATGGTGGAGGCCGGCCGGCGCCGAGAGCCAAGAAGTCTCGCGGAAGAGGTGATTCACCCCGCCTTGATGGTTCGTCCGGAAGTAAACATCGGGGTCGAACGGCGGTCGGCCAAGTCCAAGCCGATGTAGCCCGAGATGTGTCCGACATGTCTTGGGTATCGGAAACTCTTCGCTCTAATAGGAGCATTATTATCGCCGCCACGATGCTTTGCCCGACCGCGAGCGCCTCGATGACTCACCGGCCGAGGGTGAGAGGCATGAAGGACGGTGAAGATATTGCCACTTATTCTCCCAACTTCAAGTTCACGATGTACCGCTCGTGTTCGAGCGGATGAAGATTACCCTCCATTTATCGAGTTTCAACGTGGCGCCCCAAGCGTCACATCGGTGTCGCCTCTTCAACTCCATCCTAACGCATGGGCGCCTCAAAACTTTCGAGGTCCTCTTGACTAAGCCGGGTCGGCGGTGCCTCGGTCATGCTTTTCTTTACTCTCTTTGAGTGAGTGGCTCGGGAGAAGGCTAACAAGGAGAAGAGGAGCAAGTCTCCTTTAAGATGCGTAAGACTCACCACCGGTTTTTCAAAGCATTCCAGAGTCGTTGGGAGCGGCCCGGAGAAGCTTGATATTTCTCGGATCGCTCCCACCGAGGAGGCCGGTAAGGCCGTGTCGAGGTCCAACCGACGGAATGCTCGCCCACCTTACTTTCCCATCATGTGGAACGAGGCTCACTTCGCAGCGGCCCGGGATTACATTTACTCAACCAAAGATTTGGGGAGGCCGACCGCAATCTCTGGACATGATCAAGGCGCCGGGCATGATGCGCCCGGATCCTAAGGGTGACATACCTTATCGACCCTTTGTCTTGCTCGAGGCCGTGGACACGGAGGCCGAGATTGGTTTGCCTTTGAACTTTGCCTTTACATTTTTTTGTCAAATCTTTTCTTCTAACTCATAACTCGTTATTTTGCGTAAAGAATGGTGGTAAAAATCGGGGCCGTGATCGAGTCCGGCCCCGAACCTGCTGCAATCCCAGGAGCTAAGAGGTACGACGGATCTCGCCGGGAGGTCCTCGAATCGTCCTCCGTTGCCCCCTACTCCCAAGGGCCAAAAGAAGAAGCCAAAGACAAATTTGCTGTCGTTCGGCCGCCCCATCGTGGCCGACGATCGCTCCGCCAAGCGGATAAGGCTCGACGATCGACATGGATTCCGCCAAGGCCGACTCCCCTATTCTCTCGCTTGAGCGTTTAGGACAGTCGAGCTCGAGTGGTTCAGAAAAAGCCGATGGAGGTCTGTGGCTTTCTGCGCTGGGGATAGATAAAATCATGACCGAGTGGGGCCAAGTCGAAGGTACTTTACTTTTTCAAATCCGTTATTTCTTTTGTCTTAGATCGACCGACTAACAGCTGGACGATCTCTGTTTGCAGGGGCTCGCGCTGCTAAGGAGTCTTTGTCCGAGCTGCAGGTGAAGTACGACAAGCTTGCCAAGGCCAAGAAAGAAGCTCTTCAGCGGGGCGAGGAGGACCGGGCCAAGCTTGCCAAGAGGAATAAGGAGCTCGGTGGGCAAGTGACAAATCTGAAGAACGATGTCGAAGCCTTGGAAAAGGATAAGGCCAGATTGGAGGCCGAGAATGCCGAACTGCAGGCGAAGATCCAAATGGTTGCCTGTGCCGGGCCGGGAGGCAAAGAATCGAGCGCTTCTATAACGCTCTTGCTCAGCGCGTGCCTTGAATGCGGATCTCAAGATCAACTTCGATGAGAAGATGATAAATCCCGCCATTACGCTATGGAGAACAAGATCATGCCGCTCGAGCAAAGAGACGAACATGGAAACGCTTGTTCGACCGGGCCACCATTCTTTCTCAAACCTCCGCCCCGCTGCGAGTGGTGTAATTCTTGTAATCGCTTAACTTGCCTTCGCACAACAATTTTCCCCGCCTTCGCGTGCGATATTTCAATTTAGTGGATGCTCGGCCGACCAAGGCCCCCATGTTTGTAATGACAATTTCTTTCCGCTTGATTTGCTTGTTTACTTAAATTTGATTGCTTCGCATTTATTTTTCTAAGTTCACGAACTTTAAATCTAGGTCGCTCGGCATTTCTTACCTGCTAAACGGTGCCCACTCGGTGACACTTGATTGGGCCATTCCGATGGCACTCGATTGGGCCATTTTGATGGCACTGAGGTAGGTCGTTTCGACGCCTATCGCGATGGGTTATAACTTAACCTCGCCATTTTCGATGGCACTCGTTGAGTCAACTTCGGTGATCGTTGCTTGTGCCGTCTCGGCGGCACACGCTGCGGATCGTTTCGACGACCCGAGATTCGTGGGTTATCTAACCCTTGGGCCATTTCGATGGCGCTCGATATAGGTCGTTTCGACGACCTAACGTTGTGGGTTGTTACTTAACCTCGGGCCATTTCGATGGCTTTCGAGGTAGATCGCTTTCGACGATCAAGTTTGATAAATCTTCGATCGCTCCTTTGCCACGGGCAACCTTGAGCGACCGGTCATACATTCCTGCGAGAAAGTAAAGAACACATCACGTTTCTAAAGGTCAGGCCTCTGTAAAAAACCCAGTGGGAAAAAGCGCTGCACGCTTTTCATTAATAGATCGGTCATTTATTACATTCAAGTCGTTTGTTACATTCAGACGTAATACTTCCTGAGTTTTTCTGCATTCCATGTTCTGGGGATAGTCGCCCCATCGATGGTTTCCAGCTCGTAAGCCCCTTTCCGATCTTGTTGATGACTGCATGCGGACCTTCCCAATTTGGTGCGAGCTTCCTTGGCGTGCATTCTTGTTCCTCACGCCGCCCGCCTCGGGACGAAATGACCGACGGTGAAGTCTCTCTTTTGCACGCGAGTATTGTATCTGGCTGCGACCTTCTGTTTGATTAATTGCTCTCTTAGTGACGCTTGGGTGCGCAGCTCTTCAATTAAGTCCAATTCTTCCCGAATAGCTCGGTTGTTGTCGACCACTGTAGGGGGATTCGAAGTTCTCCAATTCAGCTCGCCCATCTCTATGGGTATCACAAAGACGATCCCATATACCGATGCAATGGGGACTCCCGGCCGTTGAGTGAGGGGTAGTCCTGTAGGCCCATAGAACGGACTGCAGTTCTTCGACCCAGTTCCCTTTCGCTTCATTGAGTCTTCGCTTCAACCCACGCAGAATTACTCTGTTGGCCGCTTCAGCTTGACCGTTAGTCTGAGGGTGCTCGACCGAGGTGAAACGCTGTTTTACCCCTAAGTCGGCCAACATTTCTCTGAATCTCTTGTCTCGTGAACCGTGCCGTTGTGCGTTATTAGTTCTTTGAGGATCCCAAAACGGGCAACACACACCGTGAAGAATTTGCTTACTTTCGCCGAGGTGATGGTTGCAAGAGGCTCGGCCTCGACCCACTTAGTAAAATAATCTACCGCCACGATCAAGAACTTGAACTGGCCTGGAGCAGGTGGAAACGGGCCTAGTAGATCCATGCCCCACCAAGCGAACGGCCAAGGTGAGACAAGACTTTGCAACTCTGTGGAAGGTGCAATGTGGACATCAGCATGCATCTAGCATTTCTTGCACTTCTGAACGAGCTTCTTGGCATCCTCGTCCATGGTCGGCCAATAATAGCCGGCCCTGAGAGCCTTCTTAGCTATGGAACGGGCGCCTTGGTGACTTCCACAAACACCTTCATGAATGTCCCTCAGAAAATGGTCGGCTTCGACCGACGTAAGACACCTTAATAATGGTGAGGAGAATCCTCTTCTGTATAACCTTCCTTCTATTACCGAATACTTGGTCGCTCTGAGTCTGACCAACTTAGCTTGCTTTGGATCGCTCGGCTCTTCCTTCAACAATGTACCTTAGGATAGGGCGATCCAATCAAATCAGGCTTTGACACACGTAACGCCAACGATCGACTTGGCTTGGTTGAAACGCTCGGCGATTTAGTCTCTTGAATCACACTTCGTGATTCCCTGAGTCTTGGTACTTGCCGCTTTGATAGTATATCCGCTCGAACATTTTCGGTCCGAGGCACATGGGTCACTTCGCCTTGGCCGAATCGCTGAGAAGCTCTCTTACCTCGGCTAGGTAATTCTTCAAAGACGCGTCCTTAGCATCATATAATTCTTTGATCTCGCGAGACGACCAAGCAAGGAGTCCGATCAAGTTCAACTAGGTCAACATTGAAGTCTCGGCGCGGCCGCAGTCGGCTTATACACGCCTCATATTCGGCCCGATTGTTTGAAGTGTGGAATGCAAAGGATAAAGAGACCTCCACACCAGTGCCTTCGAATTTTCTAGTATTAGGCCGGCTCGCTTCCTTTGCTATTAGACGACCCATCTACATGCAAGATCCGTGTCGCTCCAAATTGATCTTCCGGGGTAGGAGTCATTTCCGCTATAAAGTCGGGCCAACACCGCTTTTGCGGCCGATCCGATTCAAATTTGATGCCAAATTCACCGAGCTCCACCGCCCACTTTATCATTCGCCCCGCCAGTCTGGCCGATGAAGGACTTGCTCGATCGGTGATCGGTCCTTACCACGACACGGTGGGCCACAAAGTAGGGTCTCAACCTTCGAGCAAAGAATCGAGGAGTGCAAGAGCAAACTTCTATTTTCTCGGTACCTCACTCGGGACCTTGCAAAGACTTTACTAATGAAGTAGACCGATTCTCGCTTTAGATCGTTCTTCTAACTAGCACAAAGACTTAGAACTTCTTCTCGTTATAGCCAAGTACATCTATATCTGACGCTCTCGCCCAAGAACGCTTGGTCATGATCGGCGGGCTAACCAAAGCTTGCTTTAATTCATCCAAATACACGGCATTGGTCGGCCCACTCAAAGTCCACCTCTTTCTTCAAAGAATAAACAGATGGAAGCGACTTGCGTGCCGCTTTGGGAATGAACTCGATAGAGCGCCACCATGCCATTCACCGTTGTATTTCCTTTTTCGATGTTGGCGGCCTCATATCGGCGATCGCCCTACATTTTTCGTGGGTTTGCTTCTATCCTCTCTCGCTTAGGTGAAAGCCCAAAAATCTGCCTACTCACCCCAAAGGTACACTTCTCGTGATTTAGTCTAAGCGAATTCTTTCTAGCTTCTTCAAATATTTCCTCGAGGTCGCTCACATGATCCGGGTCGGTTACGCTTTTGATGATCATGTCATCCAAGTACACCTCTCGAGATTCGACCGACCGCCTCTTAAAAATTTTGTTCATCATCCGCCGGTAGTCGCTCAGCCGTTCTTCGTGCCGAAATGCATCACCTTGTACCAAAATTTCCGATCCGTCATGAATGCCGCTCTTGTGTCGATCGTGGGGATACATCGTGATCCGATTGTACCACGAGTAAGCGCCCGTAAAAGACAGAATTTGTAGCTCGAGGCCCCATCGACCACTTGTCGATGTTGGAGTACGGGAAGGCATCCTTCGGGCATGCCTTATTGAGATCGGTGTAGTCTACACACATCCTCCATTTTCCGTTCTTCTTTTTAACCAACACGACATTGGATAGCCGTGTCGTGTACTTGATCTCTTCTATGAAATTGGCCTTTATGAGGTCCTCAACGGCCTTTGCAAATGGCTTGAGATTTTTCCTCGCTCGAGCACGCCTTCTTTGGGCGACCGCTTGATCCCTTCATCGATCGAAAGTCGATGGCGTGCTACTTCGATAGGAATGCCGGGCATGTCCGATGCCCGCCATGCGAACAGTCAAGATAGTCTCTCAAACATTGCACAAGGTCTTGCTTCACTTGCTCGTGAGGTCGCTACCGAGCTTGACTATCTTGGTTGGGTCGTCTCCCAACTGCACATCTATTAGTTCTCCATGAGGTTCTGGCCTTTTCAACCTATTTTTCAGTTCTCGGGCCAAGTCATCATCGTTATCCTCTGGGTCGCTGTCTGGATCATACCGAGCATCCAAATCGGTGACATTGACTTGATGGCCTTCACCAGTGCTTTGAACGTTTGGGCCAAGATCTACCTCATCGCAAATTTGCTGATACAGGTCGTGGCTTCTTCTTGCTGCCTCTAGGTCGGCCGCCAGGGTAACTACCTGGTCGTCTTTGCTGTAGAATTTCATCTTTAGATGTACTGTTGACGCCACGGCCTCTAGCTTGCCCAGGGTTGGCCTACCAATGATACACTGATAGCATGATTTGAGGGGGAGTACGAGGAACGTTGTGCGGACCGTCCTGTACAAGGTGCTATCTCCAGTGTCGTAACCAAATGTGACCATGAGTTCAATCGTCCCCAAAGGGTATGTGACCGCTCCATTGAAGCCGGTTAGGGGAGTAGGCTCGGCCTGGGGAATTATCTCGCTCCGATCGACCTTGATCTTGTCAATCAAGCCTTCAAACATAATGTCGGCCGAGCTACCCTGGTCGACTAGAATTCTTTGAACTTCAGTATTGGCCATAACTGCCCTGATTACCAACGGAACATAACTGTTCGGCCTACCATCGTGTAGGTCGCTATCTCCAAACGAGATGGGGGGTCTATTCGAGACCGGTGGGACTGCTGACGTTGAACCGACCATCAGGAGCTCGTCCCACTTCCTCTTTGTGGCTTTATTTGATTCTCTACGGTCCAACGGATTTCCACCGTGAATGACCATTGCGACGTTGCGACCCCTGGATCGTGGAGCTTCTCGATCCTCAGACCGGTCCTTGTCTTGGGTGCTTGAAACAACTAGAGCACCCTTCCCTCGGTCTGGATCAGCTTTTTTCTGCTTCTCTTGAGGTCGGTCGCCTTCCTCCGGCCTCACATACTTTCCCAACTTTCCTTTCTGAATGAGCTCTTCGATATCATCTTTGAGGGCCATACAGTCGTTAGTATCATGACCCTTGCTTTTGTGGTAACGGCAATATCTTTTAGTCGGCCGAGCCCCCTTCTTGAGCACGAGTGGATCGGGCCGCTTTACTCCTACAAATTCATTATTTTGGCACTCGCTATAGATCTGTGCAATAGAGGTGTTTAGCCGAGTGCGATGATCGAACTTCTTATCTCGAAAGTCGACCGATTGTCGCGGGCGACCTTCATGCCCTTTGGCTTCTTTGCTTCGCTTCTCTTCTTTAGGTCGTGCGCGGATGGCCTTTCTTGCTGCCAAGGTTTCTTCATACGCCATGTGGACGTTAGCCCTCGTTAAGAAGTAGCTGAGATCTTGGTAATGGTTAAGAGTGAATTCTTCTACGAACCTGGTCCTGGGTCGAATACCACGCCTCGTATATTTTAGCTTGTCCTTGTCTGACAAGTCCCGAACGGACTCGGCCTCAGTGTTAAACCGGTCGATATACTGTCTCAGCGTCTCATTGTCGCCTTGAACAACAGAGTCCAAGTATTCTTCATACCGATATTGGCAGCGGTTTGCGCAGTAGTGAGACAAGAATATTCTCGATCAGTGTCGTCCCATGAGGAGATGGAATTGGTCGCAGAGACTCCCACCATTCCAATGCTCTACCCGTCCAAAGGATCGGGAAAAAGCCCGCATTTCATGGTCGGCCCCACCCCTATAATAACAGTAATTATTGAAGTAGCGGAGATGTTTGTCCGGATCTCCTCGGTACCAAACTTGTTGAGATCGGGCGCTTGCGGAGATCTCTCGGAATTTTGTAACGCCCGATCTCCCCGGAGAACGGGCGTGCTCATTCTCGAATGCCGCTCGACCCAAAGGGTTGCATTGCGAGGCATGCCTCGCGCCGACATTCCATAGAATCCTCCGGATGGGCGGTTGGTGGAAGCCGAGGAGGCCTTCTCGGGTCGCCGCTTTGGCCTCTCCTTGGCCGATGCGAACGCCCCCGATTCTTCCATCCTCGTAATCTTCCGGCTCTTCTCGAGAATCCCAAGACCGCTTCTCGACCGACGTGACCCGACGACTCATTGAGGAGTACTGGTGGGTGAGCGACCGCGCCGGGGCGGTAGCTAGAATCTTCATAGTCATTGGACATCGAATGGCGTCTACGCGCGTTCTCGCTTTCGGGGCGACCTATGCGCCTCGCCTGTCTGCCTTGCCGAGAACGATGAGTAGTGCTCTCTCGGCGAAAATGCTCCTTTCGTGGAGGAGCGGTGTCTTCGCGCCGGCCGGCGGCGAGCGTATGTTCTCCGCTTTCGCGCGCGGGCGGCCGAATCGAACCTCTTTCATACCGAGAGATGAGCGCGTCTCGGCCCCGCGATCACTGATTTTTGTTTTGCGTGATTTGCAAAACGGCTTGAGTGACATGGTCCTGCAGAGGTTCTCAATGCCCGCTTCAATCACCTCGGGCGGCAAGTCTCCGTGAACGGGCGGTTGAATCTCGTTGGAGGATAGGTCCGCGACCGCTGTGCACCGGGTTCTTGTCGCGAAGTCCTCGAGACTCGTGGACGGTGACGCCACGCCCCGGTCTCCTGCCGATTCTGCCGGAGGGATTGAGTCGAGACGTGGCCCGCCCGCGGGCCGGTCGCGTGGAGCCATGAAGGAGGTAGGATAGCGCACGCCTCCCACGTGGTCGCCAATTGATCGTACCTTGACCAATGAAGTGTTGAAGTGTTGGTTGACTCGTCCGAATGGGCCGGCCGTTGAATGAGTGAAAGGACCGGTCCCGGCTTCACGCTGCTTGAACACCTCGGGTGGTACCGCAAAGACACTCCGACGATCTAGTGAGAGGTCGCCGGGCGATAGCACAAGGTTAGAGAACGTGCTGATGCCATATGCGAATGGCGATATATATCCGCGAGGTCCGACCGCTTTGCGCGAGATTTTCGGCCGACGAATTGCGCTCCAAGCGGCGTGTTGGGCGTCGAGTTGGGCGGGCCACAGTCCATTCTTGTCGCTGGCGCTTCGTATTTGCTAATACACCTGTGAACAAAAATACAAGATTGTAAGAATTTTATGTCACTATTCTTCTCTTAATAATGAAAAATTCATAAAATCTAAACCTAATAGAAACAAAGAATACAATCTGATACTGACTTTGAAACTAAATTCAGCCTGGGAGTGATTCGGGAATACACAAAATTCTCCTTAATATTTATTTAACAACCATCTCTATTTGCAAATAATACCCCAAACATAATTGATATGAAACTCATAAGAAGTATATATATATATATATATATATATATATATATATATATATATATATATATTATAAAAGAAATTTACGATATATCATGCAATACGTACTCTTCGCACGAGTAATGAAAAACTCATTTCGAGCATACAACCCACTGTCGTACAAAAAGATATTGTTATGTAAATAAAATAAAATTGCTATGTGTTCAAATCTAACGTTATTTGTTCACTTAACTATCCTTGTACAAATTTCCCTTTTCTTATCTAAACACGCATAAATTGGTGTCACGATTTACCTCTTGTCAAATATAATGAGAGCAATTCTTATATTACCTACATTATAGTTTGGAAGAAAGAAGCTTACAACATAAACCAAGGTTGTACAATGTAAGCAAAATTTTTTTTCAGCTAGTAATTATTTTGTTAGGGTAAAATCTTACTAACATAGTCCCTTCCGACTTGCAAAGTATTCAAATTCCTTAGACTCTTCCTTACGAATGATGTAACTAACATCAAGCTTACGCCATATGTACCATAATGTTACATATGCTCTTGTTTAGTACTTACACCTCAATCTTACCATTGGCTCAAAGTTCATACTTTATTGTCTTATTAGACGTATCTAATAGGCTAATAGTAAATTACAAAAATGAGTAATGTTATAAAAATATTGCTTTAAAATACTTAGTTCTATTTAAAAGTATGACATTACACGATAAAATATTTGTTTATAAAACTTCTCTTATCTAAGGACTGTATATTGATTTTGTTTCTTCATGAGATATTATCTACAAAACATAAACCTAATTTAATAAATAGTTTAGGAAAAAGCTCAATTCCTATAACCACTAGTGATAATAAGTGTTTTTGAAAGTTATTGATCATGATAAAAAATATAACGGAAAACCTACAAGACAAAACACCTCGAGGAAGGGGTAAGCCCGAGGGGAAATGAGCAGGGCCGAGAGAAAGTCAAGCCTCAGCCTATAGAGTGCCTCGGCCACGGTGGCTTTGGTGCCTGAGTCCATCAGATTGCCTGAGGGGCAAGAGGAAGCCGAGGGAGAAAGTGGCCAAGGTAAGGTAGGCTTGCTTGGAAGGCACGAGGGAAGCACGAGGATTGCACATGGGACTAGCCACAGATTAAGCGAAGAAGCGAAACCTTTGGAGAGTGGCACGAAGAAGTTTCACCCCACTAACCGTGCTAGTGGGGATCGTGGGTAGTGGCTTTGCTTCTTTAGTGCTCGGGAGCAATTATATGCGTAGATCTTTGGAAGATCCAACGGTAGGAAAATTTTGGCTAGGGAAGTGGCCGACGAGGGCCAATGTATATAAATAGGGTAGAGAGCAATTGTAAAGGACACACAACATCAATTCAACCAATTTTTTTTCAAATTTATCTTTCTTTACCGCACTTTATTTATCTTTACTTTAATACATTAGGTCAGTAGAATAATCTAACCCTTGCGTCCCATCCACCTAATCTGACTCTTTCTTGGGGAGTCGGGATACTCACAATCGAGGAGCGAGTTTCCTTGTCACAAGCAATTGCTTGAAGAACAGAGGAATCAAAAACTAGTTCAAACCTCTAGCCGATCCCAAGGCTAGGACCTAAGAGTTTGACGACAAAGAAATATGATATCACTTAATTATTCATTTTTAATAATATCTAGAATAATATTCTATATTTATCTATTATAGTCAAAGAATACACCGAGATATACATTTTTAGCTAATATTTGCAAATATATAAAGTATTTATTTATTTTCGGATAGTATACAGTAAACAACATACATTATTATTGATAGCCAACTTTAAAAAATATACCTATATTTAATAAAAATATTATATGTTGTAACCGTATATATTTTAATTTCAACTAATAACTAAATTATTATAAAGTAGTTGAGATATTTAATACAATGAGTATGATCTTTTATATTTAAGAATTATTAAAATTAATAATAAGTTAACTTAATGAGTAAAATAATAAACCTTTAATGTATATATATATATATATATATATATATATATATATATATATATATATATATGTATATAAATTAATAATATGGGGAAGAATTTTATTCGGAGCAAATCAAAGGCTTAATTTAATAAATAATCTTAACACTTTTTTGCTACTATTTGGTAAACATTTAAATATATGAATTTCAATCTTACGTTTCAAACTTGTATTATCGCAATATATTATTTTTGTTAAATTTAATATTTGGAAATGGAAAAGTATCACATCATAATATTCAGTCATAATTTCTCAAATAAAAAACAAGATTACAAAAACATAGAACATTCATGGTGAGTGCTATATAAATTGGATAACCAAAGCCAGAATAGTCATCCACCAAACACAATGGCATCAATACTCAATTGTCTTATTTGCATATTTTTCCTCACTTTTGTCATTGAAGGTATACATGCTCTTACTTTCCTTTAGTGTTTTCCTTGTTGTTTATCGTTTCTCATCTTTAACTCTCTCTCTCTTTTTTTGATGATTTCATTTCTGATTCAGTATCCGCCATTTGCTCTAAGAATGATCTCATAGTCGCTCAAACAAAAACAGGGAGAGTAGTACAGGGAAAGGCTGTGTGGAGAGTAACAGTGACCAACACATGCGCTTGTACACAAAGCCAAATAATGCTAAGCTGTAAAGGGTTTCAATCATGAGTCCTCTTGACCCTTTGGTGTTATCTCAGTGAAAGGTGATGAGTGTCTCATTATGAATGGACATGACTTGTCATATAAAAGTATCGATGTATTCTTCTATGCTTGGGACACTCCCTTTCCTTTCGTGGTCACAAGCTCTATTGTAGGTTCCATTTGCGTATCAAATTAGAATTTTGTAATAGTATCTTTGCAAGGAAGACATATTATACAAGAGGAAAATAATTTCTCATGCAGAAAAAGAAATTTCATATTGAAAATACAAGATTGTAAGAATTTTATGTCACTATTCTTCTCTTAATAATGAAAAATTCATAAAATCTAAACCTAATAGAAACAAAGAATACAACTGACATCGACTTTGAAACTAAGTTCAACTCGGGAGTGATTCGGAATACACAAAATTCTCCTTAATATTTATTTAACAACCATCTCTATTTGCAAATAATACCCCAAACATAATTGATATGAAACTCAAGTAAGTACATATATATATTATAAAAGAAATTTACGATATATCATGCAATACGTACTCTACATTGCGAGTAATGAAAAACTCATTTCGAGCATACAACCTTTCGTCGTACAAAAAGATATTGTTATGTAAATAAAATAAAATTGCTATGTGTTCAAATCTAACGTTATTTGTTCACTTAACTATCCTTGTACAAATTTCCCTTTTCTTATCGAAACACGTACAATTGGTGTCACCAGTTACCTCTTGTCAAATATAATGAGAGCAATTCTTATATTACCTACATTTTAGTTTGGAAGAAAGAAGCTTACAACATAAACCAAGGATGTACAATGTAAGCAAAATTTTTTACATCTAGTAATTATTTTGTTAGGGTAAAATCTTACTAACATAGTCCCTTCAGACTTGCAAGTATTCAGTCCCTTAGACTCTTCCTTACGAATGATGTAACTAATAACGTTTCGCGGCCATATGTACCATAATGTTACATATGCTCTTGTTTAGTACTTACACCTCAATCTTACCATTGGCTCAAAGTTCATACTTTATTGTCTTATTAGACGTATCTAATAGGCTAATAGTAAATTACAAAAATGAGTAATGTTATAACAATATTGCTTTAAAATATTTAGTTCTATTTAAAAGTATGACATTACACGATAAAATATTTGTTTATAAAACTTCTCTTATCTAAGGACTGTATATTGATTTTGTTTCTTCATGAGATATTATCTACAAAACATAAACCTAATTTAATAAATAGTTTAGGAAAAAGCTCAATTCCTATAACCACTAGTGATAATAAGTGTTTTTGAAAGTTATTGATCACGATAAAAAATATAACGGAAAACCTACAAGACAAAACACCTCGAGGAAGGGGTAAGCCCGAGGGGAAATGAGCAGGGCCGAGAGAAAGTCAAGCCTCAGCCTATAGAGTGCCTCGGCCACGGTGGCTTTGGTGCCTGAGTCCATCAGATTGCCTGAGGGGCAAGAGGAAGCCGAGGGAGAAAGTGGCCAAGGTAAGGTAGGCTTGCTTGGAAGGCACGAGGGAAGCACGAGGATTGCACATGGGACTAGCCACAGATTAAGCGAAGAAGCGAAACCTTTGGAGAGTGGCACGAAGAAGTTTCACCCCACTAACCGTGCTAGTGGGGATCGTGGGTAGTGGCTTTGCTTCTTTAGTGCTCGGGAGCAATTATATGCGTAGATCTTTGGAAGATCCAACGGTAGGAAAATTTTGGCTAGGGAAGTGGCCGACGAGGGCCAATGTATATAAATAGGGTAGAGAGCAATTGTAAAGGACACACAACATCAATTCAACCAATTTTTTTTCAAATTTATCTTTCTTTACCGCACTTTATTTATCTTTACTTTAATACATTAGGTCAGTAGAATAATCTAACCCTTGCGTCCCATCCACCTAATCTGACTCTTTCTTGGGGAGTCAGGATACTCACAGTCGAGGAGCAGAGTTTCCTTGTCGGCGCAATTGCTTGAAGAACAGAGGAATCAAAAACTAGTTCAAACCTCTAGCCGATCCCAAGGCTAGGACCTAAGAGTTTGACGACAGCAAATATGATATCACTTAATTATTCATTTTTAATAATATCTAGAATAATATTCTATATTTATCTATTATAGTCAAAGAATACACCGAGATATACATTTTTAGCTAATATTTGCAAATATATAAAGTATTTATTTATTTTCGGATAGTATACAGTAAACAACATACATTATTATTGATAGCCAACTTTAAAAAATATACCTATATTTAATAAAAATATTATATGTTGTAACCGTATATATTTTAATTTCAACTAATAACTAAATTATTATAAAGTAGTTGAGATATTTAATACAATGAGTATGATCTTTTATATTTAAGAATTATTAAAATTAATAATAAGTTAACTTAATGAGTAAAATAATAAACCTTTTTTTTTTTTTTTTGCAAAAGAAGGGTTTATGGAGCCTCGTTAAAACCTTCTGATGGAAAACCCTCCTTAGGGAAAAACCATCAAGAAGGAAAGAGTACTCCCCCTACAATTTATTAATAAAAAGTGGAAAATATACAAGAGACATGGGGGGACTAGGCCAAAACCCATGAGTAAATTAACAATACAACCAAAAGGAAAGAGTAACACTCCTATAACAAGGAAACTTGACCTAGGAAGATGAAAAATGGCATGCAAAAGCATCACAAAAGTGACTTTCATCCCAACCAGGTTGGCACCAAAGACACTAACAATCATTTGCAGCACACCAAAAACAAAAGCCAGAAAAAAAAAAAAACAAGACAATAAGATAAAATATGGCGTGCAAAAGCATCACTAAAGTGAGTCTCATCCCAACCAGGTTGGCACCAAAAACACTAACAATCATTTGCAAAGACACCAAAAGCAAAGTCCAATGAGAAAGCTAAAAGCAATAAATGTAAATCAATTAAACCTATAGTTGGGCAGGCGGATCTATTTCTGCAGGTTCATCGGCAATGAAGCTGGGGGAAAGTCCCACTGCATAAGATCACTAGTGTTAATACCATATGCGGCAAGCTTGTCAAGACAAAGTTACCTTCTCTCAGATATGTGAGTGCAAACAAAAGTCATTTGTCTTGTCGATAAACACAATTATCCCAACGAGTTCGAGCTTCCAAGGAACTATATTACAATTCTTGAAAGCAGAGACCACCAATTGAGAGTCGATTCCACCCACAAATAATGCCAACCTTTAACAAAAGCAATTTCAATAGCTAACATGGCCCCAACCAGCTCGGCATGCAGAGCATAACTGTTACCAATGGACGTGGAAAAACAACCAAGAATAGCAGCCCTTCTGTCTCTGAAAATACCACCACAAGCAGCAGGCCCAGGGCTACCGCTTCGCACACCATCGATGTTACACTTAATCATATAAGGCGCGGGGAATCCAGGTGAACCTCTTTAATGTTCCTAGAGCTTCTATAATTACCGATAATATTGAAGGCTTTGATGATCTTAAACTCGCAAACAGAGGACGACAAAGGAGAAGTAAGCATTTCTACGAGCGACATTAGAAATAATTAAATTTATAGCCGATTGAAAGGGGATTATGTAGTTATTGAATCTCACTTGATTCCGGCAATACCAAATGGTCCAAAAAACATTAACAATCGCAGCAGAGACAATATCCTGCAATTGGGGGCTCCAACCATGAGAGGTCAAAGACAATATGTTCTGATAAGAAGCAAGATCAATATGGAGACTCAGATACCTCCCACCCGACTCCAAATACGTTGGGCAAAAAGGCGCACCAAGGAAGATATGTTGGGAGGTCTCAGAAGCATTACCACAAAGGCTGCAAATCGAGACGACAGTGCAACCTCTAACGCAGAGTTGATCATCAGTTGGCATCTTATTATGAAGAGTTCTCCAAAGGATAAAACATTTAGAAGGCGGGATGAACGGCTTCCAGATGGACTTGGTCCAAGGAACCACTTGCCCTGGGGGGTTACAGAAAAGAAAAGACTCTTTGAAAGTCAAATCCCCAGAAACTGAGTGATTCCACATCAATTGATCCTCAGTCCAAACAAAAGGAATAGCAATCGCTTGAATTTCCGAATGAAGGTGAGGGAAGTGAGAGGAAAGGTCCGCAGGAATGGACCATCTACCATCAACAATAAAGTCCCTGAGGTTAGCCTTAAGATCCTTATGTAACACAGGGGGAATTCCGATAATATCTACAATAGGTCTAGAAAGCCAAGTATCAGTCCAAAAATTTATGTTGATCCCATTCCCCAGCTTCCAAGTCGAATTCGCAATGATATCAGAGATATGAGATTTAAACCCTATCCAGATAGAAGAGGAAACATGATAATTCATCGGCTTATTATTTCTCAAAACTCGGCTTTTAAATGTAAGGCCCACTCGCAGATTCGTAGAAATAAAGTTCCAACCGAGCTTAAGCATACCCGCATTATTTATAGCTCGATGAGACCGCACTCCAACCCACCTTCCCGATAGGGCTTACACACCTTACTCCAAGCCACCGTAACAAGCTTCCTAGAATTAATGTCACGCACCAAACAAAGTTTCTAATCCAGTGTCAACAAGATTTTAGCGACTAGCGAAAGCCAAACATAAATCCGGAAACTATAAACCAACATGCTAAGAACCACAGAATTAACAAGAAGAACACGCCCCATGATAGACAAAAGAGAGCCTTTCCAGGAGGAAAGTTTGGCTTTAATTCTATCAACAATCGGTAATAAGTGAATTTTCCGAGGCTTACCTTTAAAGAGCGGAACACCAAGATAATTAAAAGGGAAAGAGCCCTGGGAAAAACCAAGAGAGGCTGAAATAAGCCGTGATACGGGAAGAAGAAAGGTTACTAGTATAAAATTTAGACTTCTCCTTGCTAATCACCTTGAAGCTTGCTCATACGAGGAAAAAGAGTCAACAAACTAGTCAAACTTTTCCTAGTTGCCCGATGAGAAAATCATAATTTCATCACAATATAAAACAGGGCTAGGCATACGGAAACCTCTGGGCCCCACAAAAAGCTGAAGCTTACCATCATCAACAAGCTTAGAAATACCTCTACTAAGAACATCTTCACCAGACGGAAAGAAAGAGGGACAAAGGATCACCTTGTCTAACACCCTTTGCGACCAAAGAAGCCAACCGCAGATCCGTTAATAGAGAAAGAGAGCTTGGCGGAATGAAGAATAGTATTAATCCAAGAGCGTAATTTATCGTTAAAGCCGAAAAGCAACAAAGACATGAAGCAAAAGTTCCAATCAATAGTGTCAAAAGCCTTTTTGATATCGATTTTCAGGGCAAGTTGACCACCATAGGCCCTTTTTTGGAGCAAGTTAATTGACTCAGAAGCTGTGCAGATACAATCAGAAATATTTCTACCTTTGACAAAGCCCCTCTGATTATCCGAAATAATTCTAGGGGCAACAAGGGCAAGTCTATCAAATGATGACCTTAGTAATGATTTTAAACTTGAAGTTAGCAAGAGCTATAGGTGCAGTAGAGATCAACTCTATCCGCCTCCACTTTAGGAATCGAGCGACAATATTAGAATTGAAGTTAGGAAGCAACCAACCATGTTGAAAAAATTGAAAGACAGCATTATAAACATCCTGAGGGAACAGAAATTTGCTGCACGTGGATTCGTTTAAACCACTAGATGATTTCGCACGGGACCCGATGTGCGTGGAAGCTTTACACAACAGCATGGGACAAAGCGCTGCAGCTGCTGTCCTGTCTTCTTCTGTCAAAGTCGCCGTGGGTCCCTCCAGGAAAGTGGCGTCAGCCATTCTTGTGGATTCCAACGATGTAAACACTTGCTTCTCGGCAAGGTGGAAACAGATCATTATCAGATCACGGTCGATTCTTCGCGGAAAAATGACACTGTGAAAAATCAAATTCCGGTTAAATCTTTTGCACAAGCTCTTACTGGACTACAGGATAAAATTTGCGCCATTCCGCTCACTCAACTTCCTCGCCCGTGTATTAAAGGAGATGAGCTTGCTATTTCTATCCCGCAGGATGAGTACGTTCTTTGGTGTGGAAGGGTGCAAGTCGATCTTCACGGCAGAATTTTTTTCAAAAGAGACACTCCCGAAGTTTGACGCCTTGCGCTCCAAACTTCAAACGCTATGGAAGCCGGCGGTAAGTGGGGTCTTATCTCTCTTGGGAAGGGTTATTATGAATTTTCTTTTGAGTCTATTGATGATTTGCGTAGAATTCAATTGCAACCCTCTTGGAGTTGCAAGCTCTGCTTGCTTCGCTTGTTTGCTTGGCAAACCGACTTTAATCCCTTTAAATATTAAACACACAAATGCCCAATCTTTGGATCAGATCGACAGTCTCTTGCACAAGAATATTGGCGCCCAAAAATTTTGTTTGCTATTGCTAGCCGTGTGGGTACGCCAATATGTCTTGATGACACTACTAGCAAAAACTCTTTTGAAAGGCCTTTTGGTCATTTTGCTCGTATTTTGGTTGATATTGATTTGAAATCGAAACTTAGAGACCAAATTCTTGTCGAGAGATCTGGATTTGCCTTCTTTGCAGGTATTGAATATGAGAACTTACCGCTCTTTTGTACGACTTGCATGAACATTGGGCACGACACTAGCAACTGTAATAAACGTACTGGCCCTCCTATGGAAAAAAATAAGGAGCAGCATATCCACGATAAGGTGGGTCGGCATAAAGTTGTTGCTAAGTATGTTCCTAAGGTTAAAGATATTAACTTGGAAGCTGCTAAGCAAAAAGTTATAGTGGAAACTATTGTGGATAAGGACGCCTACAGAGGGGTCAACAATTTGCCTTGGGATGGCTCTGACCCTAACCCTTTATTGGGGTTTGTTCAATCTTCCACCGCCCAAACTAATGTTATTTTGGAAAAGCAGCAAGGAGAATCCTCATCCAATGTGGTTAAGGAAGGCATTTCTAAATCCAAAGAGGACTTAGTCTCTGTTGTTCAGGACTCTTTAGATTTTGAGGCGGATAAACATGCTTCGATTGAGGCTAAGAAAACTAACGAGGCTCTTTTGAACCCCACACATGATCCTAAAGTTCATGATGTTAATGTTGCTCAAACCTGCTTTACTTCTGATACTATTAGTGGCTGCAATATTGAGACCCCGGTTGTTCATTCTAACCCAAAGGTGGTTAATGATATGGAAATAGTCAGCCGATTTTGGGCTGACTCCACTGGAGACTCTGATGAGGATCACATATCGGAATCAGGAGATTCTCAGGCGGTGTCTTCAAAGTATTTGGTGATGACAATGCTAAGTTCACAAAGGCTTTGTCTAAATCCCGAAAAAAAGAATGAAGAAACACCAACTTCAAGTTCAAAAGTCACGGTTATATGACCCGATCTAAGGGTAGTATTCACCAAGCTTCTCAATGCTAAAGACTCTTTATTGGAATGTCGTGGTTGGTAATCCCGACACGGAATCGTGCTAAAAAGCTTTGTAAGTTACACAAGCCGGATTTTTTGTTTATTTCCGAGCCTTGGATTGGTTATAATCAAATGCCCCCTAATTTCTTTTCTAAGCTGAATCTGAAATTGTTTGCTGAGAATAATAGAGGCTCCTTGGCTTCTAATCTTTGGTGTTTGTGCACTGACAATTACGATCCAGTTGTTATCTCTTCTACTAGCCAGCAAGTGGCTTTCACTCTAACGGTGGAAAATCAACCTCTCTTTTTTTCTGCTGTTTACGCGGCCTCTAACTCCTATATTGTTAGAAGACATTTATGGAATGATTTGACCACTCTGCAGCAGGATTATCCTGGCCATTGGGGCTTTATTGGGGATTTTAATGCAGTGCTGGGGGCTCATGAGCACCGAGGCAAGGGGCTCCCTTCTGCCACTTCCTGTGAAGATTTCTCGTTTTGGTCTGATATGCATAGTTTGATTCATCTTCCTACTCGTGGATCCCAATTCACTTGGTCTAATGGTAGGCTGGGGAACAATTATACTGAGAAGAGACTGGATAGATCTATTTGTAATGCGGATTGGCTCAATTTTTGGGATAGTGTGGACTGTTGCACGCTTACTAGAAGCAGGTCTGATCATTTTCCTCTCCTTTTGATTATGAAAAAGGAGACTCTTCAGAAGCGCTCCTCTTTTAAGTTTATGAAAATGTGGGCTCAACACCCGGATTGTAAGCGGGTTGTCGCTGAGGCTTGGCAAATTACTGTGGTTGGTTGTCACATGCATGTTTTATCCCAGAAGTTGAAAAACTTGAAGGCTAAATTGAAAGACTGGAACACTTCTGTCTTCGGTAATGTCTTCGCTAATGTCACTGAGGCCTTCGCTAATCTTGATAATATCCAGGAGCAGATTAATAATCATGGAGGTTCGGATTCTTTACTCTCTCTTGAAAAGGTAGCTCAAAAGAAGTTGCAAACAGCTTTAAACTATGAAGAATCTTATTGGAAGGAGAAATCTAGAGTCAACTGGCACAATCTTGGGGACAGAAATACGGCCTTCTTTCATAGAATGACCAAGATTAGGAGTGCTACCAAGAGAATCTCTGTCATGAAGGATGGGGATAATATTCTTTCAAACGCTGTTGATATTGAAAATCACATAGTGAGTTATTACCAAAATCTGTTCTCTGTTAACAATGACTGTCGTCACAATGGTCTTATTCAGGAAGTTATCCCTTCTTTAGTCTCGGATAGGGACAATGAGATGCTTACCCGTCTCCCCTCAATGGATGAGGTCAAAGCTGCTGTCTTCTCTCTTAACGGGGAGGGGGCCCCTGGTCCGGATGGGTTTGGCGGTTTTTTCTTCCAAAATAATAAACCTTTAATGTATATATATATATATGTATATAAATTAATAATATGGGGAAGAATTTTATTCGGAGCAAATCAAAGGCTTAATTTAATAAATAATCTTAACACTTTTTTGCTACTATTTGGTAAACATTTAAATATATGAATTTCAATCTTACGTTTCAAACTTGTATTATCGCAATATATTATTTTTGTTAAATTTAATATTTGGAAATGGAAAAGTATCACATCATAATATTCAGTCATAATTTCTCAAATAAAAACAAGATTACAAAACATAGAACATTCATGGTGAGTGCTATATAAATTGGATAACCAAAGCCGTAATAGTCATCCACCAAACACAATGGCATCAATACTCAATTGTCTTATTTGCATATTTTTCCTCACTTTTGTCATTGAAGGTATACATGCTCTTACTTTCCTTTAGTGTTTTCCTTGTTGTTTATCGTTTCTCATCTTTAACTCTCTCTGCTCTTTTGATGATTTCATTTCTGATTCAGTATCCGCCATTTGCTCTAAGAATGATCTCATAGTCGCTCAAACAAAAACAGGGAGAGTAGTACAGAGGAAGGGTCTGTGTGGAGAGTAACAGTGATGACCAACACATGCGCTTGTACACAAAGCCAAATAATGCTAAGTCAGTAAAGGGTTTCAATCTGCGAGTCCTCTTGACCCTTTGGTGTTATCTCAGAAAGGTGATGAGTGTCTCATTATGAATGGACATGACTTGTCATATAAAAGTATCGATGTATTCTTCTATGCTTGGGACACTCCCTTTCCTTTCGTGGTCACAAGCTCTATTGTAGGTTCCATTTGCGTATCAAATTAGAATTTTGTAATAGTATCTTTGCAAGGAAGACATATTATACAAGAGGAAAATAATTTCTCATGCAGAAAAAGAAATTTCATATTGAAAATACAAGATTGTAAGAATTTTATGTCACTATTCTTCTCTTAATAATGAAAAATTCATAAAATCTAAACCTAATAGAAACAAAGAATACAATCTGATACTGACTTTGAAACTAAGATCAACCTGGGAGTGATTCGGGAATACACAAAATTCTCCTTAATATTTATTTAACAACCATCTCTATTTGCAAATAATACCCCAAACATAATTGATATGAAACTCAGTAAGTATATATATATATTATAAAAGAAATTTACGATATATCATGCAATACGTACCTACAGCACGAGTAATGAAAAACTCATTTCGAGCATACAACCCACTGTCGTACAAAAAGATATTGTTATGTAAATAAAATAAAATTGCTATGTGTTCAAATCTAACGTTATTTGTTCACTTAACTATCCTTGTACAAATTTCCCTTTTCTTATCGAAACACGTACAATTGGTGTCACCAGTTACCTCTTGTCAAATATAATGAGAGCAATTCTTATATTACCTACATTATAGTTTGGAAGAAAGAAGCTTACAACATAAACCAAGGATGTACAATGTAAGCAAAAATTTTTTCATCTAGTAATTATTTTGTTAGGGTAAAATCTTACTAACATAGTCCCTTCAGACTTGCAAGTATTCAGTCCCTTAGACTCTTCCTTACGAATGATGTAACTAATAACGTTTCGCGGCCATATGTACCATAATGTTACATATGCTCTTGTTTAGTACTTACACCTCAATCTTACCATTGGCTCAAAGTTCATACTTTATTGTCTTATTAGACGTATCTAATAGGCTAATAGTAAATTACAAAAATGAGTAATGTTATAACAATATTGCTTTAAAATATTTAGTTCTATTTAAAAGTATGACATTACACGATAAAATATTTGTTTATAAAACTTCTCTTATCTAAGGACTGTATATTGATTTTGTTTCTTCATGAGATATTATCTACAAAACATAAACCTAATTTAATAAATAGTTTAGGAAAAAGCTCAATTCCTATAACCACTAGTGATAATAAGTGTTTTTGAAAGTTATTGATCACGATAAAAAATATAACGGAAAACCTACAAGACAAAACACCTTGAGGAAGGGAGTAAGCCCGAGGGGAAATGAGCAGGGGCCGAGAGAAAGTCAAGCCTCAGCCTATAGAGTGCCTCGGCCACGGTGGCTTTGGTGCCTGAGTCCATCAGATTGCCTGAGGGGCAAGAGGAAGCCGAGGGAGAAAGTGGCCAAGGTAAGGCAGGCTTGCTTGGAAGGCACGAGGGAAGCACGAGGATTGCACATGGGACTAGCCACAGATTAAGCGAAGAAGCGAAACCTTTGGAGAGTGGCACGAAGAAGTTTCACCCCACTAACCGTGCTAGTGGGGATCGTGTGTAGTGGCTTTGCTTCTTTAGAGCTCTGGAGCAATTATATGCGTAGATCTTTGGAAGATCAAACGGTAGGAAAATTTTGGCTAGGGAAGTGGCCGACGAGGGCCAATGTATATAAATAGGGTAGAGAGCAATTGTAAAGGACACACAACATCAATTCAACCAATTTTTTTTCAAATTTATCTTTCTTTACCGCACTTTATTTATCTTTACTTTAATACATTAGGTCAGTAGAATAATCTAACCCTTGCATCCCATCCACCTAATCGACTCTTTCTTGGGGAGTCGGGATACTCACAATCGAGGAGCGAGTTTCCTTGTCAAGCAATTGCTTGAAGAACAGAGGAATCAAAAACTAGTTCAAACCTCTAGCCGATCCCAAGGCTAGGACCTAAGAGTTTGACGACAAAGAAATATGATATCACTTAATTATTCATTTTTAATAATATCTAGAATAATATTCTATATTTATCTATTATAGTCAAAGAATACACCGAGATATACATTTTTAGCTAATATTTGCAAATATATAAAGTATTTATTTATTTTCGGATAGTATCTGATAAACAACATACATTATTATTGATAGCCAACTTTAAAAATATACCTATATTTAATAAAAATATTATATGTTGTAACCGTATATATTTTAATTTCAACTAATAACTAAATTATTATAAAGTAGTTGAGATATTTAATACAATGAGTATGATCTTTTATATTTAAGAATTATTAAAATTAATAATAAGTTAACTTAATGAGTAAAATAATAAACCTTTAATGTATATATATATATATATATATATATATATATGTATATAAATTAATAATATGGGGAAGAATTTTATTCGGAGCAAATCAAAGGCTTAATTTAATAAATAATCTTAACACTTTTTTGCTACTATTTGGTAAACATTTAAATATATGAATTTCAATCTTACGTTTCAAACTTGTATTATCGCAATATATTATTTTTGTTAAATTTAATATTTGGAAATGGAAAAGTATCACATCATAATATTCAGTCATAATTTCTCAAATAAAAAACAAGATTACAAAAACATAGAACATTCATGGTGAGTGCTATATAAATTGGATAACCAAAGCCAGAATAGTCATCCACCAAACACAATGGCATCAATACTCAATTGTCTTATTTGCATATTTTTCCTCACTTTTGTCATTGAAGGTATACATGCTCTTACTTTCCTTTAGTGTTTTCCTTGTTGTTTATCGTTTCTCATCTTTAACTCTCTCTGCTCTTTTGATGATTTCATTTCTGATTCAGTATCCGCCATTTGCTCTAAGAATGATCTCATAGTCGCTCAAACAAAAACAGGGAGAGTAGTACAGGGGAAGGTCAGTGGAGAGTAACATGACCAACACATGCGCTTGTACACAAAGCCAAATAATGCTAAGGCAGAAAGGGTTTCAATCATGCGAGTCCTCTTGACCCTTTGGTGTTATCTGTGAAAGGTGATGAGTGTCTCATTATGAATGGACATGACTTGTCATATAAAAGTATCGATGTATTCTTCTATGCTTGGGACACTCCCTTTCCTTTCGTGGTCACAAGCTCTATTGTAGGTTCCATTTGCGTATCAAATTAGAATTTTGTAATAGTATCTTTGCAAGGAAGACATATTATACAAGAGGAAAATAATTTCTCATGCAGAAAAAGAAATTTCATATTGAAAATACAAGATTGTAAGAATTTTATGTCACTATTCTTCTCTTAATAATGAAAAATTCATAAAATCTAAACCTAATAGAAACAAAGAATACAATCTGATACTGACTTTGAAACTAAGTTCAACCTGGGAGTGATTCGGGAATACACAAAATTCTCCTTAATATTTATTTAACAACCATCTCTATTTGCAAATAATACCCCAAACATAATTGATATGAAACTCAGTAAGTATATATATATATATATTATTATAAAAGAAATTTACGATATATCATGCAATACGTACCTACTGCACGAGTAATGAAAAACTCATTTCGAGCATACAACCCACTGTCGTACAAAAAGATATTGTTATGTAAATAAAATAAAATTGCTATGTGTTCAAATCTAACGTTATTTGTTCACTTAACTATCCTTGTACAAATTTCCCTTTTCTTATCGAAACACGTACAATTGGTGTCACCAGTTACCTCTTGTCAAATATAATGAGAGCAATTCTTATATTACCTACATTATAGTTTGGAAGAAAGAAGCTTACAACATAAACCAAGGATGTACAATGTAAGCAAAATTTTTTTCATCTAGTAATTATTTTGTTAGGGTAAAATCTTACTAACATAGTCCCTTCCAGACTTGCAAGTATTCAAATCCCTTAGACTCTTCCTTACGAATGATGTAACTAATAACGTTTAGCGCCATATGTACCATAATGTTACATATGCTCTTGTTTAGTACTTACACCTCAATCTTACCATTGGCTCAAAGTCCATACTTTATTGTCTTATTAGACGTATCTAATAGGCTAATAGTAAATTACAAAAATGAGTAATGTTATAACAATATTGCTTTAAAATATTTAGTTCTATTTAAAAGTATGACATTACACGATAAAATATTTGTTTATAAAACTTCTCTTATCTAAGGATCAGATATTGATTTTGTTTCTTCATGAGATATTATCTACAAAACATAAACCTAATTTAATAAATAGTTTAGGAAAAAGCTCAATTCCTATAACCACTAGTGATAATAAGTGTTTTTGAAAGTTATTGATCACGATAAAAATATAACGGAAAACCTACAAGACAAAACACCTCGAGGAAGGGTAAGCCCGAGGGGAAATGAGCAGGGCCGAGAGAAAGTCAAGCCTCGACCTATAGAGTGCCTCGGCCACGGTGGCTTTGGTGCTGAGTCCATCAGTTGCCTCGAGGGGCAAGAGGAAGCCGAGGAGAAAGTGGCCAAGGTAAGGTAGGCTTGCTTGGAAGGCACGAGGGAAGCACGAGGATTGCACATGGGACTAGCCACAGTTAAGCGAAGAAGCGAAACCTTTGGAGAGTGGCACGAAGAAGTTTCACCCCACTAACCGTGCTAGTGGGGATCGTGGGTAGTGGCTTTGCTTCTTTAGTGCTCGGGAGCAATTATATGCGTAGATCTTTGGAAGATCCAACGGTAGGAAAATTTTGGCTAGGAAGTGGCCGACGAGGCCAATGTATATAAATAGGGTAGAGAGCAATTGTAAAGGACACACAACATCAATTCAACCAATTTTTTTTCAAATTTATCTTTCTTTACCGCACTTTATTTATCTTTACTTTAATACATTAGGTCAGTAGAATAATCTAACCCTTGCATCCCATCCACCTAATCTGACTCTTTCTTGGGAGTCGATACTCACAAATCGAGGAGCGTAGTTTCCTTGTCAGGCGCAATTGCTTGAAGAACAGAGGAATCAAAAACTAGTTCAAACCTCTAGCCGATCCCAAGGCTAGGACCTAAGAGTTTGACGACAGCAAATATGATATCACTTAATTATTCATTTTTAATAATATCTAGAATAATATTCTATATTTATCTATTATAGTCAAAGAATACACCGAGATATACATTTTTAGCTAATATTTGCAAATATATAAAGTATTTATTTATTTTCGGATAGTATACAGTAAACAACATACATTATTATTGATAGCCAACTTTAAAAAATATACCTATATTTAATAAAAATATTATATGTTGTAACCGTATATATTTTAATTTCAACTAATAACTAAATTATTATAAAGTAGTTGAGATATTTAATACAATGAGTATGATCTTTTATATTTAAGAATTATTAAAATTAATAATAAGTTAACTTAATGAGTAAAATAATAAACCTTTAATGTATATATATATATATATATATATATATATATATATATGTATATAAATTAATAATATGGGGAAGAATTTTATTCGGAGCAAATCAAAGGCTTAATTTAATAAATAATCTTAACACTTTTTTGCTACTATTTGGTAAACATTTAAATATATGAATTTCAATCTTACGTTTCAAACTTGTATTATCGCAATATATTATTTTTGTTAAATTTAATATTTGGAAATGGAAAAGTATCACATCATAATATTCAGTCATAATTTCTCAAATAAAAAACAAGATTACAAAAACATAGAACATTCATGGTGAGTGCTATATAAATTGGATAACCAAAGCTGAGAATAGTCATCCACCAAACACAATGGCATCAATACTCAATTGTCTTATTTGCATATTTTTCTCTCACTTTTGTCATTGAAGGTATACATGCTCTTACTTTCCTTTAGTGTTTTCCTTGTTGTTTATCGTTTCTCATCTTTAACTCTCTCTCGCTCTTTTGATGATTTCATTTCGATTCGAGTATCCCGCCATTTGCTCTAAGAATGATCTCATAGTCGCTCAAACAAAAACAGGGGAGAGTAGTGCAGGAAAGGTCAGTGGAGAGTAACAGATGACCAACACATGCGCTTGTACACAAAGCCAAATAATGCTAAGTCAGAAGGGTTTCAATCATGAGTCCTCTTGACCCTTTGGTGTTATCTGTGAAAGGTGATGAGTGTCTCATTATGAATGGACATGACTTGTCATATAAAAGTATCGATGTATTCTTCTATGCTTGGGACACTCCCCTTTCCTTTCGTGGTCACAAGCTCTATTGTAGGTTCCATTTGCGTATCAAATTAGAATTTTGTAATAGTATCTTTGCAAGGAAGACATATTATACAAGAGGAAAATAATTTCTCATGCAGAAAAGAAATTTCATATTGAAAATACAAGATTGTAAGAATTTTATGTCACTATTCTTCTCTTAATAATGAAAAATTCATAAAATCTAAACCTAATAGAAACAAAGAATACAATCTGACTTCGACTTTGAAACTAAGTTCAACTCAGGGAGTGATTCGAATACACAAAATTCTCCTTAATATTTATTTAACAACCATCTCTATTTGCAAATAATACCCCAAACATAATTGATATGAAACTCAGTAAGTATATATATATATTATAAAAGAAATTTACGATATATCATGCAATACGTACCTACTTTATGAGTAATGAAAAACTCATTTCGAGCATACAACCCATCGTCGTACAAAAAGATATTGTTATGTAAATAAAATAAAATTGCTATGTGTTCAAATCTAACGTTATTTGTTCACTTAACTATCCTTGTACAAATTTCCCTTTTCTTATCGAAACACGTACAATTGGTGTCACCAGTTACCTCTTGTCAAATATAATGAGAGCAATTCTTATATTACCTACATTATAGTTTGGAAGAAAGAAGCTTACAACATAAACCAAGGATGTACAATGTAAGCAAAAATTTTTTCATCTAGTAATTATTTTGTTAGGGTAAAATCTTACTAACATAGTCCCTTCCAGACTTGCAAGTATTCAAATCCTTTAGACTCTTCCTTACGAATGATGTAACTAACAACGTTTCGCGGCCATATGTACCATAATGTTACATATGCTCTTGTTTAGTACTTACACCTCAATCTTACCATTGGCTCAAAGTTCATACTTTATTGTCTTATTAGACGTATCTAATAGGCTAATAGTAAATTACAAAAATGAGTAATGTTATAACAATATTGCTTTAAAATATTTAGTTCTATTTAAAAGTAGACATTACACGATAAAATATTTGTTTATAAAACTTCTCTTATCTAAGGATCAGTATATTGATTTTGTTTCTTCATGAGATATTATCTACAAAACATAAACCTAATTTAATAAATAGTTTAGGAAAAAGCTCAATTCCTATAACCACTAGTGATAATAAGTGTTTTTGAAAGTTATTGATCACGATAAAAAATATAACGGAAAACCTACAAGACAAAACACCTCGAGGAAGGGGTAAGCCCAGAGGAAATGAGCGAGGGCCGAGAGAAAGTCAAGCCTCGGCCTATAGAGTGCCTCGGCCACGGTGGCTTTGGTGCTGAGTCCATCGGGTTGCTGAGGGCAAGAGGAAGCCGAGGAGAAAGTGGCCAAGGTAAGGTAGGCTTGCTTGGAAGGCACGAGGAAGCACGAGGATTGCACATGGGACTAGCCACGAGTTAGCGAAGAAGCGAAACCTTGGAGAGTGGCGCGAAGAAGTTTCACCCCACTAACCGTGCTAGTGGGGATCGTGGGTAGTGGCTTTGCTTCTTTAGAGCTCGGGAGCAATTATATGCGTAGATCTTTGGAAGATCCAACGGTAGGAAAATTTTGGCTAGGGAAGTGGCCGACGAGGGCCAATGTATATAAATAGGGTAGAGAGCAATTGTAAAGGACACACAACATCAATTCAACCAATTTTTTTTCAAATTTATCTTTCTTTACCGCACTTTATTTATCTTTATTTTAATACATTAGGTCAGTAGAATAATCTAACCCTTGCGTCCCATCCACCTAATCTGACTCTTTCTTGGGGAGTCAGGATACTCACAGTCGAGGAGCAGAGTTGCCTTGTCAGCGCAATTGCTTGAGGAACAGAGGAATCAAAAACTAGTTCAAACCTCTAGCCGATCCCAAGGCTAGGACCTAAGAGTTTGACGACAGCAAATATGATATCACTTAATTTTTCATTTTTAGTAATATCTAGAATAATATTCTATATTTATCTGTTATAGTCAAATAATACACCGAGATATACATTTTTAGCTAATATTTGCAAATATATAAAGTATTTATTTATTTTCGGATAGTATACAGTAAACAACATACATTATTATTGATAGCCAACTTTAAAAAATATACTTATATTTAATAAAAATATTATATGTTGTAACCTTATATATTTTAATTTCAACTAATAACTAAATTATTATAAAGTAGTTGAGATATTTAATACAATGAGTATGATCTTTTATATTTAAGAATTATTAAAATTAATAATAAGTTAACTTAATGAGTAAAATAATAAACCTTTAATGTATATATATATATATATATGTATATAAATTAATAATAGGGGGAAGAATTTTATTCGGAGCAAATCAAAGGCTTAATTTAATAAATAATCTTAACACTTTTTTGCTACTATTATTGGTAAACATTTAAATATATGAATTTCAATCTTACGTTTCAAACTTGTATTATCACAATAAGTTATTTTTGTTAAACTTAATATTTGGAAATGGAAAAGTATCACATCATAATATTCAGTCATAATTTCTCAAATAAAAACAAGATTACAAAAACATAGAACATTCATGGTGAGTGCTATATAAATTGGATAACCAAAGCCAGAATAGTCATCCACCAAACACAATGGCATCAATACTCAATTGTCTTATTTGCATATTTTTCCTCACTTTTGTCATTGAAGGTATACATGCTCTTACTTTCCTTTAGTGTTTTCCTTGTTGTTTATCGTTTCTCATCTTTAACTCTCTCTGCTCTCTTGATGATTTCATTTCTGATTCAGTATCCGCCATTTGTTCTAAGAATGATCTCATAGTCGCTCAAACAAAAACAGGAAAGGTCAGGCGGTGTGGAGAGTGTGTTGATGACCAACACATGCGCTTGTACACAAAGCCAAATAATGCTAAGTCTGTAAAGGGTTTCAATCTGCGAGTCCTCTTGACCCTTTGTTGTTATCTGTGAAAGGTGATGAGTGTCTCATTATGAATGGACATGACTTGTCATATAAAAGTATCGATGTATTCTTCTATGCTTGGGACACTCTCTTTCCTTTCGTGGTCACAAGCTCTATTGTAGGTAAGGCAGGCTTGATTCGAAGGCACGAGGGAAGCACGAGGATTGCACATGGGACTAGCCACAGATTAAGCGAAGAAGCGAAACCTTGGAGAGTGGCGCGAAGAAGTTTCACCCCACTAACCGTGCTAGTGGGGATCGTGGGTAGTGGCTTTGCTTCTTTAGAGCTCGGGAGCAATTATATGCGTAGATCTTTGGAAGATCCAACAGTAGGAAAATTTTGGCTAGGAAGTGGCCGACGAGGCCAATGTATATAAATAGGGTAGAGAGCAATTGTAAAGGACACACAACATCAATTCAACCAATTTTTTTTCAAATTTATCTTTCTTTACCGCACTTTATTTATCTTTATTTTAATACATTAGGTCAGTAGAATAATCTAACCCTTGCGTCCCATCCACCTAATCTGACTCTTTCTTGGGGAGTCGGGATACTCACAAATCGAGAGCGAGTTGCCTTGTCGTGCCAGCGCAATTGCTTGAGGAACAGAGGAATCAAAAACTAGTTCAAACCTCTAGCCGATCCCAAGGCTAAGACCTAAGAGTTTGACGACAAAGAAATATGATATCACTAAATTTTTGAATTTTAATAATATCTAGAATAATATTCTATATTTATCTCATTTATAGTCAAATAATACACCGAGATATACATTTTTAGCTAATATTTGCAAATATATAAAGTATTTATTTATTTTCGGATAGTATACAGTAAACAACATACATTATTATTGATAGCCAACTTTAAAAAATATACCTATATTTAATAAAAACATTATATGTTGTAACCGTATATATTTTAATTTCAACTAATAACTAAATTATTATACAGTAGTTGAGATATTTAATACAATGAGTATGATCTTTTATATTTAAGAATTATTAAAATTAATAATAAGTTAACTTAATGAGTAAAATAATAAACCTTTAATGTATATATATATATATATATATATATATATATATATATATATATATAAATTAATAATATGGGGAAGAATTTTATTCGGAGCAAATCAAAGGCTTAATTTAATAAATAATCTTAACACTTTTTTGCTACTATTATTGGTAAACATTTAAATATATGAATTTCAATCTTACGTTTCAAACTTGTATTATCACAATATATTATTTTTGTTAAACTTAATATCTGGAAATGGAAAACTATCACATCATAATATTCAGTCATAATTTCTCAGATAAAAAACAAGATTACAAAAACATAGAACATTCATGGTGAGTGCTATATAAATTGGATAACCAAAGCCAGAATAGTCATCCACCAAACACAATGGGATCAATACTCAATTGTCTTATTTGCATATTTTTCCAAACTTTTGTCATTGAAGGTATACAAGCTCTTACTTTCCTTTAGTGTTTTCCTTGTTGTTTATCGTTTCTCATCTTTTACTCTCTCTGCTCTCTTGATGATTTCATTTCTGATTCAGTATCCGCCATTTGTTCTAAGAATGATCTCATAGTCGCTCAAACAAAAACAGGGAGAGTAGTACGGGGAAAGGTGTGTGGAGAGTGATGACCAACACATGCGCTTGTACACAAAGCCAAATAATGCTAAGTCAGAAGGGTTTCAATCTGCGAGTCCTCTTGACCCTTTGGTGTTATCTCAGAAAGGTGATGAGTGTCTCATTATGAATGGACATGACTTGTCATATAAAGTATCGATGTATTCTTCTATGCTTGGGACACTCCCTTTCCTTTCGTGGTCACAAGCTCTATTGTAGGTTCCATTTATGTATCAAATTAGAATTTTGTAATAGTAGCTTTGGAAGGAAGGCATATTATACAAGAGGAAAATAATTTCTCATGCAGAGAAAAGAAATTTCATATTTAAAATACAAGATTGTAAGAATTTTATGTCACTATTCTTCTCCTAATAATGAAAAATTCATAAAATCTAAACCTAATAGAAACAAAGAATACAATCTGATCTCGACTTTGAAACTAAGTTCACTGGGGAGTGATTCGGGAATACACAAAATTCTCCTTAATATTTATTTAACAACCATCTCTATTTGCAAATAATACCCCAAACATAATTGATATGAAACTCAGTAAGTATATATATATATATATATATATATATATATATATATTATAAAAGAAATTTACGATATATCATGCAATACCTACCTCTTTGCATTTAGTAATGAAAAACTCATTTTGAGCATACAACCTTTCATCGTACAAAAGATATTGTTATGTAAATAAAATAAAATTGCTATGTGTTCAAATCTAATGTTATTGGTTCACTTAACTATCCTTGTACAGATTTCCCTTTTCTTATTGAAACACGTACAATGGGTGTCACCAATTACCTCTTGTCAAATATAATGAGAGCAATTCTTATATTACCTAGATTATAGTTTGGAAGAAAGAAGCTTACAACATAAACCAAGGTTGTACAATGTAAGCAAATTTATTTTTCATCTAGTAATTATTTTGTTAGGGTAAAATCTTACTAACGTAGTCCCTTCAGACTTGCAAGTATTCAGTCCCTTAGACTCTTCCTTACGAATGATGTAACTAACAACGTTTCGCGGCCATATGTAACATAATGTTACATATGCTCTTTTTTAGTACTTACACCTCAATCTTACCATTGGCTCAAAGTTCATACTTTATTGTCTTATTAGACGTATCTAATAGGCTAATAGAAATACAAAAATGAGTAATGTTATAACAATATTGCTTTAAAATATTTAGTTCTATTTAAAAGTATGACATTACACGATAAAATATTTGTTTATAAAACTTCTCTTATCTAAGGACTGTATATTGATTTTGTTTCTTCATGAGATATTATCTACAAAACATAAACATAAACCTAATTTAATAAATAGTTTAGGAAAAAGCTCAATTCCTATAACCACTAGTGATAATAAGTGTTTTTGAAAGTTATTGATCACGATAAAAAATATAACGGAAAACCTACAAGACAAAACACCTCGAGGAAAGGGTAAGCCCGAGAGGAAATGAGCAGGGCCGAGAGATCAAGCCTCAGCCTATAGAGTGCCTCGGCCACGGTGGCTTTGGTGCCTGAGTCCATCAGTTTGCCTGAGGGGCAAGAGGAAGCCGTGGGAGAAAGTGGCCAAGGTAAGGCAGGCTTGCTTCGAAGGCACGAGGGAAGCACGAGGATTGCACATGGGACTAGCCACAGTTAAGCGGCGCGCGAAACCTTGGAGAGTGGCGCGAAGAAGTTTCACCCCACTAACTTGTGCTGCTGGGGATCGTGGGTAGTGGCTTTGCTTCTTTAGAGCTCGGGAGCAATTATATGCGTAGATCTTTGGAAGATCCAACAGTAGGAAAATTCTGGCTAGGGAAGTGGCCGACGAGGGCCAATGTATATAAATAGGGTAGAGTGCAATTGTAAAGGACACACAACATCAATTCAACCAATTTTTTTTTCAAATTTATCTTTCTTTACCGCACTTTATTTATCTTTATTTTAATACATTAGGTCAGTAGAATAATCTAACCCTTGCGTCCCATCCACCTAATCTGACTCTTTCTTGGGGAGTCAGGATACTCACAGTCGAGGAGCAGAGTTGCCTTGTCGGCGCAATTGCTTGAGGAACAGAGGAATCACAAACTAGTTCAAACCTCTAGCCGATCCCAAGGCTAGGACCTAAGAGTTTGACGACAGCAAATATGATATCACTAAATTTTTCAATTTTAATAATATCTAGAATAATATTCTATATTTATCTGTTATAGTCAAATAATACACCGAGATATACATTTTTAGCTAATATTTGCAAATATATAAAGTATTTATTTATTTTCGGATAGTATACAGTAAACAACATACATTATTATTGATAGCCAACTTTAAAAAATATACCTATATTTAATAAAAACATTATATGTTGTAACCGTATATATTTTAATTTCAACTAATAACTAAATTATTATAAAGTAGTTGAGATATTTAATACAATGAGTATGATCTTTTATATTTAAGAATTATTAAAATTAATAATAAGTTAACTTAATGAGTAAAATAATAAACCTTTAATGTATATATATATATATATGTATATAAATTAATAATATGGGGAAGAATTTTATTCGGAGCAAATCAAAGGCTTAATTTAATAAATAATCTTAACACTTTTTTGCTACTATTATTGGTAAACATTTAAATATATGAATTTCAATCTTACGTTTCAAACTTGTATTATCACAATATATTATTTTTGTTAAACTTAATATTTGGAAATGGAAAACTATCACATCATAATATTCACCATAATTTCTCGGATAAAAACAAGATTACAAAAACATAGAACATTCATGGTGAGTGCTATATAAATTGGATAACCAAAGCCAGAATAGTCATCCACCAAACACAATGGCATCAATACTCAATTGTCTTATTTGCATATTTTTCCTCACTTTTGTCATTGAAGGTATACAAGCTCTTACTTTCCTTTAGTGTTTTCCTTGTTGTTTATCGTTTGTCATCTTTAACTCTCTCTGCTCTCTTGATGATTTCATTTCTGATTCAGTATCCGCCATTTGTTCTAAGAATGATCTCATAGTCGCTCAAACAAAAACAGGGAGAGTAGTACAGGGAAAGGCTGTGTGGAGAGTAACAGTGACCAACACATGCGCTTGTACACAAAGCCAAATAATGCTAAGCTGTAAAGGGTTTCAATCTGCGAGTCCTCTTGACCCTTTGGTGTTATCTGTGAAAGGTGATGAGTGTCTCATTATGAATGGACATGACTTGTCATATAAAAGTATCGATGTATTCTTCTATGCTTGGGACACTCCCTTTCCTTTCGTGGTCACAAGCTCTATTGTAGGTTCCATTTGCGTATCAAATTAGAATTTTGTAATAGTATCTTTGGAAGGAAGGCATATTATACAAGAGGAAAATAATTTCTCATGCAGAAAAAGAAATTTCATATTTAAAATACAAGATTGTAAGAATTTTATGTCACTATTCTTCTCTTAATAATGAAAAATTCATAAAATCTAAACCTAATAGAAACAAAGAATACAATCTGATACTGACTTTGAAACTAAGTTCAGCCTAGGAGTGATTCGGGAATACACAAAATTCTCCTTAATATTTATTTAACAACCATCTCTATTTGCAAATAATACCCCAAACATAATTGATATGAAACTTAGTAAGTATATATATATATATATATATATATATATATATATATATATTATTATAAAAGAAATTTACGATATATCATGCAATACCTACCTACTGCACGAGTAATGAAAAACTCATTTCGAGCATACAACCCACTGTCGTACAAAAAGATATTGTTATGTAAATAAAATAAAATTGCTATGTGTTCAAATCTAACGTTATTAGTTCACTTAACTATCCTTGTACAAATTTCCCTTTTCTTATCGAAACACGTATAATTGGTGTCACCAGTTACCTCTTGTCAAATATAATGAGAGCAATTATTATATTACCTACATTATAGTTTGGAAGAAAGAAGCTTACAACATAAATCAAGGTTGTACAATGTAAGCAAATTTTTTTTTCATCTAGTAATTATTTTGTTAGGGTAAAATCTTACTAACATAGTCCCTTCAGACTTGCAAGTATTCAGTCCCTTAGACTTTTCCTTACGAATGATGTAACTAACAACGTTTCGCGGCCATATGTACCATAATGTTACATATGCTCTTGTTTAGTACTTACACCTCAATCTTACCATTGGCTCAAAGTTCATACTTTATTGTCTTATTAGACGTATCTAATAGGCTAATAGTAAATTACAAAAATGAGTAATGTTATAACAATATTGCTTTAAAATATTTAGTTCTATTTAAAAGTATGACATTACACGATAAAATATTTGTTTATAAAACTTCTCTTATCTAAGGATTGTATATTGATTTTGTGTCTTGATGAGATATTATCTACAAAACATAAACCTAATTTAATAAATAGTTTAGGAAAAAGCTCAATTCCTATAACCACTAGTGATAATAAGTGTTTTTGAAAGCTATTGATCACGATAAAAAATATAACGGAAAACTTACAAGACAAAACAACTCAAGGAAGGGGTAAGCCCGAGGGGAAATGAGAAGGGCCGAGCGAAAGTCAAGCCTCAGCCTATAGAGTGCCTCGACCACGGTGGCTTTGGTGCCTGAGTCCATCAAATTGCCTGAGGGGCAAGAGGAAGCCGAGCGAGAAAGTGGCCAAGGTAAGGCAGGCTTGCTTGGAAGGCACGAGGGAAGCACGAGGATTGCACATGGGACTAGCCACAGATTAAGCGAAGAAGCGAAACCTTGGAGAGTGGCGGGAAGAAGTTTCACCCCACTAACCGTGCTAGTGGGGATCGTGGGTAGTGGCTTTGCTTCTTTAGAGCTCGGGAGCAATTATATGCGTAGATCTTTGGAAGATCCAACGGTAGGAAAATTTTGGCTAGGGAAGTGGCCGACGAGGGCCAATGTATATAAATAGGGTAGAGAGCAATTGTAAAGGACACACAACATCAATTCAACCAATTTTTTCAAATTTATCTTTCTTTACCGCACTTTATTTATCTTTACTTTAATACATTAGGTCGAGAGAATAATCTAACCCTCGCGTCCCATCCACCTAATCGACTCTTTCTTGGGAGTCGGGATACTCACAATCGAGGAGCAGAGTTGCCTTGTCGGCGCAATTGCTTGAGGAACAGAGGAATCAAAAACTAGTTCAAACCTCTAGCTGATCCCAAGGCTAGGACCTAAGAGTTTGACGACAGCAAATATGATATCACTTAATTTTTCATTTTTAATAATATCTAGAATAATATTCTATATTTATCTGTTATAGTCAAATAATACACCGAGATATACATTTTTAGCTAATATTTGCAAATATATAAAGTATTTATTTATTTTTGGATAGTATATAGTAAACAACATACATTATTATTGATAGCCAACTTTAAAAAATATACCTATATTTAATAAAAATATTATATGTTGTAACCGTATATATTTTAATTTCAACTAATAACTAAATTATTATAAAGTAGCTGAGATATTTAATACAATGAGTATGATCTTTTATATTTAAGAATTATTAAAATTAATAATAAGTTAACTTAATGAGTAAAATAATAAACCTTTAATGGATATATATATATATATATATATATATATGTATATAAATTAATAATATGGGGAAGAATTTTATTCGGAGCAAATCAAAGGCTTAATTTAATAAATAATCTTAACACTTTTTTGTTACTATTATTGGTAAACATATAAATATATGAATTTCAATCTTACGTTTCAAACTTGTATTATCACAATATATTATTTTTGTTAAACTTAATATTTGGAAATGGAAAAGTATCACATCATAATATTCAGTCATAATTTCTCAAATAAAAAACAAGATTACAAAAACATAGAACATTCATGGTGAGTGCTATATAAATTGGATAACCAAAGCCAGAATAGGCATCCACCAAACACAATGGCATCAATACTCAATTGTCTTATTTGCATATTTTTCCTCACTTTTGTCATTGAAGGTATACAAGCTCTTACTTTCCTTTAGTGTTTTCCTTGTTGTTTATCGTTTCTCATCTTTAACTCTCTCTGCTCTCTTGATGATTTCATTTCTGATTCAGTATCCGCCATTTGTTCTAAGAATGATCTCATAGTCGCTCAAACAAAAACAGGGAGAGTAGTATAGGGAAAGGCTGTGTGGAGAGTAACAGTGACCAACACATGCGCTTGTTGTAACACCCCCTTAAATCCTAATACTAATAAGCAATTAAATCAGAGTTTTCAAAAACCACTCAAGGAGTGTTACATTTTTCTACATGGACTTAACCAAATAAAACAATAAAACATAACGAGTCACATTTGCGCAGCTAAAACTGTGGTAGTGTAATGTACATACAGTATCTCGGCCAAGAAGGAACCGAGCTCAATAAGTCATATGATATCAGTTACAACATAATCAAAATAATACAAGTTCCAAAGGCATAGGTTCATAACACAAAATAACCTACATACAGACCACTACACTACTAGGCCCCCAGTGTTACACTACCAGAGCAAAATGACGACGTCAACGACACGGAGTGAGAACTGACCTCTACTCAGGGATACCTGCAAGTTGCCACATGAGAGCAACATAAAAGCAGCTAGGGTGAGTCTCTAAACACAAATAATAAGGTTTATGACAAGTGTCATGCTAAGCAACACATATAAACACCTCGGCACAACACACAACTAACACAATCATTTAGTGCATGAGTTATATGAATGATGCAGACCCATACTTCCAGGGTATATGCATGATGGATCCATTAAGACCGAAGTCTTCTGCTATCACCTTCGGACCGAAGTCCTTAGGACCGAAGTCCTCTGCTATCACCTTAGGACCGAAGTCCTTAGGACCAAAGTCCTCTGCTATCACCTTATGCTTATGATTTATGCGACGCCATGAACAATGCATAACACACAACATATACATTATTCAATTAAATCATAACACCATTTCAGTACTCACCAATTAGACCGCAGCCTTTTATTCATAAATAGGACCTAAGTCCTCTGCTCACCTCTAGGACCGAAGTCCTCTGCATCACCAATTTCATTTATTTTAATGCCCATCAGGGACTTCATCGTGTAATACTCCTCTACACATAGCCATAAGGCCAAACAACGCACATATACCCTTTCCTGGGCTAAGGCCGACGTCTCTACATCGGGTTAACGACGCTAAGGTCGTCATCGCCTTAGCTCACCAACCACCTCGGCGCCTAGTAGTGGACCAAACGGTCACTACGAGGACTACTCTGTTGCTTAGGACTACAACGTCCATTAGGGACTAAAATGACTACACATTTAACCCCTCACGCACTTGGCACTCCAAAACGACACTCACAGTCACGCCCAGCAATAACCTTCGCGACGCGAGCGTTAAAACCACACCTCGGCACCTAGAGCACCTCAGCACACTCGGCACCTCGGCACACTTGGCACCTCGGCATGCCTACGCTCTGCTCCACTCATAGTCACTCTACTTCACACTAAACGTACATCACACCTTGTCAAGTGCACCTAGGTGTGGTATACTCTACGTCTCGGCCATAACACCTCGGTTACTTCACGCTACACGTTGTCAACGGCACTTCAGCAGCTAAGTCTAAGTACTTTACCTCGGCCTAAGCATCTCGGCCTACTTACTCTACACCTCAGTAAGCACAAACCGATCCTTATACCTAGTCTTATGTACTCGTACACTTAGTTACTGGTGCTCTATCACTCACCTCGGCTCCTATGACCTCGTTATTACGTTTTTACTTACGATCATCACTTAAGCTTCGTTACACTAGTGGTAGGTAGATACACTTCTACAACCCCAAGTCAACCCCTTCGCTTAGGCTCAGACACACGTTCTCTGTGTTATGAACACTCAACTCCCAATTTACACCTCGGTAGTCTAGTGTTCTACTACGTAAGAACCTTACACTCTCACGTCTCTCACTTTATCTCTCACTTTAGCTCACTGGGACCGAGAGTTTCTCAACTCCCATTTCACTCTCGGTAGCCTCTCGTGACCAACACCTCAACATCCCAACACAACTCACCGAAACGAGCTAAAACAGAACATCAAGCAACATCAGAAACACACAAAAACATGCAACACAAAAGCATGCAACACAGCTCAGGAAAACACAACTACAACTACTCACACATAACACTCATCATACTACAAAATTATACGTGAGAAGAGAGCCCCCTAACCTTGATCGGTTGAGCAAACGACCTCTCTTCACCGATTCCTCCAGCTTAACACTCGCAAAGAACACTTCTCCGTTGAGCTTGAGCTTCTTCCTCGCCAAAATGCTCTTCCTTCTCTCTAGAATTCTGATCTCACCTACCAGCTTCTCTCTCTTACTTCACTTTGACTTTTCTAAGATTCTCTTTGGTGGAAACATGTTTCTTCTCCTTCGACACTCTCACTTAAAGCACACACTTGGGCTTCTAATGGCTCATGGGCCTCCAATGGCTCATGGGCCTCCACGCCCACCTTCTCCTTTCCACTTAAGTATCCCCTAAATGAAATAAACCCTTAATTAATACTTAGCTTAATTAAAAAGTTGTAAACCTTAAATAACTCAACTAAATAATTAATTGAACTATTTTGGGGTGTTACAACTCTCCCCCACTTGGAACATTTCGTCCTCGAAATCTTACCTGAAGCAAACAACTCGGGATAGGCTTCCTGCATTTTGCTCTCCAGCTCCCAAGTAGCATTCTCACCGGCAGCTCCAAACCAAATCACCTTCACTAGCTTGATCTCTTTCCCTCTTAAGGTCTTCACTTCTCGGTCTTCAATCCTAATCGGCACTGTCTCCACAGTCAAATTCTCCCTTACTTGCACGTCGTCCACTTGAATTACATGGGGCCTGGTCCAAATATATTTCCTCAGCTGAGACACATGGAACACATTATGCAAATTTGACAGGTTAGGTGGCAAAGCAACTCGGTAAGCCACCTTCCCAACTCTCTTTAGGATCTGATATGGACCAATGAAACGAGGGGACAACTTCTTAGCCTTCAAAGCTCGACCCACACCAGTCACCGGATTGACTCTCAGAAACACATGCTCACCGACTTGAAATTTTAAGTCCTTCCTTCTCTTGTCATGGTAGCTCTTCTGCCTACTCTGCGAAGCCTTCATTTTCTCTTGAATTTGTTTTACCTTTTCTGGTCTCTCGCACGACGACCTCGGTCCGAGTACCACACCTTCTCTGCCTCACTCCAACACAATGGAGTCCTCGCACCTCCTCCCATATAATGCCTCAAAGGGTGCCATCCCTATGCTAGAATGAAAACTCGTTGTTGTACGTGAACTCAATCGCTGGTAGATACGAATCCCACGCTCCTCCTTGCTCAAGAACACACGCTCTCAAAGCCAAGTCCTCCAACGATCGGATGGTCCTCTCGGATCGACCATCGATCAGTGGGTGATATGCCGAGCTCAGCGCAATTTCGCTCCCAACGCATCTTGCAAACTTCCCGCACTCGATGTGAACCTTGGATCTCTCGCATGCAAATAATACTTGAGGAACCCCGTGTAGCTTCACGATCACTTGGATGTATATCTCTCCAACCTTGACATCGGATAGGTGATGTTGATGGGAATGAAATGAGCCGACTTCGCCAATCTATCCACCACTACCCAAATGGTATCAAACCTCCTTATCAGACTTTCTGCAAACCGGTTACAAAGTCCATCGCACATCTTGTCCCACTTCCACTGGAATCTTCAATGGTTGCAACAACCCCGCCGCCTCGATGTTCTACCTTGGATTTCTCGACAAACTGCATAAGCGTACACAAACCGGGCTACACCCTCTTCATACCTTGCCACCAAAACAACCCCTTCAAGTCTTGATACATCTTGGTCGCGCTGGATGAATACTCGGCTTTACTCCAATGACACTCTTTCTAGGATTGCTCTCTTGATCTTCTCGTCATCGTGGACACAAATCCGAAGTTCTATACCTTAGCGATCCTTGCGCATCCAACTCAAAATCTTTGTTCTCACTTCGCTAATACTGCACCGCTACGCCTACAAGCTTGACGCCCACCTGCGCTCTTTGATGTCACTCGAAAATTCATTTGTGATTCTCAAGATTCCCAACTTAATACTTTGAGGAGTTAGCTCACACACTAAACTTAGGTCTCGAATTGCTCAATTAGCTCTAGCTCCTTTACTGCTTCAAGGCGATAGCGCGACACGGAGGTGCGATCGGCAATGGGCCCGCGGCCTAACTCCGCCAAACGGCCCAAGACCGTGGCTTGGTCCGCAATTCTCGGCGACCGGCCGCATTTCTCGCAACGGCCAGGTCGCCCCGGGTATAAATACCACCTCCGTCCACATCGTCAGTGCACGCACTTCCTACCCTGTGATACCGCGCCCGTTAGCACACCTCGACTAGAGCGCCGGAGTGTCTTTGCGTACCCACCCGAGGTGCTCACTCAAGACCGGTCCCCACGCCACCGGCGACCGGACGAAGGAGCAAAGACACGACACACTTGATGATCAAGGTACGATCATTTGGCGACCACGCTGGGAGCCCGAGCGCTTCCCACTTCAAAGATGGGCCCAAGAAAATCGTTACGCGGGCATCCACCTGCAATGACCCCGCGGTCCGGGCGCCGTCCGCAGCAGACACCGGAGGGCGTTCCTCTAACAATCAATGAATCCCATGGCCACCTCGCCGTAACCTTGATCAGTATGATACAGAGCCACCTCGGAACCAGAGCAACAACGAATCCCGAGCGAATCGGCGAGGCCGGATCATGGAGCAATTGCCGGAACACGTCACCCAGGCCGTTCTCCAGCTACTCGAAACCAAAAATCGGATCATAGCCGATCGGGAAAACCTGATAACTCGGCTCGAGAGAGGGTCCATGCCCGCTCGTCAAGAAACAAGACATGGGGCATCCTCTGCTCGAACTCGCCCTTCACGCAGGGCCAGAAGCCCCCCCCGAAGGATCGTCCGCTATCGAGGGAGTACCTCTGCTCGAAGGATTCGGGCGCGCAGATCGCCCGACCACCGGAACGCGCGCAGTCGCCGTTCCCCCTCACATAATTATGACTATTCAGATTCACCCTACCAGCCCGAGTCGGACCGTTCGCCCACAAGATATTCTTCGTACGAATCCTCCGACTCCAGGCGCTCTAGGAGCCGATCGTGGGACCCCTACGACGAGTTGAACGAATATCGGAACGGTGAAATCAGAGATGTTTCACGACGACCGAGAAGACATCATGTAACGCCCCAAATTTTATTAGAAATTATTTGGAGTTGATTTGATAGGGTAGTGGACCATGTTGAGAAGGACTAAAATTGATGTTATAAATACTTAATATAAGATGATGATTATTATTAATCTCAAAAAAAAAAGATGATGATTATTATTATTATTATTATTATTAATATTATTATTATTGTTATTATTAAAAGCAAGTTTCTAGGGAAAACCAAAGTGGTTATAGGAGGGAGGAAAAGTAGCATATGGTTGGGAATTAAAAATCAAATTAAAAAAAAAGGGTTAGAGTGTTGATGCTCATTTAAATAAGGAGTGGGGTGTAGTAAATAAATGGGGAGTGTTTTAGTTAAATAGGAGGGATATGAGAAAGTAATTAGGAGGTGCAATTAGGGCCCATTGGAGTTAAGTGGCCCAAACCCAATTAATAAAAACATTAGGGTCTTAGGAGAAACCCTCATTAGAAGCAAAAGATCAAAAATTAGAAAGGAGAGGAGAGTGAGAAGAGTGTGACGGCTAGGGCTTGAGAGAGGGAGAGATTGCGTGAAGAACCAAGAAGGAAGAAGAAAACGTGGATTGTTGGTGTCTAGGAGTGTTCTTGAGAGCTTTGGTCTTCTTCTTCAATTTTAAAAAGGTATGGGGGCTCTCTTTCATAGTTAATAATTTATAAACCATGAAATCATAGGGATTAGGTGTTAGGAGTAGTTGTTTAAATTGATTCATGAAGTATTTGAGTGATTGGGTGATTGTTTGATTTTATATGTGATTGAATTGAGAGGTTATTGTATTGATTGTTGATATTAAGGTGTTATAACATGAATTTAATGCAATATGATGTGTAATAGGTGTTAATTAATATGGAGATGATTGGTTGTTAAATTGATATAATTGAATAGGAGAAATATTGGTGCTTGTTAGGTGTTTGATAGATTGTTTGAATTAGAGTTGAGTAGGAGTGTGTATGTTGATGATGAACTTTCCTTGTTTATGGTTTTTGTGTGTTTTCTGGACACTGTTTCGGTTTTTCTCAACTGGTACTGTTTGGTTGATCCAAAAATCGTGTGGCTAATTGTTTTTGAAAATAGACTTAAGGCCGGTCGTTTTGGCACTGGTCTCGTTCAATTCGGAGTTGTGTAGCTAAAGTTATGAGTCTCTAAACTTATGTCAAATTTCTGGAGTCAAACTGGGAGTAGGTTCAGTTTTTGCAGGTTTTGTGTGATCAATTGAACTCCGTTTTGAGTGATTCTTACTTCATTGAAAAATAGACTTAATTATCTACGAAATAGGCACTGATTTCACTGAGTTTCATTGAGAAATGAGAAAGAAAATTTGGTTGCAAGTTGGGTAAAGCGTTCTGTCCGATTTTGGTACCTCAGTGTAGTGTTTTCAAAAACTGTACCAACTGGACACTTATTTTGAAAAACTAAAATCATAGGTAGAAACTACACTCAGAGGGCTTTCCAATGAGTGGTCTTTTGTAATTTTTCGATGTCGCTTTCTATTTTAAATAATTCGCCAAGTAGGAGTACTGCTGTAGGAATCCAGCACTTTGTGCGGGTGTTGCCAATGTTACCCAAAGTGTCAAAAATACTGCTTTTGGTCCCTCTGAACTTTTAGTCCACAAAAATGTTATTTTGGTCCTTAGGTGTGGGTTTAGTCCCTGGTGTTGACTTTAGTCCTTTGGTGTAGAATTAGTCTTGGTGATCTTTTAGTCCCTATAGAATTTCTATTTGTGGTGTGGTGTATTATTGGTGAATAAATATTGGTGAGTTGGGGTCTATGACCTTTCCTTTGGTGTTGGTGAGCCCACAAGGCTATTGGTGAGCATGCTATTGCATTATTTTGGTGATTTGGTGTTTCGGTGCATAGTCATGGTGTCGCATAATCATATGCATTTTTGGTGAATAGGCCTCGGCCTCTTAAAATATTTTGGTGTTTGGTGAATGCCCTCAAGGCAATTTTGGTGATGGATCCACATGCATATGCCCAAAGTGGAGTTTTGGGTTGCATCTCATACATTGCATACATGTTCGTGATTGATTGTGTCTTCATAATTCTTGGTGTAACTATAATTCTCGGTGTAACTATAATTCTTGGTGAAACTATAATTCTTGGTGTAATCTGTATTCTTGGTGTAACTATAATTCTTGGTGTAATCGTATTCTTGGTGTAACTGTAGTCCCGTGTAGTCAGATTAGTAGTGTATTTGAATTGACTGCACCTTTGGTGTGCCTATTCTACTGTGTTTCTGTTTTATTTATTATTATCTATGTATTGAGACTCACCCTTTCGCGCCGTGTTGCCTCGTATGTCGGCAACTCGCAGTGTGACGGATCAAGGTGACTAGAGATCCTTCTTCTAGTATGGTCGAGTCAGCTCTGATACGTAGCACCGGGGGGGTGTTTAGTTGTTATTTCTTATATATTTGAACTAAGATGTTAATTTATTATTTCCACTGCTGTAGTATTTTGTCCTCGGACATTGTTGGTGCTATGTATCATTTACTGAAGTTTATTTTGACTAATACTTTGGAGTTTTATTTTAATTACTATTTTGGAGTTGTTTAAGGTGTTTTGTTTTAAATGTGACACCCTCGGGTGGTCTCACTGAAAGTTTTTACGCACTCTGATTTTCAAAATTAATTGAATAGTAGTTATGGTAGAAAGGGGGTGTTACATAAGTGGTATCAAAGCAAAAGTTCGGTCTGTCCGGCCAAGTTATCGAGTCGTCGAGTCTATTAACCCTCGAGTTTTGGTACTCGTTCTAAGTTATAGTTATGTTGTTCGTTATTGCTGTCGAATGTTGTGAACGTCTAGGTCTTGTGTTGTCTGCTATGATTGATCTTGTATTGCCTGGTGTGTTCTCTGTGTCCCTTGTCGATCTTCGACAGAGACTTTGTTATGAATTTTTGTTTGCCGTTAAGTGGGGTAATTGTAATCTTGGGTATGAACTGGTTAGAGCATAACCATGTTCCTATTAGTTAAATTTTCGAGGACGAAAATATTCTAATTGGGGGAGAGTTGTAACGCCCCAAATTTTATTAGAAATTATTTGGAGTTGATTTGATAGGGTAGTGGACCATGTTGAGAAGGACTAAAATTGATGTTATAAATACTTAATATAAGATGATGATTATTATTAATCTCAAAAAAAAAAGATGATGATTATTATTATTATTATTATTATTAATATTATTATTATTGTTATTATTAAAAGCAAGTTTCTAGGGAAAACCAAAGTGGTTATAGGAGGGAGGAAAAGTAGCATATGGTTGGGAATTAAAAATCAAATTAAAAAAAAAAGGGTTAGAGTGTTGATGCTCATTTAAATAAGGAGTGGGGTGTAGTAAATAAATGGGGAGTGTTTTAGTTAAATAGGGAGGGATATGAGAAAGTAATTAGGAGGTGCAATTAGGGCCCATTGGAGTTAAGTGGCCCAAACCCAATTAATAAAAACATTAGGGTCTTAGGAGAAACCCTCATTAGAAGCAAAAGATCAAAAATTAGAAAGGAGAGGAGAGTGAGAAGAGTGTGACGGCTAGGGCTTGAGAGAGGGGAGAGATTGCGTGAAGAACCCAGAAGGAAGAAGAAAAAACGTGGATTGTTGGTGTCTAGGGAGTGTTCTTGAGAGCTTTGGTCTTCTTCTTCAATTTTAAAAAGGTATGGGGGCTCTCTTTCATAGTTAATAATTTATAAACCATGAAATCATAGGGATTAGGTGTTAGGAGTAGTTGTTTAAATTGATTCATGAAGTATTTGAGTGATTGGGTGATTGTTTGATTTTATATGTGATTGAATTGAGAGGTTATTGTATTGATTGTTGATATTAAGGTGTTATAACATGAATTTAATGCAATATGATGTGTAATAGGTGTTAATTAATATGGAGATGATTGGTTGTTAAATTGATATAATTGAATAGGAGAAATATTGGTGCTTGTTAGGTGTTTGATAGATTGTTTGAATTAGAGTTGAGTAGGAGTGTGTATGTTGATGATGAACTTTCCTTGTTTATGGTTTTGTGTGTTTTCTGGACACTGTTTCGGTTTTTCTCAACTGGTACTGTTTCGTTGATCCAAAAATCGTGTGGCTAATTGTTTTGAAAATAGACTTAAGGCCGGTCGTTTTGGCACTGGTCTCGTTCAATTCGGAGTTGTGTAGCTAAAGTTATGAGTCTCTAAACTTAGGTCAAATTTCTGGAGTCAAACTGGGAGTAGGTTCAGTTTTTGCAGGTTTTGTGTGATCAATTGAACTCCGTTTTGAGTGATTCTTACTTCATTGAAAAATAGACTTAATTATCTACGAAATAGGCACTGATTTCACTGAGTTTCATTAAGAAATGAGAAAGAAAATTTGGTTGCAAGTTGGGTAAAGCGTTCTGTCCGATTTTGGTACCTCAGTGTAGTGTTTTCAAAAACTGTACCAACTGGACACTTATTTTGAAAAACTAAAATCATAGGTAGAAACTACACTCAGAGGGCTTTCCAATGAGTGGTCTTTTGTAATTTTTCGATGTCGCTTTCTATTTTAAATAATTCACTTGAAGTAGGAGTACTGCTGTAGGAATCCAGCACTTTGTGCGGGTGTTGCCAATGTTACCCAAAGTGTCAAAAATACTGTTTTGGTCCCTCTGAACTTTTTAGTCCACAAAAATGTTATTTTGGTCCTTAGGTGTGGGTTTAGTCCCTGGTGTTGACTTTAGTCCTTTGGTGTAGAATTAGTCTTGGTGATCTTTTAGTCCCTATAGAATTTCTATTTGTGGTGTGGTGTATTATTGGTGAATAAATATTGGTGAGTTGGGGTCTATGACCTTTCCTTTGGTGTTGGTGAGCCCACAAGGCTATTGGTGAGCATGCTATTGCATTATTTTGGTGATTTGGTGTTTCGGTGCATAGTCATGGTGTCGCATAATCATATGCATTTTTGGTGAATAGGCCTCGGCCTCTTAAAATATTTTGGTGTTTGGTGAATGCCCTCAAGGCAATTTTGGTGATGGATCCACATGCATATGCCCAGTGGAGTTTTGGGTTGCATCTCATACATTGCATACATGTTCTGGTGATTGATTGTGTCTTCATAATTCTTGGTGTAACTATAATTCTCGGTGTAACTATAATTCTTGGTGAAACTATAATTCTTGGTGTAACTGTATTCTTGGTGTAACTATAATTCTTGGTGTAATCAGATTCTTGGTGTAATCAGTAGTCCCGTGTAGTCAGTATTAGTAGTGTATTTGAATTGACTGTACCTTTGGTGTGCCTATTCTACTGTGTTTCCTGTTTTATTTATTATTATCTATGTATTGAGACTCACCCTACTGCGTCGTGTTGCCTCGTATGTCGGCAACCTGCAGGTGACGGTGACTGAAGGTGACTAGAGATCCTTCTTCTAGTATGGTCGAGTCAGCTCTGATACGTAGCACCGGGGGGGTGTTTAGTTGTTATTTCTTATATATTTGAACTAAGATGTTAAGTTATTATTTCCACTGCTGTAGTATTTTGTCCTCGGACATTGTTGGTGCTATGTATCATTTACTGAAGTTTATTTTGACTAATACTTTGGAGTTTTATTTTAATTACTATTTTGGAGTTGTTTAAGGTGTTTTGTTTTAAATGTGACACCCTCGGGTGGTCTCACTGAAAGTTTTTACGCACTCTGATTTTCAAAATTAATTGAATAGTAGTTATGGTAGAAAGGGGGTGTTACATAAGTGGTATCAGAGCAAAAGTTCGGTCTGTCCGGCCAAGTTATCGAGTCGTCGAGTCTATTAACCCTCGAGTTTTGGTACTCGTTCTAAGTTATAGTTATGTTGTTCGTTATTGTTTGTCGAATGTTGTGAACGTCTAGGTCTTGTGTTGTCTGCTATGATTGATCTTGTATTGCACGGTGTGTTCTCTGTGTCCCTTGTCGATCTTCGACGTGAGACTTTGTTATGAATTTTTGTTTGCCGTTAAGTGGGGTAATTGTAATCTTGGGTATGAACTGGTTAGAGAGCATAACCATGTTCCTATTAGTTAAATTTTCGAGGACGAAAATATTCTAATTGGGGAGAGTTATAACGCCCCAAATTTTATTAGAAATTATTTGGAGTTGATTTGATAGGGTAGTGGACCATGTTGAGAAGGACTAAAATTGATGTTATAAATACTTAATATAAGATGATGATTATTATTAATCTCAAAAAAAAATGATGATGATTATTATTATTATTATTATTATTATATTATTATTATTGTTATTATTAAAAGCAAGTTTCTAGGGAAAACCAAAGTGGTTATAGGAGGGAGGAAAAGTAGCATATGGTTGGGAATTAAAAATCAAATTAAAAAAAAAAGGGTTAGAGTGTTGATGCTCATTTAAATAAGGAGTGGGGTGTAGTAAATAAATGGGGAGTGTTTTAGTTAAATAGGGAGGGATATGAGAAAGTAATTAGGAGGTGCAATTAGGGCCCATTGGAGTTAAGTGGCCCAAACCCAATTAATAAAAACATTAGGGTCTTAGGAGAAACCCTCATTAGAAGCAAAAGATCAAAAATTAGAAAGGAGAGGAGAGTGAGAAGAGTGTGACGGCTAGGGCTTGAGAGAGGGAGAGATTGCGTGAAGAACCAAGAAGGAAGAAGAAAAACGTGGATTGTTGGTGTCTAGGGAGTGTTCTTGAGAGCTTTGGTCTTCTTCTTCAATTTTAAAAGGTATGGGGCTCTCTTTCATAGTTAATAATTTATAAACCATGAAATCATAGGGATTAGGTGTTAGGAGTAGTTGTTTAAATTGATTCATGAAGTATTTGAGTGATTGGGTGATTGTTTGATTTTATATGTGATTGAATTGAGAGGTTATTGTATTGATTGTTGATATTAAGGTGTTATAACATGAATTTAATGCAATATGATGTGTAATAGGTGTTAATTAATATGGAGATGATTGGTTGTTAAATTGATATAATTGAATAGGAGAAATATTGGTGCTTGTTAGGTGTTTGATAGATTGTTTGAATTAGAGTTGAGTAGGAGTGTGTATGTTGATGATGAACTTTCCTTGTTTATGGTTTTGTGTGTTTTCTGGACACTGTTTCGGTTTTTCTCAACTGGTACTGTTTGGTTGATCCAAAAATCGTGTGGCTAATTGTTTTTGAAAATAGACTTAAGGCCGGTCGTTTTGGCACTGGTCTCGTTCAATTCGGAGTTGTGTAGCTAAAGTTATGAGTCTCTAAACTTAGGTCAAATTTCTGGAGTCAAACTGGGAGTAGGTTCAGTTTTTGCAGGTTTTGTGTGATCAATTGAACTCCGTTTTGAGTGATTCTTACTTCATTGAAAAATAGACTTAATTATCTACGAAATAGGCACTGATTTCACTGAGTTTCATTAAGAAATGAGAAAGAAAATTTGGTTGCAAGTTGGGTAAAGCGTTCTGTCCGATTTTGGTACCTCAGTGTAGTGTTTTCAAAAACTGTACCAACTGGACACTTATTTTGAAAAACTAAAATCATAGGTAGAAACTACACTCAGAGGGCTTTCCAATGAGTGGTCTTTTGTAATTTTTCGATGTCGCTTTCTATTTTAAATAATTCGCCGAAGTAGGAGTACTGCTGTAGGAATCCAGCACTTTGTGCGGGTGTTGCCAATGTTACCCAAAGTGTCAAAAATACTGTTTTGGTCCCTCTGAACTTTTTAGTCCACAAAAATGTTATTTTGGTCCTTAGGTGTGGGTTTAGTCCCTGGTGTTGACTTTAGTCCTTTGGTGTAGAATTAGTCTTGGTGATCTTTTAGTCCCTATAGAATTTCTATTTGTGGTGTGGTGTATTATTGGTGAATAAATATTGGTGAGTTGGGGTCTATGACCTTTCCTTTGGTGTTGGTGAGCCCACAAGGCTATTGGTGAGCATGCTATTGCATTATTTTGGTGATTTGGTGTTTCTGGTGCATAGTCATGGTGTCGCATAATCATATGCATTTTTGGTGAATAGGCCTCGGCCTCTTAAAATATTTTGGTGTTTGGTGAATGCCCTCAAGGCAATTTTGGTGATGGATCCACATGCATATGCCCAGTGGAGTTTTGGGTTGCATCTCATACATTGCATACATGTTCTGGTGATTGATTGTGTCTTCATAATTCTTGGTGTAACTATAATTCTCGGTGTAACTATAATTCTTGGTGAAACTATAATTCTTGGTGTAACTGTATTCTTGGTGTAACTATAATTCTTGGTGTAACTGTATTCTTGGTGTAACTGTAGTCCTGGTGTAGCTGTATTAGTAGTGTATTTGAATTGACTGTACCTTTGGTGTGCCTATTCTACTGTGTTTCCTGTTTTATTTATTATTATCTATGTATTGAGACTCACCCTACTGCGTCGTGTTGCCTCGTATGTCGGCAACCTGCAGGTGACGGTGACTGAAGGTGACTAGAGATCCTTCTTCTAGTATGGTCGAGTCAGCTCTGATACGTAGCACCGGGGGGGTGTTTAGTTGTTATTTCTTATATATTTGAACTAAGATGTTAATTTATTATTTCCACTGCTGTAGTATTTTGTCCTCGGACATTGTTGGTGCTATGTATCATTTACTGAAGTTTATTTTGACTAATACTTTGGAGTTTTATTTTAATTACTATTTTGGAGTTGTTTAAGGTGTTTTGTTTTAAATGTGACACCCTCGGGTGGTCTCACTGAAAGTTTTTACGCACTCGATTTTCAAAATTAATTGAATAGTAGTTATGGTAGAAAGGGGTGTTACATAAGTGGTATCGAGCAAAAGTTCGGTCAATCCGGCCAAGTTATCGAGTCGTCGAGTCTATTAACCCTCGAGTTTTGGTACTCGTTCTAAGTTATAGTTATGTTGTTCGTTATTCTTTGTCGAATGTTGTGAACGTCTAGGTCTTGTGTTGTCTGCTATGATTGATCTTGTATTGCCTGGTGTGTTCTCTGTGTCCCTTGTCGATCTTCGACAGAGACTTTGTTATGAATTTTTGTTTGCCGTTAAGTGGGGTAATTGTAATCTTGGGTATGAACTGGTTAGAGCATAACCATGTTCCTATTAGTTAAATTTTCGAGGACGAAAATATTCTAATTGGGGGAGAGTTGTAACGCCCCAAATTTTATTAGAAATTATTTGGAGTTGATTTGATAGGGTAGTGGACCATGTTGAGAAGGACTAAAATTGATGTTATAAATACTTAATATAAGATGATGATTATTATTAATCTCAAAAAAAAAAGATGATGATTATTATTATTATTATTATTATTATTAATATTATTATTATTGTTATTATTAAAAGCAAGTTTCTAGGGAAAACCAAAGTGGTTATAGGAGGGAGGAAAAGTAGCATATGGTTGGGAATTAAAAATCAAATTAAAAAAAAAAGGGTTAGAGTGTTGATGCTCATTTAAATAAGGAGTGGGGTGTAGTAAATAAATGGGGAGTGTTTTAGTTAAATAGGGAGGGATATGAGAAAGTAATTAGGAGGTGCAATTAGGGCCCATTGGAGTTAAGTGGCCCAAACCCAATTAATAAAAACATTAGGGTCTTAGGAGAAACCCTCATTAGAAGCAAAAGATCAAAAATTAGAAAGGAGAGGAGAGTGAGAAGAGTGTGACGGCTAGGGCTTGAGAGAGGGAGAGATTGCGTGAAGAACCAAGAAGGAAGAAGAAAACGTGGATTGTTGGTGTCTAGGAGTGTTCTTGAGAGCTTTGGTCTTCTTCTTCAATTTTAAAAGGTATGGGGGCTCTCTTTCATAGTTAATAATTTATAAACCATGAAATCATAGGGATTAGGTGTTAGGAGTAGTTGTTTAAATTGATTCATGAAGTATTTGAGTGATTGGGTGATTGTTTGATTTTATATGTGATTGAATTGAGAGGTTATTGTATTGATTGTTGATATTAAGGTGTTATAACATGAATTTAATGCAATATGATGTGTAATAGGTGTTAATTAATATGGAGATGATTGGTTGTTAAATTGATATAATTGAATAGGAGAAATATTGGTGCTTGTTAGGTGTTTGATAGATTGTTTGAATTAGAGTTGAGTAGGAGTGTGTATGTTGATGATGAACTTTCCTTGTTTATGGTTTTTGTGTGTTTTCTGGACACTGTTTCGGTTTTTCTCAACTGGTACTGTTTGGTTGATCCAAAAATCGTGTGGCTAATTGTTTTTGAAAATAGACTTAAGGCCGGTCGTTTTGGCACTGGTCTCGTTCAATTCGGAGTTGTGTAGCTAAAGTTATGAGTCTCTAAACTTAGGTCAAATTTCTGGAGTCAAACTGGGAGTAGGTTCAGTTTTTGCAGGTTTTGTGTGATCAATTGAACTCCGTTTTGAGTGATTCTTACTTCATTGAAAAATAGACTTAATTATCTACGAAATAGGCACTGATTTCACTGAGTTTCATTAAGAAATGAGAAAGAAAATTTGGTTGCAAGTTGGGTAAAGCGTTCTGTCCGATTTTGGTACCTCAGTGTAGTGTTTTCAAAAACTGTACCAACTGGACACTTATTTTGAAAAACTAAAATCATAGGTAGAAACTACACTCAGAGGGCTTTCCAATGAGTGGTCTTTTGTAATTTTTCGATGTCGCTTTCTATTTTAAATAATTCGCAAGTAGGAGTACTGCTGTAGGAATCCAGCACTTTGTGCGGGTGTTGCCAATGTTACCCAAAGTGTCAAAAATCTTGTTTTGGTCCCTCTGAACTTTTTAGTCCACAAAAATGTTATTTTGGTCCTTAGGTGTGGGTTTAGTCCCTGGTGTTGACTTTAGTCCTTTGGTGTAGAATTAGTCTTGGTGATCTTTTAGTCCCTATAGAATTTCTATTTGTGGTGTGGTGTATTATTGGTGAATAAATATTGGTGAGTTGGGGTCTATGACCTTTCCTTTGGTGTTGGTGAGCCCACAAGGCTATTGGTGAGCATGCTATTGCATTATTTTGGTGATTTGGTGTTTCGGTGCATAGTCATGGTGTCGCATAATCATATGCATTTTTGGTGAATAGGCCTCGGCCTCTTAAAATATTTTGGTGTTTGGTGAATGCCCTCAAGGCAATTTTGGTGATGGATCCACATGCATATGCCCAGTGGAGTTTTGGGTTGCATCTCATACATTGCATACATGTTACTGTGATTGATTGTGTCTTCATAATTCTTGGTGTAACTATAATTCTCGGTGTAACTATAATTCTTGGTGAAACTATAATTCTTGAGTGTAATCAGTATTCTTGGTGTAACTATAATTCTTGGTGTAACTCAGTATTCTTGGTGTAACTCGTAGTCCCGTGTAGTCAGTTTGTATTAGTAGTGTATTTGAATTGACTGCACCTTTGGTGTGCCTATTCTACTTGTGTTTCTGTTTTATTTATTATTATCTATGTATTGAGACTCACCCTCTTCGTGTCGTGTTGCCTCGTATGTCGGAACTGCAGTGACTGTGGATGAAGGTGACTAGAGATCCTTCTTCTAGTATGGTCGAGTCGCCTACGTCACGTAGCACCGGGGTGTTTAGTTGTTATTTCTTATATATTTGAACTAAGATGTTAATTTATTATTTCCATCTTTGTAGTATTTTGTCCTCGGACATTGTTGGTGCTATGTATCATTTCTCAAGTTTATTTTGACTAATACTTTGGAGTTTTATTTTAATTACTATTTTGGAGTTGTTTAAGGTGTTTTGTTTTAAATGTGACACCCTCGGGTGGTCTCACTGAAAGTTTTTACGCACTCTGATTTTCAAAATTAATTGAATAGTAGTTATGGTAGAAAGGGGGTGTTACACATCACTCCACTAGAAACAGAGGCCGTTCCTTCCAAGGGCCCCCCATGCACGGGCACCATACCGGCGGTGGATTCTATGGAATACCGACCGGCGAAGCATATCTCACGATGCAGACGTTCGGGCCGAACGACTTCTCGACCGGCGGCCAAGGCCCTTTCACTAGGGAGATCAGACGCTATCGTATCCCCAGGGACCTAAGAAAGCCGCCCAACCTCAACAAGTTTGATGGGCGAGGTGATCCTGATAAACACATCAGATACTTCAACAATTACTGTAGCTACCGAGAGTTAGATTCCATCATGAAGTGCCGGCTGTTCCCACAGTCACTTGACGGACGAGCTCTAGAATGGTGGGGGTCGCTACGGCCGAACACCATTTCCTCGTGGGAAGGATTGATCAGAATCTTTTTGGCAAATTACACCGCCAACCGGTGCCAATACCGCCATGAAGAGCACCTGGACACCATCACCCAGGGGGACAACGAATCATTAAGACGCTACATAGAGCGTTTTAACAATGAAGCCGATCAAGTGCACGACCTAACAGACAGGGATAAACTGAAATACCTCAAGAGAGGCATCCGGCCGGACCACAGATTTTGTTGAAGAGTTCACTTTGAACCACATCGACGATCTTAGCACGTTCCTCCGAAGAGCCAACGCCCACATGCATTATGAGGAAACCCTTGCCGCCAGAAAGGCCGCCCGCGTGCGACCTAGAGAAGACGACAGCAAGCGGGCCAGAAATCAAGACAACAGCCGGGACAACAAGCCAGAGTACCGGCCCAAGAAGTATGAGCATCGGACGAGGCTCAATGCTCCCATAGCCCAAATATTGTCCGAGTGTCAGAACAACGAATTTGTCGACGTGAAGAGGCCCGATCCATTGGTACTCAAGAAGGGCGCACGGGCCACCAAAAAATATTGCCGGTACCATAAAAGCAAGGGACACGATACCAATGACTGCATGGCCCTAAAAGATGACATCGAGGATCTCATCCAAAAGGGAAAGCAAGCGATGACGTCCGAAGTGAGGTGCCACCGACCAAGAGAAAAGCGGGAGAAAAAGCCCCAATCAAAGGGCAAAGAAATTACTGCAGCAACCATAGAGGAAATAGCGGACAAGGACACCTCCGAAGAGGACGTCCGGATGTCCAACGGCCGGAGAGTGGCCATGGTGATCCAAGGAGGAAACCCCTTAGAGAAAAGGGATTCGAAGAAAGCTATAAAAAGAAAATGGAACGAGTTGATGATGGTTGGGTCTACATCTACGGAGCGACCGGCTTCAAAAAAGCCGCCCATTTCCTTTGGAGATGAAGATTTGCTGGACGGAAGGGCCAATAGCTATGCCCCGCTGGTAATCGTGGCGGTAATGGCCAATACCGGCACGCCAATCTGAGTGCGACCAAGGTAGTTCGGCCGACATCATATTTGAAGAGCTGATCGACAAGATCAATGTCGACCGGAGTGAGATCATTCCACAGACCGATCCAACACCCCTAACAGGGTTCAACGGGGCAGTCACCTACCCCTTAGGAACGATAGATCTCTTGGTCACCTTTGGTGATGACTCAGGAACGAGCACAAAATACCGGACGGTGAAGGCCACATTCTTAGTCCTACCCATCAAATCCTGCTATCAGTGCATTATAGGCCGACCGACCCTAGGAAAGTTAGGGGCCGTAGCCTCCACAGTCCACCTGAAGATGAAGTTTCACAGCAAGGACGATCAAGTGGTGACAGTGTTAGCCGACCTAGAAGCGGCCAAGAAAAGCCACTATTTGTATCAAGACATCTGCAACGAGCAAGACAGAGACACTGACCCACGAGCACTGGAGAAAAGGCTCCAAGTCAACCTCGCGGACTTAGACGCCCGGTATGACCCTGATAGCGACCCAGAGGACGACGAAGAATGAATTAGCCCGAGAGCTAAAAAATAGACTGAAGAGGCCCGAGCCACATGGGGAGCTAGTTGACGTCCAGCTAGGGGACGACCTAGAGAAGACGGTCAAACTCGGACGCGGACTACCTGAGCAGGTCGAGCAAGATCTCACAGCCTGCCTTAAGGAGTATGCAGACTTGTTTGCATGGCAAGCATCTGACATGCCCGGCATCCCAACGTGTTGCATGCCATCACCGCAGATGGATGAAAAGGTCAGACCGGTAGCCCAAAGAAGGCGAACCCAAAATCAAGAAAAATCCCAAGCAGCAGCTCGGGCGGTTGACGACCTAGTCAAGGCCGACTTTCATTGAGGAGATAAAATACACAACCTGGCTGTCAAACGTGGTTCTGGTCAGGAAGAAAAATGGCAAGTGGCGCATGTGCGTCGACTACACAGATCTGAACAAGGCATGCCCGGCGATGCCTTCCTGTCGTAGAGCATTGATAAATTGGTCGACGGGGCATCGGGCTATAAATTGCTGTGTCGTTCCTGGATGCCTATTCTGGGTACAATCGATCACGATGTACCCGCCCGATCGCCACAAAACGCCTTCATGACCGATCGTGGGAACTTCCAGTACAAGGTCATGCCGTTCGGCTGAAGAACGCTGGGGCAACATACCAATGGATGATGAACAAGATCTTCAAGGATCGGATCGGTCGAGTAGTGAAGTTTACCTTGATGATATGATCATCAAGAGCGAGAAACGACCAAGATCATGCGCCGACACGAGAGAAGTCTTTAAAGAAGCGAGGAAAAATTCTCTTGAGGCTTAACCTGAAAAAGTGCACCTTTGGAGTTAGGGCCGGCAAATTCTTAGGGTTTCATCTCGACCAGAAGTGGGGGATAGAGGCTAACCTGAGACAAATGTAGGGCGATCCGCCGACATGAGGCCGCCACCACAAAGAAAGAAATCCAACGGTTGAATGGCATGGTCGCCTGGCTGTCAAGATTCATACCGAGATCTGCGTCGTGGCAAGTCGCTCCCCTATTTAAACTCGCTGAAGAAGGAAGTAGAGTTCGAATGGATCACCAGGTGCCGGCAACCGAACAATTAAAAGAGGCTTTGACCAATCCACCCATCATGACAAAGCTCCGAGCCGGCGAAATTCTATATTTGTACTTAGCCATAATCAAGAGGTATTGAGTGCCGTCCTGGTCAGAGAAATTGACTCAAGGCAAAATCCGGTCTACTTCATCAGCAAGGTGTTGCAAGGACCGGAACTGAGATACCAGAAGATCGAGAAGCTAGCACTTGCACTACTAGTGGCGCGGCTACGCCTGAGACCATACCGTGGCCCACCGTGTCGTGGTAAGAACGGACCAACCCATAAGCAGTCCTCCATCGGCCGACCGGCGGGACGGATGATCAAATGGGCGGTAGAACTTAGTGAGTTTGGCATAAAGTTCGAGTCAAGATCGGCCGCTAAGGCCCAAGTGCTGGCCGACTTTATTGCAGAAATGACCCCAACACAGGACGGCCGGCCAGAGACAATATGGACCTTGCATGTGGGCGGCTCCTCCAACAACAAAGGCGCAAGCAAGGGCCTCATATTAGAGAATTCGGATGGACTTGCGGTAGAAGTGTCCTCGACATTCGCGTTCCACACATCCAATAACCAAGCCGAGTACGAGGCATGCATGCATAGCCGCCGCAGCTTGCAAAAGAGTTCAACGTCGACCGGTAGAGCTACACTCGGGATTTCTTCTCGGTCGCCTCTCAAATTCAAGAATTGTACGACGCTAAAGATGAAGTGTTGAAGAACTACCGCCAAAGTAAGAGAGCTCCTCCGCGCTTTGACCGGGCGAGATCAAACACGTGCCAAGGATGAAAATGTCCGCCGACTCTCTGTCAAAGCTAGCTAAAGACAAAGACACCGCAACCACGGAGTCTAATCCAAGAAACCTTGACTCGACCGAGCGTCTCAACAAAGCCGAGCCAACCCTTGGCGCCCTCACTATAGAAGCGAGGGGGCGATTGGATCACTCCTATCCCGCGCTCGTCACACTCTGGGTGAGGAGCCGCCGATCCAAAGAAGGCCAGACCTTGAGATTGTGGTCCACCAAGTGATTCTCGTGATCGGCGGAAGTCGTATAGAAGAGGATTCTCGTGCCCACTCCTCCGGTGCTTATCGTCGGTCGGCGCCCGACCATGTCTGAGGACATACATGAGGATATGTGGCAGCCATCAAGGCGGACGGTCCATTGCAAAGAAAGCACTTAGGGCTGGTTACTACTGGCCGACCATGGATGAGGACTCCAAAAAAAGTTAGTACAGAAATGCAAGAGGTGCCAAGTACACGCTGATGTTCACGCCGCCTCATCATCGTAATTGCAAACCCTCACTCACCATGGCCGTTCGCCTGGTGGGGGATGGATCTGCTCGGTCCGTTCCGCGGCGCCAGGCGGTTCAAATTCATGATCGTGGCGATGGACTACTTCACAAAGTGGATAGAGCGAGCCTGCGCAACAATAACCGGCAAAGATCAACAAGTTTTTGGGCGGAACGTCTTAGCCTTGTTCGGAGTTCCGCGGCTCTCATAACGGACAACGGCACCCAATTTGCGATAGGAAGTTCAGAGATATGTTGGCGGCCTAGGGGTGAAAGCAGCGCTTCACTTCGGTCGAAACACCCCGGACGAGCGGGCAAGCGAAGCGGCCAACAGAGTCATTCTACGAGGATTAAAGACTTGCTTGAAGCTAAAGGAATTGGGTGAAGAGCTGCGATCAGTCCTTTGGGCATATGGGGCGACCCCATTCATCAACCGGAAGTCGCCTTTCAAATCGGTCTCACATGGAATGGGCCGCATGTTATTCCTATTGAGATGAACGAGCTGAATCCGGAGAGCGGCCAACCGGCCGGGACGATGTCGATATGGCCAGGGCTATAAAGAAAGAATTAGACTTGGTTGAAGAGTTGCGCAACCAAGCATCCTCGAGGAGGCAATCGATCAAGCAAAGGTCGTTGCCGGATACAACGCGCGTGTACAAAGAGGACTTTCGATCGGACACCGGTTCTCGGGACGGCGGACGTCGGCGAACAAGAATGCACGCCAGGGAAGTTGGCCCCAAATTGGGAAGGCCCGCATCCGTATCATTAATAAGACCGGCCGTGGGGCATACGAATTAGAAACCATGGAAGGGGCGATTATCCCAGGACATGGAATAGTGATAAATTGAAGCGATGATATATTTAGTTCACACTTTTGTAATCGGTCGATCGTTTGAAATAAACAATAGCGGGCGCTCTTTTTCCCCCGGCTTTTTTTACAGAGGCCCGTTCTTTAATATATTGCGTTTTTAAATTATAGAGTGGTCGCGTCGCCTCAATTAGCGAACGATCGCATGGCCCCCAAAGGGGTCCGAACGAACGAAGATCCGTGAGCGGTCTAAAACGAGTGCCATCGAATTGGCCAAGGGTTAAACAAACCCGATAGCGATCGTGAGGCCGAGCGACCTACAACGAGTGCCATCGAATTGGCCAGGGTTAAATAAACCCAATAGCGATCGTAGGCCGCGGCGACCTACAACAAGCGCCATCGAAGTGGCCCAAGGGTAAGTAAACCCACTAGCGATGCGTAGAGATCGCCGAGCGACCTACAACGAGAGCCATCAAACGGCCCCAAATTCCAATAATTAAATAAAAGGTCAAGAAATGAATTGGCCGACGATGCGCCTAAAGCGAGTGCCTTGGAAGGGCCCCAAAATAGCGGCCAACGATCGATGCGCATTTCGTAACTTAGGAAAGTGCGAAGAGCGAAAATTAATTCAAGCGAACAAATTAAACATAAGTGAAATTCATTACAAAGCGAAACGTCCGGGACGAACCCCGCGCTAAAATGTGAACCGTCAAGGCGGAGTACGAGAACAACGAAATTACAACTAATAAACCGCTCGCAGCGGGCAAAATAACAAGCTAGTCACTTCTTAGCACGAGCGCGAGGATCACCGGCACCGCTTATGGACCATCTTGCCATCATCATCCATCCTTGCGGGCAAGACGATCTCCTCACCCTCAACCACATAGTCGGGTTGCACCAATTGGTGTCATCACCGAATGCCCCGAGCGAGACAACTTCATTTGGGCCTGCGATTGTCGAATCGGTAAAGGCCGCCCTTTGCCACATGGCTACCTCGGCAACCTTCTCTGGGACGGCGCGCCTTGACCTCCTCAAAGCGGGCGACCTCGGCTTCGGGGGTCTTCACCAAATCGCCAAGCTCCTTGTTCTCGCCCCCGCTTGACCTTGTCGTCGGCCAACCGCTTTTATCCTTTTCACGGCCGCTAGCTTGATCTTGGTTTGCTCGGAGCGGCAATCTCGAGCTCCACTTCCTTAAGTCTCCGGCCGCCGACTCAAGCTCTTTGACCTTCTTACGGGCGCATCCCTCGGCCTCGACACTAAATGGAAAACTAAGTTAGCGCATTTAATGTCGAATATTTGATCGATAAGGTGACAAAAACAAAGAACTCACGTGCTTGGCTCCTCTTTATGTCCTTCATAGTCTTGTTGGCGTGACTTGAGCAGTCGCCACAAAACTCCATGGGATCCTTCTTGAAAAGTGCCACCGAGCATCATCAAAATCCTCGAGTTCAAAGACGGGGACTCAATCCGCTCTTCCCCCTCCCTGGCCGCTTAGAAGAGTGCGGCTGTCACGGCCACGAGGGCCTACCACCGGGCGCTCCTATCTTGTTGGCCGCCCCAACGCGCTCCTATTGAGGAGTGGGGTGTTACGGCGTTGGCTTGAACCGGGGGCAGATTTCTTCGGGCGCTGCGATGACGAAGCTTCTCAAGTGCTCTCCTAATCCGAGGTAGACATCTTTAGAGTTTTAGCTGCAAAAGAAAAACAAAGAAAGGTCACTCGTCCGGCCGAATAAGAGCGAACAAGCGGTAACAAAATATACCGACCAAGCTCAGATTCCAATTTATCCTCATACAAGCGTAGCGGTCGGCATAGGATATCCCCTTCGTGGTTCTGCGGCGTGAAGAAGCGGACAACTCTGTTATCATCCCCAAGGTTGGCTGAATCCTCTTCATCAAGAGTCGACATACGACGTGCGATGTAATCGCCGCTTCAGCGAGTGAGCCGCCCGCCACGATATGGGGAAGAAGGAACTCCTCGCAGCATCTGCGTCCGAGAGAAACTCACGATATCTTCAATGCCTTTTCATCGAAACGACCCAAAAGTACTTGGTTCTTCCAACCGCCCGGCAGAGAGTCCGAGTAAGCTCAAAAAACTTGCGGGCAAATGACTTACGGTTCTTAAAGACACTGCTCCTTTATGCGAGCCATGTTGGTCCCAGACTCCCTGTGCGGCTCAATTCAAACAAGGCAAGAAAGAGCACGGTCGATCGTTCCGCCAACCGGGTCGCACAAATGTTCGAACGTCTTCATGAAGCCCCACCGCTCGGATGGATCTGCGCGGGGCAACGTTCGGATATCTCGAGAACGCCCTCGCTGGAAGTCAGTAAAGGGGGGGACGATCCCCATCTTTTCAAACACCACCCGGTGCATGGTAAACTTCAACGTGGACGGAACGGTCGCAATGTTTTCATTTACCAGCACGCCTTTCACCTTCCACCCCGGCTTGGCGAAGAGGGCGTTCAAATCGTCCAATACATGGGGCCCCGAGGATAAAGCTTTGAAAGCCCTCATCTTCTCGTAGACACCCACGAGATGTCATTCACGCCTATAACCTCCGGAAGGGCGGCCATCCTCCATCCAGCTCGACGCGACTTCATTTGGTTCGGCGGTTCACCCCATTCTTTCACCTGCGGGCGACGACACTATCCGGCGGTGATTCGATTGCCTCCATCACCGCCCGATCTTCCACTTGCATGGGCTCGGGCGGAGGGTCATCTTCTAAGTCAATAAAGTCAACAAAGGACGTAGAAGGTGGGTAACATCGCCCATATCGTGCGTCGCCACCACGTCGATCGGTGGTCGTCATCTCCCATCGCCACCCGGCAGCGATTGTGTCGGGCGCCGGCGGATCCTTGGGTCGGGTCGACTCGCGGAAGTCGATAGAGAGACGCCGCTCGGCCGGAGGAATGCTCCGATGAAGATCCCGTGAAGTTCTTTCTTCAACTTGAGAGTGGCGGGCGACCGCTCAGAGGACGAAGACTCGGGTCCGTTCCACCTCTTGAGAAGGCCGCGTTGCCATAAGGGCTAGGCTCTGGCGAGGCACGGATATACGAGCGCGGTCCGCTTTAGTCCTCGCCGATTCACCGTGATAGGGCGTTGCGTCAAAGGTCGAATGAGCGGCGGCTCGGGAAGGGGGCGGCGTGGTCGTCCCCCGGCCGACGCCTCCTTTCACGAGGCGTGGAAACTAACTAGGAAAGCGACAAAAAGCAATAAAAACCAAAGAAAAAATTGAGAAGAGCGGCTTACGGAATGCGAGAGAAGAAAGGAGCGGACGGAAGATGTTCGAACAAAGCTTCGGTAACTTTGCGGCATACTCGATCGGCAGCGGAGGAATGCTTTTGGTGTGGAAGACGTCGCGACCAAGGCCCTATTTATAGGAGGCCCACCGATCTAAGCGTCGCGGGTCACCGCACGCCTCCCATCCGTTGCATAGGGAACACCAAAAGGCACCTCGAGACACGCAAAATCGGTCTGCAATCATTGCGCATTAATGGCGGTGGAAACCCCAGCGCCACGCGCGATCGGGCGACTTCAAAGACGGGGCCGACCTATTCCTGCCAAAAGTGCGAAACATCATCCCACCACGAGCATTGATTCAAAGCCTCGCGCCGCCTGAGAAGCGACCTAGGCTTGGGGCAACTGATCGGGCGTATTAGCAAGCGACACGTGAGTACAGGCCAAGCAATGGGCCCGCGGCCTAACTCGCTAAACGGCCCAAGACCGTGGTGATTCTTGGCGCATTTCGTGCGATCGCCGCGCATTTCTCGCAACGGCCAGTCGCCCGGGTATAAATACCACCTCCGTCCCACATCGCCAGCACGCACTTCCTACCCCGTGATACCCCGCCTGCTAGCACACCTCCGACTGGAGCGCCGGAGTGTCTTTGCAGTACCACCCGAGGTGCTCAAGACCGGCCCCACGCCACCGGCGACGACGGACGAAGGAGCAAAGACACGACACACACTCGTGATCAAGGTACGATCATTTCACCGGCGCTGGGACCGGCCTTTCGTGAGCACCTCGTGGTACCGCAAAGACACCCGACGCCTAGTCGAGGTGTGCTAACGCGCGTGGTATCACAGTAGGAATTGGCGCACCGACGATGTGGACGAGGTGGTATTTATACCACCGCGACCGCCGCTGGCGTGAGAAATGCGGCCGGCCGCCGAGAATCGCGACCGCCACTGGCCTCGGGCCGCTTATGAGTTAGCCGCGCCCATTGGCCGATCGCACTCCGTCCTTGCCAATACGCCCCGCATCGCTGCCCTCAAGCCTAGGTCGCCCCAGTATGGGCCGAGGCTTGAATCAATGCTCGTGGTGGGATGATGTTTCGCACTTTTGCGTGAATAGTCGGCCCCGCCTTTGAAGTCGTCCGACGCGCTGGCGCTGGTTTCACTTTCGCCATTAATGCGCAATGATTGCACCGATTTTGGCGTGTCTCGAGGTGCCTTTTTGGTGTTCCCCATGCAACGGACGGGAGGAGGCGCAGCAACGACCCGCGACGTTTTGGGCTCGTGGGCCTCTATAAATAGGCCTTTGGTCAAGACGCCTTCCACACTAAAAGCATTCCTCTCACGCTGACGAGCCGCCTCGCAAGCGCCCAAAGCTTTTGTTCGAACATCTTCTCGTCCGCTCCTTTCTTCTCAGATTCCGTAAGCCGCCATCTCGCCTTTTCTTTGGTTTTTATTGCTTTTTGTCCCTTTCCTAGTTAGTTTCCACGCCTCGAAAGGAGGCGTCCGGTCGGGGGACGACTACGCCGCCGCTTCTCTCCCGAGCCGCCGCTGCTCTGGCCGACCTTTGACGCAACGCCCCTATCACAGTGAATCGCCAGACTAAGCTGCATCGCTTCAGATATCCGTGCCCTCAAACAGAGCCCAGCCCTTACGGCAACGCTGCCTTCTCAAGAGGTGGAACTGACGGAGTCTTCGCCCCTCTGGGCGGGTCGCCTGCCACTCTCAAGTTGAAGAAAGAACTTCTTCACGGGATCTTCATCGAGCATTCCTCCACCGAGCGAAATGCGCCTTCTCATCGACTTCCACTGAGTCGACCTACCCAAGGATCCTCGCGGCGCCGACACAACCGCACCGGTGGCGATGGGAGTTGACGCACCACCGATCGACGCGGGGGCGACGATTTACGGCGATATGGGCGATGTTACCTACCTTCTACGGGTCCTTTGTTGACTTTATTGACTTAGAAGATGACCTTCCGCCCGAGCCCATGCAAGTGGAAGATCGGGCACCGATGGAGGCAATCCCGAATCACCAAGCCGGGATGGTGTCGACCGCCGGCGGAAAGAACGGGTGAACCGCCAACCAAATGAAGTCGCGGTCGAGCTGATGGAGGATGAAGTCGGCCTTCGGAGGTTATGTACGTGAATGACATCTCGTGGGTGTCCGAGAGAGATGAGGGCTTTCAAAGCTTTATCCCGGGGCCCCATGTATTGACGATTTGAACGCCTCTTCGCCAAGCCGGTGGAAGGTGAAAGGCGTGGCCGAAAATGAAAACATTGCACCGCTCCGGCCCACGCTGAAGTTTACCATGCACCGTGGTGTTTGAAAAGATGGGGATCGCCCCCTTTACTGCACTTCCAGCGGAGACGCTCGATATCCAACGCTGCCCCTCGCAGATCCATCCGAACGGTGGGCTTCGAAAGACGTTCGAACATTTGTGCACGGTCGGGGCGGAACGTATCGACCGTGCTCTTTCTTGCCTTGTTTGAATTGAAATGGCACTTTCCGGAGTACGGACTAACATGGCTCGCAAGGAGCAGTGTGTCTTTAAGAACCGTGGTCATTTGCCCGCAAGTTTTTCGAGCTTACTCTGACTCTCTCCGCTAGGCGGTTGGAAGAACCATCACTTTTGGGTCGCTCCCGATGAAAAGGCCACCGAAGATATCGCAGAGTTTCTCTCGGACGATCAGCAGGAGTTCCTTCTTCCCATATCGTGGCGGCGGCTCACTTCTCGCTGAAGCCGGGCGATTACATCGTTCGGTCGTCGCACTCTTGATGAAGAGGATTCAAAGAACTTGGGGATGATAACAGAGTCAGTCATTCTTTGCCGCAGTAACCCCGGGCGGGATATCCCATGCCGACCGCTCGCTTGTATGAGGGGGATAAATTGAAATCTGAGCTTGGTCGGAGATATTTTGTTACCCGCTTGTTCGCTTCTTATTCGCGGACGACCGACCTTTCTTTTGTTTTTCTTTTTGCGCCTAAAACTCTAAAGATGTCTACCTCGATTGGGTGCACTCGAGAAGCTCACATCGGCAAATACCAAGAAATCGGCTCTGCTCTCAAAGAACGCCAGAACACCCACCCTCAATAGGAGCGTTGAGGCGGCCAACAAGATAGGAGCGCCGGTGGTGGCCCTCGTGGCCGTGACTGGGCCGCACTCCTTAAGCGACCGAGGGAGGGGGAAGAGCGGATCGAGTCCCCGCCTTTGAACTCGAGGATTTTGATGATGCTCGTGTGGCACTTTTTCAAGAAGGATCCCATGGAGTTTTGTGGCGACCCGCCAAGTCCGCCAACAAGACTATGAAGGACATAAAGAGGAGCCAAGCACGTGAGAGTGCTGCTTTTTGTCACCTTATCGATCAAATATTCGACATTCGGGCTCGCTAACTTAGTTTTCCATTTCAGTGCCGAGGCCGAGCGATGCGCCTAAGAAGGTCAAAGAGCTTGAGTCGGCCGGCCGGAGACTTAAGGAGCCGGAGCCCGAGATTGCCGCCTCCGAGCAAACCAAGACTGCCGCGATCAAAAAGGATAAGCGGTTAGCCGCCGACGACAAGGTCAAGCTTCAGGCCGTGAACAAGGAGCTTGGCCGATTGGGTGAAGACCTCGAAGCCGAGGTCGCCCGCTTTGAGGAGGTCAAGGCGGCGGCCGGCCCGTGAGAAGGTTGCCGAGGTAGCCAGCGGCAAAAGGGGCGGCCTTTTACCGGGCTCGGACAATGCCGTGGCTCAAATGAAGTTGCTCGCCGCTTCGGGGCATTCAAAGATGACAACAATTGGTGCAACCCGACTATGTGGTTCGAGGGTGAGAGATCGCTTGCCCGCAAGGATGGATGATGATGGCAGATGGTCCGCAAGCGGTCGCTGATCCTCGCCGCTCGTGCTAAGTGACTAGCTTGTTATTTTGCCCGCCGCGAGCGGTTTATTAGTTGTAATTTCGCTGTTCTCGTGATTCGCCTTCGAGCGCTCACATTATTTTAGGCGCCCCGGTTCGTCCGTGCGCGCCGCTTTGTAATGAATTTCACTTATGTTTAATTTGTTCGCTTGAATTAATTTCCGTCGCTTCGCACTTTCCTAAGTTACTGAAATGCGCACCGATCGCTGGCCGCTATTTTGGGCCCTTCCGAAGGCACTCGCTTTACGCCGATCGCCGCCAATTCATTTCTTGACCTTTTATTTAATTATTGGAATTTGGGGCCGCTTTGATGGCTCGTTGTAGGTCGCCGCGTTCACGATCGCTAGTGGGTTTACTTAACCCTTGGGCCACTTCGATGGCGCTGCGTAGGTCGCCTCGCTCACGATCGCTATTGGGTTTATTTAACCCTTGGCCAATTCGATGGCACTCGTTGTAGGTCGCCGCGCCTACGATCGCTATCGGGTTTGTTTAACCTTCGCCAATTCGATGGCACTCGCTTTAGACCGCCCGATCTTCGTTCGCTCGACCCCCTTTGGGGGCCATGCGGTCGTTCCGTTAATTGGGGGCGAACGACCACTCTATAATTTAAAAACGCAATATATTAAAGAACGGGCCTCTGTAAAAAACCCAGCTGGGGAAAAAGAGCGCCGCTATTGTTTATTTCAAACGATCGACCGATTACAAAAGTGTGAACTAAATATAATATCGCTTCAATTTATCACTATTCCATGTCCGGGATAATCGCCTTTCCATGGTTTCTAATTCGTATGCCCCACGGCCGGCCTTATTAATGATACTGATGCGGGCTTCCCAATTTGGGGCCAACTTCCTCGGCGTGCATTCTTGTTGCCGACGTCCGCCTCGTCCGGAGAACCAAATGTCCGACGGAAAGTCCTCTTTGTACACGCGCGTTGTATCCGCAGCAATGACCCTTTGCTTGATCGCTGCCTCCTCGAGGGATGCTTGGTTGCGCAACTCTTCAACCAAGTCTAATTCTTTCTTTTATAGCCCGGCCATATCGATCGTCACGGGTTGGGCCGCTTCCGCCAAAATTGCTCATCTCAATAGGAATAACAAATCCATTCCATAGACTGGGCTTTGAAAGCGACTCCCTGGCTGATGAATGGGGTCGCCCCATATGCCCAAAGGATTGCAGCTCTTCGACCCACTTCCCTTTAGCTTCATGAAGTCTTCTTTAATCCTCGTGAGAATGACTCGCTGGCCGCCGCTTGCCCGCGTCGTTCGGGTGTGCTCGACCAAGTGAAACGCTTTCACCCTAGGCCGCCAACATATCTCTCGAACTTCCTATCTCGCAAATTGGGTGCCGCTGTCCGCTATGAGCCGCCGCGAACTCCGAACCGGCTAAGACGTTCGGCCAAAAACTTGTTGATCTTTGCCGTTATTGCCGCTGCGAGGCTCGGCCTCTATCCACTTTGTGAAGTAGTCCACCGCCACGATCGGGAATTTGAATCGGCCTCGGCGCTCGCGGAACGGACCGAGCAGATCCATCCCCACCAAAGTAACGACCATGGTGAGGTGAGGGTTTGCAATTACGATGAGGGGGCGACGTGAACATCGCGTGTACTTGGCACCTCTTGCATTTACGTACTAACTTTTTGGAGTCCTCATCCATGGTCGGCCGAGAGTAACCAAATTTCTAAGTGCTTTCTTTGCAATGGACCGTCCGCCTTGATGGTCGCCACATATCCCCTCATGTATGTCCCTCAGGACATGGTCGGCTTCGACCGACGATAAGCACCGGAGGAGTGGGCACGAGAATCCTCTTCTATACGCCTTCCTTCGATCACGTAATACTTGGTGGACCGCAATCTCGAAGTCCTCGCCTTCTTTGATCGGCGCCTCACCCAAAGGTGACGTAGCGCAGATAGAGTGATCCAATCGCCCTGCTTCTATAGTGAGGACGGCCGCTAAGGCCCAAGTGCTGGCCGACTTTATTGCAGAAATGACCCCAACACAGGACGGGGAAATCATTGCTGATGCATGCAACGATTTCCTACTTAGTGCATCAGCCACCAAATTTGCTTTCCCGGGGTGATAGTTCAACCCAAAATCATAATCCTTCAGTAGTTCCAACCATCTCCTCTGCCTCATGTTGAGCTCCTTCTGATCAAACAGATACTGCAAACTCTTATGGTCACTAAATACTTCGAACCTTGAACCATATAGATAATGCCTCCATATCTTCAATGCAAACACCACGGCAGCAAGCTCCAAATCGTGTGTAGGGTAGTTCTTCTCATGAATTTTCAATTGCCTTGAAGCGTAAGCAACCACCTTACCTTCTTGCATCAGCACGCAGCCCAAACCCATCTTAGACGCATCACAGTACACCACAAACGGCTCATTTGGGATTGTCAACCTCTTCTTCAATTCCTGGAAACTTTCCTCACACTGTGCGTCCCACACAAATGCCTTACCCTTACAGGTCAACTGAGTTAGTGGCAACGCCAACTTGGAAAACCCCTCATGAACCTTCCGTAATACCCACCAAACCCGGAAAACTTCTCACCTCATTAGCCGACTTGGGTGCTTCCCATTGCAACACGCCTTCCACTTTGGAAGGATCAACCGCTATACCTTCACCGAGATCACACATGACCTAGAAATTCACCGCCTCAACCGAATTCACACTTGGACAACTTGGCGTACATCTTCTTATCCTTCAATACCTCTAACACTAATCTTAGATGCTCTGCGTGCTCTCTTCCGACTTGGAGTAGACCAAATGTCGTCAATGAACACTACCACAAACCGATCCAAATATTCATGAAAGATACGATTCATATACTCCATGAATACTCCAGAGCATTAGTAACACCAAATGGCATCACCAATACTCGTAGTGTCCATACCGAGTTCTAAATCTTTCGTCTTAGGAATGTCCCCGCCCTTCACCTTGATCTCGATGGTACCACGACTCGGTCAATCTTTGAAAATACTTGCGCACCCACCAATTGGTCCATCAAGTCATCAATCCTTGGGAGTGGGTACTTGTTCTTAATTGTTACCTTGTTCAACTGTCTGTAATCCACGCATAATCTCATACTTCCGTCCTTCTTTTTCACCAATAGCACAGGTGCGCCCCAAGGCGACACACTTGGCCTTATGAACCTCTTCTCCAGCAACTCTTCCAACTGCTTCTTCAACTCGGCTAGCTCGGCTGCAGACATCCTATAAGGTGCCATAGACACCGGCCTAGTTCCCGGTACTAACTCAATGCTTTGAACTCAACCTCTCTTTTCGGTGGAACCTCGGGAATCTCGCCTGCAGGAACACTTCGCAAACTCTCGCTACCACCGCACTTCACCAATTTTAGCTCGGCTCTCTGCAGACATCGTCACACTCAACGCAAACAACGTAGCCCCTTCCTTCATTACCCTGCGCAGCTGCTCGGCAGACATCCGAACAGATTCTTCCACCTCGGAAGAAAGGAAACTTAACAACCTACTAGCGCAATTGATATGAACTCGGTTAGCCACTAACCAGTCCATACCCAGGATGACGTCCATCCATTCCAAAGGTAGGCAGATTAAATCAACTACGAAGTCTCTCGCCAAAGGCTAACAGAGGACACTTCAAACAAGCGAGAGAGGTAGTCATCGACCCGCTTTGGCCGGAGTGCCAATAACCATCTCCTCACCATAGTAGACAACACTAAATCCAATCTTTTAGCACACAATGCGAGAAATAAAAGAGTGCGTGGCACCAATGTCCACGATTGCAATCAAAGGAATTCCATTTATAAAACACGTACCTTTTATCCGTTTCACCACCTCGGACCAGGCTAAGCGCAAACACTTTACCAACATTCTTTTCCTTCTTCTACTTGGAACACCTCGAACCGATATGCCCTACCTCCCCACGGTTGTAGCAAGTTATATCCTTCTTCTCACGATGCAGAGCCTTGTGGCCTTCCTTGCCACACTTAAAACACTTAACGGATGGGCGGTCAAAACTTTTGTGACCGGTTTCCACATTTGAAACATGTAATACTCGGAGGAGCATCTCCCCACTTGGCGCCTTGGCCCAACCACTTTCCACTTCCCTTTACCCTTTCCACGGAACCTCGTATAGCTTAGCACGGATCGAGAATTCTGCGCTTCTCCCTTCCGACTTTATAGGTGGTAGTCGCGACCACCTTGTCTTCCTCGAAGATCCTGCAGACTATTCACCAACCGAGCAAACACCCTTATTTGTTGATACCCAATGGCTCGCTTGATGTCGGGTCTTAAACCATTCTCAAACTTAATACACTTGGAGAACTTCGGTAGTAGCTCCATTGTAATGGGGGTAGAACTTCACCAACTCGGTAAACTTGGCGGCGTGCTCGACTCACGATTTATTCCCTGCCACTCTAAGAATTCCATTTCCTTCTTTCCTTAACATCCTCGGGATAATACTTCAACAGAACTCCTCTTGAAAATATCCTGTGATCTCTCCTTGAAGAATCTCCAACCTTTGAAGATTTTCAAGCCACTATCATCTGCCTCCTCGGCGGCATGTGAGTACCAAATCTCACCTTCTGCGCGATCGAACACTCCATCACTCGAAAGATCCTTTCTATTTCATTTAACGAGGCCATAGCTCCGTCGAGATCATACCTCCTTTTGAAAGTAGGAGGATTCTCCTGCAGAACGTAGCCAACCTCCCTCGCTCCAAAGATCCTCGGTTTACTCGAGGCCGATTCCCTATAGCGAGCCTATCGCCTGCGGCAATCAACGCAACGCATCATTCCTTCCACTCTTTCCACCATTACTCTAAACATATAAACAAATCTACTTAGAACGAGCCATAAAACTCGAAACTTTGGGAACTCAAGACTCAACACTTGGTCGGACAAGACCAGACTTTTGCTCTGATACCACTATTGTAACACCCCCTTAAATCCTAATACTAATAAGCAATTAAATCAGAGTTTTCAAAAACCACTCAAGGAGTGTTACATTTTTCTATATGGACTTAACCAAATAAAACAATAAAACATAACGAGTCACATTTGCGCAGCTAAAACTGTGGTAGTGTAATGTACATACAGTACCTCGGCCAAGAAGGAACCGAGCTCAATAAGTCATATGATATCAGTTACAACATAATCAAAATAATACAAGTTCCAAAGGCATAGGTTCATAACACAAAATAACCTACATACAGACCACTACACTACTCGGCCCCCAATGTTACACTACCAGAGCAAAATGACGACGTCAACGACACGGAGTGAGAACTGACCTCTACTCAGGGATACCTGCAAGTTGCCACATGAGAGCAACATAAAAGCAGCTAGTGTGAGTCTCTAAACACAAATAATAAGGTTTATGACAAGTGTCATGCTAAGCAACACATATAAACACCTCGGCACAGCACACAACTAACACAATCATTTAGTGCATGAGTTATATGAATGATGCAGACCCATACTTCCAGGGTATATGCATGATGGATCCATTAAGACCGAAGTCTTCTGCTATCACCTTCGGACCGAAGTCCTTAGGACCGAAGTCCTCTGCTATCACCTTAGGACCGAAGTCCTTAGGACCGAAGTCCTCTGCTATCACCTTATGCTTATGATTTATGTGACGCCATGAACAATGCATAACACACAACATATACATTATTCAATTAAATCATAACACCATTTCAGTACTCACCAATTAGACCGCAGTCTTTTATTCATAAATAGGACCTAAGTCCTCTGCTCACCTCTAGGACCGAAGTCCTCTGCATCACCAATTTCATTTATTTTAATGCCCATCAGGGACTTCATCGTGTAATACTCCTCTACACATAGCCATAAGGCCAAACAACGCACATATACCCTTTCCTGGGCTAAGGCTGACGTCTCTACATCGGCCAACGACGCTAAGGCTGTCGCCTTAGCTCACCAACCACCTCGGCGCCTAGTAGTGGACCAAACGGTCACTACGAGGACTACTCTGTTACTTAGGACTAAAACGTCCATTAGGGACTAAAATGACTACACATTTAACCCCTCACGCACTTGGCACTCCAAAACGACACTCACAGTCGCGCCCATCAATAACCTTCGCGACGCGAGCGTTAAAACCACACCTCGGCACCTAGAGCACCTCAGCACACTCGGCACCTCGGCACACTTGGCACCTCGGCATGCCTACGCTCTGCTCCACTCATAGTCACTCTACTTCACACTAAACGTACATCACCCTTGTCAAGTGCACCTAGGTGTGGTATACTCTACGTCTCGGCCATAACACCTCGGTTACTTCGCGCTACACGTTGTCAACGACACTTCAGCAGCTAAGTCTAAGTACTTTACCTCGGCCTAAGCATCTCGGCCTACTTACTCTACACCTCAGTAAGCACAAACCGATCCTTATACCTAGTCTTATGTACTCGTACACTTAGTTACTGGTGCTCTATCACTCACCTCGGCTCCTATGACCTCATTATTACGTTTTTACTTACGATCATCACTTAAGCTTCGTTACACTAGTGGTAGGTAGATACACTTCTACAACCCCAAGTCAACCCCTTCGCTTAGGCTCAGACACACGTTCTCTGTGTTATGAACACTCAACTCCCAATTTACACCTCGGTAGTCTAGTGTTCTACTACGTAAGAACCTTACACTCTCACGTCTCTCACTTTATCTCTCACTTTAGCTCACTGGGACTGAGAGTTTCTCAACTCCCATTTCACTCAGTAGCCTCTCGTGACCAACACCTCAACATCCCAACACAACTCACTGAAACGAGCTAAAACAGAACATCAAGCAACATCAGAAACACACAAAAACATGCAACACAAAAGCATGCAACACAGCTCAGGAAAACACAACTACAACTACTCACACATAACACTCATCATACTACAAAATTATACGTGAGAAGAGAGCCCCCTAACCTTGATCAGTTGGGCAAACGACCCTCTCTTCACCGATTCCTCACGTTAACACTCGCAGCAACACTTCTCCGTTGAGCTTGAGCTTCTTCCTCGCCAAAATGCTCTTCCTTCTCTCTAGAATTCTGATCTCACCTACCAGCTTCTCTCTCTTAATTCACTTTGACTTTTCTAAGATTCTCTTTGGTGGAAACATGTTTCTTCTCCTTCGACACTCTCACTTAAAGCACACACTTGGGCTTCTAATGGCTCATGGGCCTCCAATGGCTCATGGGCCTCCACGCCCACCTTCTCCTTTCCACTTAAGTATCCCCTAAATGAAATAAACCCTTAATTAATACTTAGCTTAATTAAAAAGTTGTAAACCTTAAATAACTCAACTAAATAATTAATTGAACTATTTTGGGGTGTTACACTTGTACACAAAGCCAAATAATGCTAAGCTGTAAAGGGTTTCAATCTGCGAGTCCTCTTGACCCTTTGGTGTTATCTGTGAAAGGTGATGAGTGTCTCATTATGAATGGACATGACTTGTCATATAAAAGTATCGATGTATTCTTCTATGCTTGGGACACTCCCTTTCCTTTCGTGGTCACAAGCTCTATTGTGGGTTCCATTTGCGTATCAAATTAGAATTTTGTAATAGTATCTTTGGAAGGAAGGCATATTATACAAGAGGAAAATAATATCTCATGCAGAAAAAGAAATTTCATATTTAAAATACAAGATTGTAAGAATTTTATGTCACTATTCTTCTCTTAATAATGAAAAATTCATAAAATCTAAACCTAATAGAAACAAAGAATACAATCGACAATCTTGACTTTGAAACTAAGTTCACCTAGGAGTGATTCTGAATACACAAAATTCTCCTTAATATTTATTTAACAACCATCTCTATTTGCAAATAATACCCCAAACATAATTGATATGAAACTTAGTAAGTATATATATATATATATATATTATTATTATAAAAGAAATTTACGATATATCATGCAATACCTACCTACTGCACGAGTAATGAAAAACTCATTTCGAGCATACAACCCACTGTCGTACAAAAAGATATTGTTATGTAAATAAAATAAAATTGCTATGTGTTCAAATCTAACGTTATTGGTTCACTTAACTATCCTTGTACAAATTTCTCTTTTCTTATCGAAACACGTACAATTGGTGTCACCAGTTACCTCTTGTCAAATTTAATGAGAGCAATTCTTATATTACCTACATTATAGTTTGGAAGAAAGAAGTTTACAACATAAACCAAGGTTGTACAATGTAAGCAAATTTTTTTTTCATCTAGTAATTATTTTGTTAGGGTAAAATCTTACTAACATAGTCCCTTCAGACTTGCAAGTATTCAGTCCCTTAGACTCTTCCTTACGAAAGATGTAACTAACAACGTTTCGCGGCCATATGTACCATAATGTTACATATGCTCTTGTTTAGTACTTACACCTCAATCTTACCATTGGCTCAAAGTTCATACTTTATTGTCTTATTAGACGTATCTAATAGGCTAATAGTAAATTACAAAAATGAGTAATGTTATAACAATATTGCTTTAAAATATTTAGTTCTATTTAAAAGTATGACATTACACGATAAAATATTTGTTTATAAAACTTCTCTTATCTAAGGACTGTATATTGATTTTGTTTCTTCATGAGATATTATCTACAAAACATAAACCTAATTTAATAAATAGTTTAGGAAAAAGCTCAATTCCTATAACCACTAGTGATAATAAGTGTTTTTGAAAGTTATTGATCACGATAAAAATATAACGGAAAACCTACAAGACAAAACACCTCGAGGAAGGGGTAAGCCCGAGGGGAAATGAGCAGGGCCGAGCGAAAGTCAAGCCTCAGCCTATAGAGTGCCTCGGCCACGGTGGCTTTGGTGCTTGAGTCCATCAAATTGCCTGAGGGGCAAGAGGAAGCCGAAGAGAAAGTGGCCAAGGTAAGGCGAGGCTTGCTTGGAAGGCACGAGGAAGCACGAGGATTGCACATGGGACTAGCCACAGTTAAGCGAAGAAGCGAAACCTTGGAGAGTGGCGCGAAGAAGTTTCACCCACTAACCGTGCTAGTGGGGATCGTGGGTAGTGGCTTTGCTTCTTTAGAGCTCGGGAGCAATTATATGCGTAGATCTTTGGAAGATCAAGCGGTAGGAAAATTTTGGCTAGGGAAGTGGCGACGAGGGCCAATGTATATAAATAGGGTAGAGAGCAATTGTAAAGGACACACAACATCAATTCAACCAATTTTTTTAAAATTTATCTTTCTTTACCGCACTTTATTTATCTTTACTTTAATACATTAGGTCAAGAGAATAATCTAACCTCGCGTCCCATCCACCTAATCGACTCTTTCTTGGGAGTCGGGATACTCACAATCGAGGAGCAGAGTTGCCTTGTCGGCGCAATTGCTTGAGGAACAGAGGAATCAAAAACTAGTTCAAACCTCTAGCCGATCCCAAGGCTAGGACCTAAGAGTTTGACGACAGCAAATATGATATCACTTAATTATTCATTTTTAATAATATCTAGAATAATATTCTATATTTATCTCATTATAGTCAAAGAATACACCGAGATATACATTTTTAGCTAATATTTGCAAATATATAAAGTATTTATTTATTTTCGGATAGTATCAATAAAACAACATACATTATTATTGATAGCCAACTTTAAAAAATATACCTATATTTAATAAAAATATTAAATGTTGTAACCGTATATATTTTAATTTCAACTAATAACTAAATTATTATAAAGTAGTTGAGCTATTTTATACACTGAGTATGATCTTTTATATTTAAGAATTATAAAAATTAATAATAAGTTAACTTAATGAGTAAAATAATAAACCTTTAATGTGTATATATATATGTATATATATATTAATAATATGGGGAAGAATTTTATTCGGAGCAAATCAAAGGCTTAATTTAATAAATAATCTTAACACTTTTTTGCTACTATTATTGGTAAACATTTAAATATATGAATTTCAATCTTACGTTTCAAACTTGTATTACCACAATATATTATTTTTGTTAAACTTAATATTTGGAAATGGAAAAGTATCACATCATAATATTCAGTCATAATTTCTCAAATAAAAAACAATATTACTAAAACATAGAACATTCATGGTGAGTGCTATATAAATTGAATAACCAAAGCAAGAATAGTCATCCACCAAACACAATGGCATCAATACTCAATTGTCTTATTTGCATATTTTTCCTCACTTTTGTCATTGAAGGTATACATGTTCTTACTTTCCTTTAGTGTTTTCCTTGTTGTTTATCGTTTCTCACCTTTAACTCTCTCTGCTCTCTTGATGATTTCATTTATGATTCAGTATCCGCCATTTGTGTTAAGAATGATCTCAAAGTCGCTCAAACAAAAACAGGGAGAGTAGTACAGGGAAAGGCTGTGTGGAGAGTAACAGTGACCAACACATGCGCTTGTACACAAAGCCAAATAATGCTAAGCTGTAAAGGGTTTCAATCAGCGAGTCCTCTTGACCCTTTGGTGTTATCTGTGAAAGGTGATGAGTGTCTCATTATGAATGGACATGACTTGTCATATAAAAGTATCGATGTATTCTTCTATGCTTGGGACACTCCCTTTCCTTTCGTGGTCACAAGCTCTATTGTAGGTTCCATTTGCGTATCACATTAGAGTTTTGTAATAGTATCTTTGGAAGGAAGGTATATTATACAAGAGGAAAATAATTTCTCATGCAGAAAAAGAAATTTCATATTTAAAATACAAGATTGTAAGAATTTGATGTCACTATTCTTCTCTTAATAATGAAAAATTCATAAAATCTAAACCTAATAGAAACAAAGATTACAATCGATCTCGACTTTGAAACTAAGTTCAGCCTGGGAGTGAGTCGGGAATACACAGAATTCTCCTTAATATTTATTTAACAACCATCTCTATTTGCAAATAACACCCCAAACATAATTGATATGAAACTCAGTAAGTATATATATATATATTATTATAAAAGAAATTTACGATATATCATTCAATACCTACCTACTGCACGAGTAATGAAAAACTCATTTCGAGCATACAACCCACTGTCGTACAAAAAGATATTGTTATGTAAATAAAATAAAATTGTTATGTGTTCAAATCTAACGTTATTGGTTCACTTAACTATCCTTGTACAAATTTCCCTTTTCTTATCGAAACACGTACAATTGGTGTCACCAGTTACCTCTTGTCAAATATAATGAGAGCAATTCTTATATTACCTACATTATAGTTTGGAAGAAAGAAGCTTACAACATAAACCAAGGTTGTACAATGTAAGCAAATTTTTTTTTCATCTAGTAATTATTTTGTTAGGGTAATATCTTACTAACATAGTCCCTTCAGACTTGCAAGTATTCAGTCCCTTAGACTCTTCCTTACCAACGATGTAACTAACAACGTTTCGCGGCCATATGTACCATAATGTTTCATATGCTCTTGTTTAGTACTTACACCTCAATCTTACCATTGGCTCAAAGTTCATACTTTATTGTCTTATTAGACGTATCTAATAGGCTAATAGTAAATTAAAAAAATGAGTAATGTTATAACAATATTGCTTTAAAATATTTAGTTCTTTTTAAAAGTATGACATTACACGATAAAATATTTGTTTATAAAACTTCTCTTATCTAAGGACTGTATACTGATTTTGTTTCTTGATGAGATATTATCTACAAAACATAAACGTAATTTAATAAATAGTTTAGGAAAAAGCTCAATTCCTATGACCACTAGTGATAATAAGTGTTTTTGAAGGTTATTGATCACGATAAAAAATATAACGGAAAACCTACAAGACAAAACACCTCGAGGAAGGGGACAGCCTGAGGGGAAATGAGCAGGGCCGAGCGAAAGTCAAGCCTCAGCCTATAGAGTGCCTCGGCCACGGTGGCTGGGTGCCTGAGTCCATCAGATTGCCTGAGGAGCAAGAGGAAGCCGAGGGAGAAAGTGGCCGAGGTAAGGCAGGCTTGCTTGGAAGGAACGAGGGAAGCACGGGGATTGCACATGGGACTTGCCACAGATTAAGCGAAGAAGCGAAACCTTGGAGAGTGGCGCGAAGAAGTTTCACCCCACTAACCGTGCTAGTGGGGATCGTGAGTAGTGGCTCCGCTTCTTTAGAGCTCGGGAGCAATTATATGCGTAGATCTTTGGAAGATCCAACGGTAGGAAAATTTTAACTAGGGAAGTGGCCGACGAGGGCCAATGTATTTAAATAGGGTAGAGAGCAATTGTAAAGGACACACAACATCAATTCAACCAATTTTTTTTTTAAATTTATCTTTCATTACCGCACTTTATTTATCTTTACTTTAATACATTAGGTCAGTAGAATAATCTAACCCTCGCGTCCCATCCACCTAATCTGACTCTTTATTGGGGAGTCAGGATACTCCTGATCGAGGAGCGAGTTGCCTTATCGGGCGCAATTGCTTGAAGAACAGAGGAATCAAAAACTAGTTCAAACCTCTAGCCGATCCCAGGCTAGGACCTAAGAGTTTGACGACGACAAATATGATATCACTTAATTATTCATTTTTAATAATATCTAGAATAATATTCTATATTTATCTGTTATAGTCAAAGAATACACCGAGATATAAATTTTTAGCTAATATTTGCAAATATATAAAGTATTTATTTATTTATTTTCGGATAGTATATAGTAAACAACATACATTATTATTGATAGCCAACTTTAAAAAATATACCTATATTTAATAAAAATATTAAATGTTGTAACCGTATATATTTTAATTTCAACTAATAACTAAATTATTATAAAGTAGTTGAGCTATTTAATACACTGAGTATGATCTTTTATATTTAAGAATTATTAAAATTAATAATAAGTTAACTTAATGAGTAAAATAATAAACCTTTAATGTGTATATATATATATATATATATATATGTATATATATATATATTAATAATATGGGGAAGAATTTTATTCGGAGCAAATCAAAGGCTTAATTTAATAAATAATCTTAACACTTTTTTGCTACTATTATTGGTAAACATTTAAATATATGAATTTCAATCTTACGTTTCAAACTTGTATTACCACAATATATTATTTTTGTTAAACTTAATATTTGGAAATGGAAAAGTATCACATCATAATATTCAGTCATAATTTCTCAAATAAAAAACAATATTACAAAAACATAGAACATTCATGGTGAGTGCTATATAAATTGGATAACCAAAGCAAGAATAGTCATCCACCAAACACAATGGCATCAATACTCAATTGTCTTATTTGCATATTTTTCCTCACTTTTGTCATCGAAGGTATACATGTTCTTACTTTCCTTAAGTGTTTTCCTTGTTGTTTATCGTTTCTCATCTTTAACTCTCTCTGCTCTCTTGATGATTTCATTTACGATTCGATGATCCGCCATTTGTTCTAAGAATGATCTCAAAGTCGCTCAAACAAAAGCAGGAGAGTAGTACAGGGAAAGGCAGGTGTGAGAGATGTAATGATGACCAACACATGCGCTTGTACACAAAGCCAAATAATGCTAAGCTGTAAAGGGTTTCAATCTGCGAGTCCTCTTGACCCTTTGGTGTTATCTGTGAAAGGTGATGAGTGTCTCATTATGAATGGACATGACTTGTCATATAAAAGTATCGATGTATTCTTCTATGCTTGGGACACTCCCTTTCCTTTCGTGGTCACAAGCTCTATTGTAGGTTCCATTTGCGTATCACATTAGAGTTTTGTAATAGTATCTTTGGAAGGAAGGTATATTATACAAGAGGAAAATAATTTCTCATGTAGAAAAAGAAATTTCATATTTAAAATACAAGATTGTAAGAATTTGATGTCACTATTCTTCTCTTAATAATGAAAAATTCATAAAATCTAAACCTAATAGAAACAAAGATTACAATTTGATACTGATTTTGAAACTAAGTTCAGCCTGGGAGTGAGTCGGGAATACACAAAATTCTCCTTAATATTTATTTAACAACCATCTCTATTTGCAAATAACACCCCAAACATAATTGATATGAAACTCAGTAAGTATATATATATTATTATAAAAGAAATTTACGATATATCATTCAATACCTACCTACTGCACGAGTAATGAAAAACTCATTTCGAGCATACAACCCACTGTCGTACAAAAAGATATTGTTATGTAAATAAAATTGTTATGTGTTCAAATCTAACGTTATTGGTTCACTTAACTATCCTTGTACAAATTTCCCTTTTCTTATCGAAACACGTACAATTGGTGTCACCAGTTACCTCTTCTCAAATATAATGAGAGCAATTCTTATATTACCTACATTATAGTTTGGAAGAAAGAAGCTTACAACATAAACCAAGGTTGTACAATGTAAGCAAATTTTTTTTTCATCTAGTAATTATTTTGTTAGGGTAAAATCTTACTAACATAGTCCCTTCAGACTTGCAAGTATTCAGTCCCTTAGACTCTTCCTTACCAACGATGTAACTAACAACGTTTATGTACCATAATGTTACATATGCTCTTGTTTAGTACTTACACCTCAATCTTACCATTGGCTCAAAGTTCATACTTTATTGTCTTATTAGACGTATCTAATATGCTAATAGTAAATTACAAAAATGAGTAATGTTATAACAATATTGCTTTAAAATATTTAGTTCTATTTAAAAGTATGACATTACACGATAAAATATTTGTTTATAAAACTTCTCTTATCTAAGGACTGTATATTGATTTTGTTTCTTGATGAGATATTATCTACAAAACATAAACCTAATTTAATAAATAGTTTAGGAAAAAGCTCAATTCCTATGACCACTAGTGATAATAAGTGTTTTTGAAAGTTATTGATCACGATAAAAAAATATAACGGAAAACCTACAAGACAAAACACCTCGAGGAAGGGGACAGCTGAGGAAATGAGCGAGGCCGAGCGAAAGTCAAGCCTCGACCTATAGAGTGCCTCGGCCACGGTGGTCGGGTGCTGAGTCCATCGAGTTGCCCGAGGAGCAAGAGGAAGCCGAGGAGAAAGTGGCCGAGGTAAGGCGGGCTTGCTTGGAAGGAACGAGGAAGCACGGGGATTGCACATGGGACTTGCCACGCAGTTAAGCGAAGAAGCGAAACCTTGGAGAGTGGCGCGAAGAAGTTTCACCCCACTAACCGTGCTAGTGGGGATCGTGAGTAGTGGCTCCGCTTCTTTAGAGCTCGGGAGCAATTATATGCGTAGATCTTTGGAAGATCCAACGGTAGGAAAATTTTAACTAGGGAAGTGGCCGACGAGGGCCAATGTATTTAAATAGGGTAGAGAGCAATTGTAAAGGACACACAACATCAATTCAACCAATTTTTTTTCAAATTTATCTTTCGTTACCGCACTTTATTTACTTTACTTTAATACATTAGGTCAGTAGAATAATCTAACCCTCGCGTCCCATCCACCTAATCTTACTCTTTCTTGGGGAGTCAGGATACTCACAGTCGAGGAGTAGAATTGCCTTGTCGGCGCAATTGCTTGAAGAACAGAGGAATCAAAAACTAGTTCAAACCTCTAGCCGATCCCAAGGCTAGGACCTAAGAGTTTGACGACAGCAAATATGTTATCACTTAATTATTCATTTTTAATAATATCTAGGATAATATTCTATATTTATCTGTTATAGTCAAAGAATACACCGAGATATACATTTTTAGCTAATATTTGCAAATATATAAAGTATTTATTTATTTTCGGATAGTATACAGTAAACAACATACATTATTATTGATAGCCAAGTTTAAAAAATATACCTATATTTAATAAAAATATTAAATGTTGTAACCGTATATATTTTAATTTCAACTAATAACTAAATTATTATAAAGTAGTTGAGCTATTTAATACACTGAGTATGATCTTTTATATTTAAGAATTATTAAAATTAATAATAAGTTAACTTAATGAGTAAAATAATAAACCTTTAATGTGTATATATATATATATATATATATATATATATATATATATATATATATATTAATAATATGGGGAAGAATTTTATTCGGAGCAAATCAAAGGCTTAATTTAATAAATAATCTTAACACTTTTTTGCTACTATTATTGGTAAACATTTAAATATATGAATTTCAATCTTACGTTTCAAACTTGTATTACCACAATATATTATATTTGTTAAACTTAATATATGGAAATGGAAAAGTATCACATCATAATATTCAGTCATAATTTCTCAAATAAAAAACAATATTACAAAAACATAGAACATTCATGGTGAGTGCTATAAATTGGATAACCAAAGCAAGAATAGTCATCCACCAAACACAATGGCATCAATACTCAATTGCCTTATTTGCATATTTTTCCTCACTTTTGTCATTGAAGGTATACACACTAGTAAAAAAAGAGGATTTAAAGTCGGATATTTTGGACATTTAAAGTCGGATGTGCATCCGACTTCTATTAAGGGGACTTAGAAAGTATGAAAATTTTGAAGTCGGATGGACATCCGACTTTAAAAGACGGTTTTAAAGTCGGATAAATACAATAATCCGACTTTAAAAGACGGTTTTAAAGTCGGATATATTCAATAATCCGACTTGAAAAGTTTTATTGCAACGTGGTGTGATATCTCTGGAATACATTTAAAGTCGGATTAATAAGGATATCCGACTTTAAAAGTCTTATTTTAAGTCGGATATAAACCTATATAAAATAAATATCCGACTTTAAAAGTACTTTTTTTTTTGGTTTTAATTATTTTTTTGATTGACTTACACAATAATTTCCTGCACATACTTTAAAGTAATTAAAATACAATTTCAACTAGGCAAAATGAACACATACAAACACGGTAATTAAACTACTTTACTTAAATATATAGAGTTAAATTGATAGATTTCATACCAAAATATACGCTAATACTACACTTCCATCGATTCAAAAGAACAAGTACTGTGGCTTAAGTTTCTATTCTAATAATATATTACAAAATGTACTACACATTCACTTAAGTTTCTTCTTTCTTCTTTCTTCCTTTTCAATTGGCTTACGCTCCTCATACAATCTTAGAAATAATTCAGCCCAAACTTGTCTAATGTTCTTCAATTCTTCAGATGAGAATGGATCAGTTGAATTGAATACCTAAAACAATAAAAGTTAAATAAGAACCATGAGTTAATCTAATACGTACTCAATAATAATTATCTAGTAATAGTCTTAAAAGTTGAAAAGTCAATTACCTTTTTCCAATTGTTGGTGATAGTTCCGGAGACAATAGTCAGCATATTTATCATTACATAATAGCCACAAGAAACACTATCATTTTGTTTGGCCACCTATAAATAACAAACCAACAAAATTACAACTCCAAGTCTCCAGGCCAACTACCTAAAATGCTCCATTTATGAACAAAAATGAAATTACCAACACACTATCTTCTATGGCACTTGGCCCAATCAAATTTTACAAGCAAAAGTGCCAAAATTAATACTATTTATATTAAATCAATTTAGAAAAATGGACAACTAATTGTAAATGAGGGCAGGGAAAATCAACAACAACATTAATCCCAGATAAGCAATTCCTAGCACACAAGTCCAAACATGCAATTTTCTCAGCCATTTTAAATAGGAATTGTCAAAGCAAATACTTACTTTAGGTGTCACCCATTGAGGCTTTGGTTTCCTAAGCCCTTTCTCCCGGTAGTATACATTCATAGCACTGTGGTAATATTATAAACAGTAAGCTATAAGTGTAAAGTATTTTAAATCACAGAATTATGACCATTAATAAAAGACAACATACTTGTTAACTATTTCAACCAATTCCACGGATGGAGGATTGTGAAGCGAACACATCCAAACAACTGTATTAGAAGTAGTACAAATGACAAACAATTGCCAATGTTTGCTGCGAGAATTAGACAACAATAATTAAATCGAATCGGACAAAGAATGGATACACTTTACATTTAGACAATTGATACTTTACTCGATCAAATATGGCGCTAGAAAGCATGTTTTGTTCTGGTCAATTAGCTTCTTCTGGATATATGCTTGCATGGTCTCTGGTTTGTAGCCAACATTACCACAAACTTTGTATGGATCTAAAAGTCCATACACATGACTAATCTCCCTTGCTATACATTCGCGATGCAAATACCTAAAATATTAAAACAAGATGTTCAATAACTATAACTAAAAATATTTAGGAATAAGTTTTACAAATAACTAATATGTACTTACGTGCACCATATACCCAAATGGCTCAACTCAAGATCATGCCCTTTAACCATGTCTACAATTTCCTTGGATCCAATGTAGAAATGTTCTTGGGGCTCATGGTCCAAGTCGAACTTGATATGTCCTGTCATGTCATAAGATGCAATATACAACTCTCTTAGCCAGTCATTCTTGAGCGGCTCCTCCACATGGGATGGTGAACAACTAGCTTTGGAACCAATTGTATTCTTCAAAGAAATATGATCATTGGGAGGGTCAATAAACTCATCCTTCAAATCTTGCTTCAAATCTTTGTACTTCTTGAACTCCTCCCTTAACTCCCCCCTCAACTCCTGCCTCAACTCCTCCTTTAACTCGTCCCTCAACTCTTGCTTCATGGTAGCAAATTTCTCGCTATTTGTGGAGCTAGTACGTGAAGCAGGTCCAAAGTATATTGATAAACCCACCCCTCTACCAGCTGCTCGCACACGACCAAAATGATCAGGTTTTCCAATGGCTACAGTCAAGATATCTTGACGTCCCTGTGGAACAAAAGTTCCCTGTGTGGCATGCTCAACTAGCTCATCCTAAAACAAAAAACCACGTCCACTTTAGACAATATTCTAAAATGTATTTCGTAAGTTGTTTGTCTTTGAATAGAAGTTTTAACTTACAATTTTTGAAGCAATGAATGCGGACTTATCTCGTTGTAAAGATCCTAATTTGTTCTGGTGGGCCAACTTAAATAACTCATGACGTGGAGGAGATGGAGCATCTATTATTAAATCTGGATCACCCGACTCCTCACGCCTTGCTTCCACATAGTTCTTCTTCCACTTGTCCTTAACCATAGGATAGCCACCACGAGAGGTTGTGTGGTAGAAGTTATTTTTGGATTGAACTTCTTTGGCCCTTTCTCTTTTACTCTGTCACAAATAACAAGTGATGGAGGCATTCCCACTTTCAACAATGCATCAGCACTACTAAAGTATTTAGTGTTAGAAACAGTATGTGTTCTAAAGTAAAAAGCATAACCGTTCGCGTGTTCCAATAAATGCAAGCAACAATACAGCAGTACACAGTTTATAACAATTGGCTTTGTGAATTGAAATAAACACAAGCATTCATATCATATGCAGTGCTTTAATATTCTTGAAATGCATATTACTTTGCTAGCTGAGGAGGTTGCTTTTTGAGCCAAAAAGGTATGTGATTCCTCACGGATTTGATACTGTTTTGGGAACATTCTAAAAGAATCCATCTTGTTTTCAGGAAGTGAAAAGTTGGTTTACCTATTCTGTAGCATACAGGGTTTGATTTTGGTTAAAAGGGTGTTGTCAGTGATTATCCTAATTTGTTTTCTTATCTGAATTCTGAACTGAACAAATAGATTGTAGAATTACATGTAATGTGTGTGTGTGTGTTTATTTTACTTTCTTGATTATGTATGAGTATGTTTTTGTATTGCTATTGCACAGGGCCCCAGCTCAAACTGAATATTTTAGGGCCCCCAAAACAAGCTACATTCAGCCCACATCCACAAGTGTTTTCCTTAAGTGTTTTCCTTGTTGTTTATCGTTTCTCATCTTTAACTCTCTCTGCTCTCTTGATGATTTCATTTCTGATTCAGTATCCGCCATTTGTTCTAAGAATGATCTCAAAGTCGCTCAAACAAAAACAGGGAGAGTAGTACAGGGAAAGGCTGTGTGGAGAGTAACAGTGACCAACACATGCGCTTGTACACAAAGCCAAATAATGCTAAGCTGTAAAGGGTTTCAATCTGCGAGTCCTCTTGACCCTTTGGTGTTATCTGTGAAAGGTGATGAGTGTCTCATTATGAATGGACATGACTTGTCATATAAAAGTATCGATGTATTCTTCTATGCTTGGGACACTCCCTTTCCTTTCGTGGTCACAAGCTCTATTGTAGGTTCCATTTATGTATCACATTAGAGTTTTGTAATAGTATCTTTGGAAGGAAGGTATATTATACAAGAGGAAAATAATTTCTCATGCGAGAAAAAGAAATTTCATATTTAAAATACAAGATTGTAAGAATTTGATGTCACTATTCTTCTCTTAATAATGAAAAATTCATAAAATCTAAACCTAATAGAAACAAAGATTACAATCGATCTCGATTTTGAAACTAAGTTCACTGGGAGTGAGTCGGAATACACAAAATTCTACTTAATATTTATTTAACAACCATCTCTATTTGCAAATAACACCCCAAACATAATTGATATGAAACTCAGTAAGTATATATATATTATTATAAAAGAAATTTACGATATATCATTCAATACCTACCTACTGCACGAGTAATGAAAAACTCATTTCGAGCATACAACCCACTGTCGTACAAAAAGATATTGTTATGTAAATAAAATAAAATTGTTATGTGTTCAAATCTAACGTTATTGGTTCACTAAACTATCCTTGTACAAATTTCCCTTTTCTTATCGAAAAACGTACAATTGGTGTCACCAGTTACCTCTTGTCAAATATAATGAGAGCAATTCTTATATTACCTACATTATAGTTTGGAAGAAAGAAGCTTACAACATAAACCAAGGTGGTACAATGTAAGCAAAAAAAATTTCATCTAGTAATTATTTTGTTTGGGTAAAATCTTACTAACATAGTCCCTTCAGACTTGCAAGTATTCAGTCCGTTAGACTCTTCCTTACCAACGATGTAACTAACAACGTTTCGCGGCCATATGTACCATAATGTTACATATGCTCTTGTTTATTACTTACACCTCAATCTTACCATTGGCTCAAAGTTCATACTTTATTGTCTTATTAGACGTATCTAATAGGCTAATAGTAAATTACAAAAATGAGTAATGTTATAACAATATTGCTTTAAAATATTTAGTTCTATTTAAAAGTATGACATTACACGATAAAATATTTGTTTATAAAACTTCTCTTATCTAAGGACTGTATATTGATTTTGTTTCTTGATGAGATATTATCTACAAAACATAAACCTAATTTAATAAATAGTTTAGGAAAAAGCTCAATTCCTATGACCACTAGTGATAATAAGTGTTTTTGAAAGTTATTGATCACGATAAAAAATATAACGGAAAACCTACAAGACAAAACACCTCTAGGAAGGGGTAAGCCTGAGGGGAAATGAGCAGGGCCGAGCGAAAGTAAAGCCTCAGCCTATAGATTGCCTCGGCCACGGTGGCTTGGGTGCTTGAGTCCATCAGATTGCCTGAGGAGCAAGAGGAAGCCGAGGGAGAAAGTGGCCGAGGTAAGGCAGGCTTGCTTGGAAGGCACGAGGGAAACACGAGGATTGCACATGGGACTAGCCACAGATTAAGCGAAGAAGCGAAACCTTGGAGAGTGGCGCGAAGAGTTTCACCCCACTTGGTGCTAGTGGGGATCGTGGGTAGTAGTGGCTCCGCTTTTTAGAGCTCGGGAGCAATTATATTCGTAGATCTTTGGAAAATCCAACGGTAGGAAAATTTTGGCTAGGGAAGTGACCGACGAGGGCCAATGTATATAAATAGGGTAGAGAGATATTATAAAGGACACACAACATCAATTCAACCAATTTTTTTTCAAATTTATCTTTCTTTACCGCACTTTATTTATCTTTACTTTAATACATTAGGTCAGTAGAATAATCTAACCCTCGCGTCCCATCCACCTAATCTGAATCTTTCTTGGGGAGTCAGGATACTCACAGTCGAGGAGCAGAGTTGCCTTGTCGGCGCAATTGCTTGAAGAACAGAGGAATCAAAAACTAGATCAAATCTCTAGTCGATCCCAAGGCTAGGACCTAAGAGTTTGACGACAGCAAATATGATATCACTTAATTATTCATTTTTAATAATATCTAGAATAATATTCTATATTTATCTGTTATAGTCAAAGAATACAGCGAGATATACATTTTTAGCTAATATTTGCAAATATATAAAGTATTTATTTATTTTCGGATAGTATGCAGTAAACAACATACATTATTATTGATAGCCAACTTTAAAAAATATACCTATTTAATAAAAATATTAAATGTTGTAACCGTATATATTTTAATTTCAACTAATAACTAAATTATTATAAAGTAGTTGAGATATTTAATACACTGAGTATGATCTTTTATATTTAAGATTTATTAAAATTAATAATAAGTTAACTTAATGGGTAAAATAATAAACCTTTAATGTATATATATATATATATATATATATATATATTAATAATATGGGGAAGAATTTATTCGGAGTAAATCAAAGGCTTAATATAAAAAATAATCTTAACACTTTTTTGCTACTATTATTGGTAAATATTTAAATATATGAATTTCAATCTTACGTTTCAAACTTGTATTACCACAATATATTATTTTTGTTAAACTTAATATTTGGAAATGGAAAAGTATCACATCATAATATTCAGTCATAATTTCTCAAATAAAAAACAATATTACAAAAACATAGAACATTCATGCTGAGTGCTATATAAATTGGATAACCAAAGCCAGAATAGTCATCCACCAAACACAATGGCATCAATACTCAATTGTCTTATTTGCATATTTTTCCTCACTTTTGTCCCTGAAGGTATACATGTTCTTACTTTCCTTTAGTGTTTTCCTTGTTGTTTATCGTTTCTCATCTTTAACTCTCTCTGCTCTCTTGATGATTTCATTTCTGATTCAGTATCCGCCATTTGTTCTAAGAATGATCTCAAAGTCGCTCAAACAAAAACAAGGAGAGTAGTACAGGGAAAGGCTGTGTGGAGAGTTACAGTGACCAACACATGCGCTTGTACACAAAGCCAAATAATGCTAAGCTGTAAAAGGTTTCAATCTGCGAGTCCTCTTGACCCTTTGGTGTTATCTGTGAAAGGTGATGAGTGTCTCATTATGGGATATTTATTTAATAAATTATTGGGGATTAGATTGTGGAAAAAATATTAGAAATAAAAATATGGTATTTTTATATGCTATTGGTACTATATGATTAATAATATTATATGTTTATTTTATTTCTATTAAATATTAGTGTTTGAAATATTATCTCTTTAGAAATTATTTTTGGGCTATTGAGGTGTTAAAATAATAGTTATAGTGATATTGGGCTCTAAAAATATTTAAAATGAGTTTTGAAATTCTGTTTTACTCGCATACACCCCCGGCTGCTCTTGGGCGCACCCCCATTGCAACTCACTTAAGCCCACACTTGCGCAGCCTGAACGCGACCCGGAACCGACCCGACCCAGCTACCTCCTCTTCTCCCTCACGCCGCAACACGCAGAGAAACGGCAACCCTTCCTCCATGGTTTTCGTTCTCCTCCTCCCTCCACGCCCGAACCCCCAAACTCCTCCTCCCACTCGAAAATGGCGGCGAGCATGAATATGGAGTCTGCTTTCTTCGATCGTGGTCCCGTTTCTATCCTTTCTTCACTCACGCACGCAGCGTAGCAAATGGAGAGCTCGCGGTATTGCTGCGTTTTCCTTTGTTTTCTCTTCTAGGCGAAACGCTTAACATGGGTAGATGCATGTCTCGTTCGAGAATCTCACGGTCATGTTCCATTGGAAGCTTGTTCGGATCTAGATTTGAGTCCTTCAGTTTCCTACTTCAAATCTCGTTCGGGTACTTTCCGATAGGTACTCCTTTTCCAAACATTAGTTAATTTGTTAAACGAACGACTACGTAATTCTAATAAATTGTGATTGGGTTGTAAATTGATTGTTCTCGTATTTGATTGTATGTGCACGAGTTACATTCTGCCGTTGAAATTAGAGCACGCTCGAGAGTTCGTGGCTCGTCCTTGCATTGTGTCAAAAGAAAGAAAGAAGGAAGAGAGGAGCTGTTGCTGTGGTTCTATTGGTGACTCCGTAGAGAGAGCTCCGTTTTCGGTTTATTCGAGGTAAGGGGAGTTTCCTTCCATGGCTAATAGTTTATAAGAACTTGGAACCATAGGATTAAGTGTTAGGGGAATGTTTGGTTGAGTGTATGTAATTGAATTAATTTATATATATGCTATATTGATTGATTTGGTGATGAGTGGAATGAATGTATATATAATTGAATTAATATATGTTATATTGATTGATTTGGTGATGAATGGAATGAATATATAATCGAATGGAATTTTGGGTGATAATTGAATTGATAAATTTAATTAGGAGTATTGGCATGTTAATAGTATGGCGTGAATGAAAATAATAGGGAGGATATGGAGTGAGGGATTGGTGTGTGGTGTTATGCTTGAGTGAATTTTGGTGATGTACTTGTATATGTGAGTGTATTGTTAATTGGATGTTGAAGGTGTTGATGAATGTTAGAATATTGATGGTGGTATTAATTGGTGAGTACATTTTGGGTGAGTGAGGGTTATGACCTCTCTTGGTGGTTGGTGTACAAATAAAAGTATTGGTGATTATTCTATGTATGATTTCTGGTGTTGTTTTGGTGTGGTGATGCATGGGTCGCATAATCATATGCATTTTTGGTGAATAGGCCTCGGCCTCTGAAAATATGTTGGTGTTTTGGTGAATGCCCTCTGGGCCTTTTTGGTGAATGGTGAATGCCCTTTGGGCCTTTTGGTGATGGATCCACATGCATATGCCCTTGGCGTTGGGCTGCATATCATGCACTTGCATACATTTTCTCGTGGTATGCAGCCGTGTATATTTAATGGTGAAAGTGTTGGGATTGTATTGCTTGGTGTGCTAATGCTTGTCTTATTGTGTTGCTTGTTTTATTTACTATTTCCTATGAAATGAGACTCACCCTTTCTGCTTGGAATGTTGCTCTTATGTGGCAACGCTGCAGGTGACAGTGACTGAAGGTGACGTGGTTTTTGTCGAGTCCGCTCTGATACGAAGCACCGGGGAGGGATAGCTAGGCTTTGTCGTTTATGTTATGATTTAACTTTTATTTGGATAACTGTATTTCTGTATTTCGGTTGTTATGTCCGCTGCTACGATATCTATCCTCGTACGGATTTATGGTGCTATGTATCACCTTTTTGGAGTTATTATAATTATTATTTTGGAGTTTAATGTGGTTGTTTGAATGTGGCACCCTCACGTGGTCGCACTAAAAGTTTTTCGTAGACTCTGATTTTTGAATTTATTAAAATAATAGACTAGATAGAAGGGGGTGTTACATTAGTGGTATCGTGAGCGCGGCTCGATGCATCCACCAAGTTGTCCGGTCGTAGAGTCTTTTAGTCCTAACTATTGTTTATGCTGTAGTGCAGGTTGGTTCTAACCGGACCATTGGTATTATCTGTTATGTCTTCCGATGTGTGAACTCTGAATAGAGTTGAATGTACTGTTTGTTTGATTCTTGAAAGTCGTGAAACTAACTAGTTTAGTTGGTTAAATCTTCAAGAGAATGTGATGTGTTATAGGTACTCTTTGTTTTGTAAGGGGGGGAGATTATCTTCTCATGGGTATAACAATGGTTGTTGGTAGAGGGGTTGGCCTTAAACCCCAAATTTGGTTTAATTTTAGTACTTGATATATTTTAAATATATTATACTGTGGTTGTTTTCTCACAAAGTGGTTCTCGAAATTGGGTGTGAAGTTTGTGTGCTCTATGAATTCCTTTTATATGTGTTATTTTGTTGATTGCACTAAATCGATTAGATGAATATTGATTCATTGTTACAATATTTTTATGATGTTTAAAGATAACCATATAGTGTAAAATAGTGTCTCAGATATGTTAAATCTAGATTAGAGATTATAGCAACATCACGAGAACTGTAAGATAACAAATAGTCTTAACGAGCAGTGCTTAGGAAGATTGCTACAAGGGTATATGTGTTTATCTATTATGATGTACCAAATTAATCTAAGGTTGTAGGGGTGTTGGCCTTTATAGAGATATGCTAGTTATTAACACAAGGATATGTGCAGTAACTTTAGTAACAATTAAGTGGCAGAAAATAAAAGGAGGTCTTATGAATGATTGCAACATAGAAGAAAATTATATTTTTGTGATAATTACTAGTTGATTGGGTTGGCATACAAATCTTGGTAATGTTTGGTTATTTTAGACAGAAGTAAAAATTGATTATGGTTAATTAATGTAAATGAGTTGAGCTAAGTATTAAGGAGTGAGGAGTTGTAATAATTGGTTTTAAAAGTATGAGGTTCAATTAAATAAAAACTATAGTGGGGTGAAACTATAAATAAGACGATGTAAATGTCTAATGACTTTATAAATAGTAGGAAGATACATTCTAGGAAGCCAGTTTGTTTGCGTTTGCAATTAATTATAGTATTTTGTTATCTAGTGAGACCTTGTACAGTGGAACTTAGTTATTGAAGAGACTGTTTGAAATTGACCTTAGTCATTTAGTGTGAATGCGTAAGCTGAATTTTTGTTAGCTACAGAGCTGTAATGTTTGGTTTTTAAGATAGCGAGATTGAATTAAATAGAGCAAGGTAAATTTTATAGATATGTGAGTATACAGTTGACAAATGATAGGCAATGATTTCTCTTTAATTGGGAGGGACATAGAGTGTAGGATTTTAATTTTAGTTTGAGTGTGTTAGCCTAAGACTTTGATTTATAATGATTAAGTTCCATTAGGTATTTTGTATTTTATATGGCTGAAACTGGGCTGTTAGTTATATAAACATAACCATTAAAATTGGTTTCAACATAATTATTGATGATGTATGTATTTTTGTGATTGTGACTAAGTATATGACGGAGATAGGAAATATAGATTAATTATAGTTGTAAGTTTAGTTGAGACTAATTAGAAAGACTATGTGTTATTGAATTTTTAATTATATAGAGAGAGCAAAGTTAAGTTAGTAAAAATAGAAATGAGGTGAATTTTATATATGAGAGAAGGAAAATTAAATTGAAGTAGGACAAGATGAATTTTATAAATAGGAGAATGCAAATATCACATGAGTTGATAGATTATATGTTGTTATTCGTTTGTAATTTTGAGAGGTCTAGCGTTTAAGATGTTAATGTTATTTTGAACATGTTAGGCCAAGACCTTGACTTCTAGTTGTTTATAGAGAAGATTGATTATTTGATATTTTAGTTATTTTAGAATTCGCGTTGTTAGTTTGAAAATATGGGCATTAGATTCTTTACAGTTGTGGGACTAACCAATTGTGTTGAGGGTCATTGTGCTTTATGTGTGTAAACCACTTTTCTATGTTGTTTAAGTTGTGTGGGAGTTGTCTTATGTGACTGTGTTTTGAAGAATCAAAATTTCAATGCTATATAGTGCACTTTTACATGAATCAATAATTAATATATGTGGATGGAATCCCTACGTATGTAATCTTTGAAATTGTTCAAAATCATTATTATAACAATATCCTCTGCGTTAATGTACTCCTTGGATTTGAGCGACTTATGTGTAACGTGGTTGTTGTGCTTGCGTGACTTCGCCTTCTTGGTATTTTATTTTTAGTAGTGAGTTTATAGTTGCTCCATATTAATCGGTTTTATGTCGGGTTGTGTGACTGTTGCTTGGCTTGGATTTGGTACTATCGTACTTTCCTTGTTGTTGTTTATTAGCCTATTGAGTCCGATGGAGATGGCGTAGTCACCTCTTGAGTTAAGTTTGTATGAATGAGTCTGGTTATTATTTCTTGAGTTACCTGGCTGAAGAAGTAGGAGGGACTGACCGCCCAATCACTCACCACCTGTAATCAATGAAATGATAATCAGCAGGATAGATAGCATTAGTTGTCTAGAGGGCTGTAGTTTGTTAGTGGGAGGTTGTTTAGTTTTGGTCGTAAAGTTTAGAGAGGACGAAACATTCTAAGTGGGGAGAGTTGTAACACCCCAAAGATTATTGGATATTTATTTAATAAATTATTGGGGATTAGATTGTGGAAAAAATATTAGAAATAAAAATATGGTATTTTTATATGCTATTGGTACTATATGATTAATAATATTATATGTTTATTTTATTTCTATTAAATATTAGTGTTTGAAATATTATCTCTTTAGAAATTATTTTTGGGCTATTGAGGTGTTAAAATAATAGTTATAGTGATATTGGGCTCTAAAATATTTAAAATGAGTTTTTGAAATTTTTTTTCTCATATACACCCCTTTGCTCTCTTTGGGCGCACCCCCATTGCAACTCACTTAAGCCCACACTTGCGCGACCCACGAACGCGTGACCCGGCACCGGCCCGACCCAGCTACCTCCTCTTCTCCCTCACGCGCAACACGCAGAGAAAGCGGCAACCCTTCCTCCATGGTTTTCGTTCTCCTCCTCCTCCACGACCAACCCCAAACTCCTCCCTCCCACTCGAAAATGGCGGCTGAGCATGAATATGGAGTCTGTTTCTTCGATCGTGGTCCCGTTTCTAGCCTTTCTTCACTCACGCACGCAGCGTAGCAAATGGAGAGCTCGCGCGGTATTGCTGCGTTTTCCCTTTGTTTTCTCTTCTAGCCGAAACGCTTAACATGGGTAGATGCATGTCTCGTTCGAATCTCACGGTCATGTTCCATTGGAAGCTTGTTCGAGATCTAGATTTGAGTCCTTGATTTCCTACTTGAATCTCGTTCGGGTACTTTCCGATAGGTACTCCTTTTCCAAACATTAGTTAATTTGTTAAACGAACGACTACGTAATTCTAATAAATTGTGATTGGGTTGTAAATTGATTGTTCTCGTATTTGATTGTATGTGCACGAGTTACATTCTCTGCCGTTGAAATTAGAGCACGCTCGAGAGTTCGTGGCTCGTCCTTGCATTGTGTCAAAAGAAAGAAAGAAGGAAGAGAGGAGAAGTCATTCTTTGTGGTTCTATTGGTGACTCAGTGAGAGAGCTCCGTTTCGGTTTATTCGAGGTAAGGGAGTTTCCTTCCATGGCTAATAGTTTATAAGAACTTGGAACCATAGGATTAAGTGTTAGGGAATGTTTGGTTGAGTGTATGTAATTGAATTAATTTATATATATGCTATATTGATTGATTTGGTGATGAGTGGAATGAATGTATATATAATTGAATTAATATATGTTATATTGATTGATTTGGTGATGAATGGAATGAATATATAATCGAATGGAATTTTGGGTGATAATTGAATTGATAAATTTAATTAGGAGTATTGGCATGTTAATAGTATGGCGTGAATGAAAATAATAGGGAGGATATGGAGTGAGGATTGGTGTGTGGTGTTATGCTTGAGTGAATTTTGGTGATGTACTTGTATATGTGAGTGTATTGTTAATTGGATGTTGAAGGTGTTGATGAATGTTAGAATATTGATGGTGGTATTAATTGGTGAGTACATTTTGGGTGAGTGAGGGTTATGACCTCTCTTGGTGGTTGGTGTACAAATAAAAGTATTGGTGATTATTCTATGTATGATTTACGGTGTTGTTTTGGTGTGGTGATGCATAGTCATGGGTCGCATAATCATATGCATTTTTGGTGAATAGGCCTCGGCCTCAAAAATATGTTGGTGTTTTGGTGAATGCCCTCTGGGCCTTTTTGGTGAATGGTGAATGCCCTTTGGGCCTTTTGGTGATGGATCCACATGCATATGCCCTTGGCGTTGGGCTGCATATCATGCACTTGCATACATTTTCTGGTGGTAATGCAGGTGTGTATATTTAATGGTGAAAGTGTTGGGATTGTATTGCTTGGTGTGCTAATGCTTGTCTTATTGTGTTGCTTGTTTTATTTACTATTTCCTATGAAATGAGACTCACCCTTTCTGCTTGGAATGTTGCTCTTATGTGGCAACGCTGCAGGTGACAGTGACTGAAGGTGACGTGGTTTTTGTCGAGTCCGCTCTGATACGAAGCACCGGGGAGGGATAGCTAGGCTTTGTCGTTTATGTTATGATTTAACTTTTATTTGGATAACTGTATTTCTGTATTTCGGTTGTTATGTCCGCTGCTACGATATCTATCCTCGTACGGATTTATGGTGCTATGTATCACCTTTTTGGAGTTATTATAATTATTATTTTGGAGTTTAATGTGGTTGTTTGAATGCGGCACCCTCACGTGGTCGCACTAAAAGTTTTTCGTAGACTCTGATTTTTGAATTTATTAAAATAATAGACTAGATAGAAGGGGGTGTTACATTAGTGGTATCAGAGCAGCTCGGTCTGTCCGACCAAGTTGTCCGGTCGTAGAGTCTTTTAGTCCTAACTATTGTTTATGCTGTAGTGCAGGTTGGTTCTAACCGGACCATTGGTATTATCTGTTATGTCTTCCGATGTGTGAACTCTGAATAGAGTTGAATGTACTGTTTGTTTGATTCTTGAAAGTCGTGAAACTAACTAGTTTAGTTGGTTAAATCTTCAAGAGAATGTGATGTGTTATAGGTACTCTTTGTTTTGTAAGGGGGGGAGATTATCTTCTCATGGGTATAACAATGGTTGTTGGTAGAGGGGTTGGCCTTAAACCCCAAATTTGGTTTAATTTTAGTACTTGATATATTTTAAATATATTATCTTGTGGTTGTTTTACACAAAAGTGGTTCTGAAATTGGGTGTGAAGTTTGTGTGCTCTATGAATTCCTTTTATATGTGTTATTTTGTATATTGATTTTGTTTCTTGATGAGATATTGTCTACAAAACATAAACCTAATTTAATAAATAGTTTAGGAAAAAGCTCAATTCCTATGACCACTAGTGATAATAAGTGTTTTTGAAAGTTATTGATCACGATAAAAAATATAACGGAAAACCTACAAGACAAAACACCTCGAGGAAGGGGTAAGCCTGATGGGAAATGAGCAGGGTCGAGTGAAAGTCAAGCCTCAGCCTATAGAGTGCCTCGGCCACGGTGGCTTGGGTGCCTGAGTCCATCAGATTGCCTGAGGAGCAAGAGGAAGCCGAGGGAGAAAGTGGCCGAGGTAAGGCAGGCTTGCTTGGAAGGCACGAGGGAAGCACGAGGATTGCACATGGGACTAGCCACAGATTAAGCGAAGAAGCGAAACCTTGGAGAGTGGCACGAAGAAGTTTCACCCCACTAACCGTGCTAGTGGAAGATCCAACTGTAGGAAAATTTTGGCTAGGGAAGTGGCCGACGAGGGCCAATGTATATAAATAGGGTAGAGAGATATTATAAAGGACACACAACATCAATTCAACCAAATTTTTTTCAAATTTATCTTTCTTTACCGCACTTTATTTATCTTTACTTTAATACATTAGGTCAGTAGAATAATCTAACCCTCGCGTCCCATCCACCTAATCTGAATCTTTCTTGGGGAGTCAGGATACTCACAGTCGAGGAGCAGAGTTGCCTTGTCGGCGCAATTGTTTGAAGAACAGAGGAATCAAACTAGTTCAAACCTCTAGTCGATCCCAAGGCTAGGACCTAAGAGTTTGACGACAGCAAATATGATATCACTTAATTATTCATTTTTAATAATATCTAGAATAATATTCTATATTTATCTATTATAGTCAAAGAATACACCGAGATATACATTTTTAGCTAATATTTGCAAATATATAAAGTATTTATTTATTTTCGGATAGTATGCAGTAAACAACATACATTATTATTGATAGCCAACTTTAAAAAATATACCTATATTTAATAAAAATATTAAATGTTGTAACCAGATATATTTTAATTTCAACTAATAACTAAATTATTATAAAGTAGTTGAGATATTTAATACACTTGAGTATGATTTTTATTTTTAAGATTTATTAAAATTAATAATAAGTTAACTTAATGGGTAAAATAATAAACCTTTAATGTATATATATATATATATATATATATATATATATATATATATATATATATATAATAATATATGGAAGAATTTTATTCGGAGTAAATCAAAGGCTTAATTTAAAAAATAATCTTAACACTTTTTGCTACTATTATTGTTAAACATTTAAATATATGAATTTCAATCTTACGTTTCAAACTTGTATTACCACAATATATTATTTTTGTTAAACTTAATATTTGGAAATGGAAAAGTATCACATCATAATATTCAGTCATAATTTCTCAAATAAAAAATAATATTACAAAAACATAGAACATTCATGGTCAAAGCTATATAAATTGGATAACCAAAGCCAGAATAGTCATCCACCAAACACAATGGCATCAATACTCAATTGTCTTATTTGCATATTTTTCCTCACTTTTGTCATTGTAGGTATACATGTTCTTACTTTCCTTTAGTGTTTTCCTTGTTGTTTATCGTTTCTCATCTTTAACTCTCTCTGCTCTCTTGATGATTTCATTTCTGATTCAGTATCCGCCATTTGTTCTAAGAATGATCTCATAGTCGCTCAAACAAAATTAGGGAGAGTAGTACAGGGAAAGGTTGTGTGGAGAGTAACAGTGACCAACACATGCGCTTGTACACAAAGCCAAATAATGCTAAGCTGTAAAGGGTTTCAATCTGCGAGTCCTCTTGACCCTTTGGTGTTATCTGTGAAAGGTGATGAGTGTCTCATTATGAATGGACATGACTTGTCATATAAAAGTATCGATGTATTCTTCTATGCTTGGGACACTCCCTTTACTTTCGTGGTCACAAGCTCTATTGTAGGTTCCATTTGCGTATCACATTAGAGTTTTGTAAGAGTATCTTTGGAAGGAAGGTATATTATACAAGAGGAAAATAATTTCTCATGCAGAAAAAGAAATTTCATATTTAAAATACAAGATTGTAAGAATTTGATGTCACTATTCTTCTCTTAATAATGAAAAATTCATAAAATCTAAACCCAATAGAAACAAAGATTACAATCTGATACTGACTTTGAAACTAAGTTCAGCCCGGGAGTGAGTCGGGAATACACAAAATTCTCCTTAATATTTATTTAACAACCATCTCTATTTGCAAATAACACCCCAAACATAATTGATATGAAACTCAGTAAGTATATATATATATATATATATATATTATAAAAGAAATTTACGATATCATTCAATACCTACCTACTGCACGAGTAATGAAAAACTCATTTCGAGCATACAACCCACTGTCGTACAAAAAGATATTGTTATGTAAATAAAATAAAATTGCTATGTGTTCAAATCTAACGTTATTGGTTCACTTAACTACCTTGTACAAATTTTCCTTTTCTTATCGAAACACGTACAATTGCTGTCACCAGTTACCTCTTGTCAAATATAATGAGAGCAACTCTTATGTTACCAACATTATCGTTTGGAAGAAAGAAGCTTATAACATAAACCAAGGTTGTACAATGTAAGCAAATTATTTTTTCATCTAGCAATTATTTTGTTAGGGTAAAATCTTACTAACATAGTCCCTTCAGACTTGCAAGTATTCAGTCCCTTAGACTCTTCCTTACCAACGATGTAACTAACAACGTTTCGCGGCCATATGTACCATAATGTTACATATGCTCTTGTTTAGTACTTACACCTCAATCTTACCATTGGCTCAAAGTTCATACTTTATTGTCTTATTAGACGTATCTAATAGGCTAATAGTAAATTACAAAAATGAGTAATGTTATAACAATATTGCTTTAAAATATTTAGTTCTATTTAAAAGTATGACGTATCTAGCGGTAGGCGAGCGAAAGTCAAGCCTCGACCTATAGAGTGCCTCGGCCACGGTGGCTTGGGTGCTGAGTCCATCAGTTGCTGAGGAGAAAGAGGAGCCGAGGGAGAAAGTGGCCGAGGTAAGGCGGGTTTGCTTTGAAGGCACGAGGGAAGCACGAGGATTGTACATGGGACTAGCCACAGTTAAGCGAAGCGAAACCTTGGAGAGTGGCGAAGAAGTTTCACCCCATTAACCGTGCTGAGTGGGGATCGTGGGTAGTGGCTCCACTTCTTTAGAGCTCAGGAGCAATTATATGCGTAGATCTTTGGAAGATCCAACGGTAGGAAAATTTTGGCTAGGGAAGTGGCCGACGAGGGCCAATGTATATAAATAGGGTAGAGAGCAATTGTAAAGGACACATAACATCAATTCAACCAAATTTTTTTCAAATTTATCTTTCTTTATCGCACTTTATTTATCTTTACTTTAATACATTAGGTCAGTAGAATAATCTAACCCTCGCGTCCCATCCACCTAATCTGAATCTTTCTTGGGGAGTCAGGATACTCACAGTCGAGGAGCAGAGTTGCCTTGTCGGCGCAATTGTTTGAAGAACAGAGGAATCAAAAACTAGTTCAAACCTCTAGCCGATTCCAAGGCTAGGACATAAGAGTTTGACGACAGCAAATATGATATCACTTAATTATTCAATTTTAATAATATCTAGAATAATATTCTATATTTATCTGTTATAGTCAAAGAATACACCGAGATATACATTTTTAGCTAATATTTGCAAATATATAAAGTATTTATTTATTTTCGGATAGTATAAAGTAAACAACATACATTATTATTGATAGCCAACTTTAAAAAATATACCTATATTTAATAAAAATATTAAATGTTGTAACCGTATATATTTTAATTTCAACTAATAACTAAATTATTATAAAGTAGTTGAGATATTTAATACACTGAGTATGATCTTTTGTATTTAAGAATTATTAAAATTAATAATAAGTTAACTTAATGAGTAAAATAATAAACCTTTAATGTATATATATATATATATATATATATATATATATATATAAATTAATAATATGGAGAAGAATTTTATTCGGAGCAAATCAAAGCCTTAATTTAATAAATAATCTTAACAATTTTTTGCTACTATTATTGGTAAACATTTAAATATATGAATTTCAATCTTACGTTTCAAACTTGTATTATCACAATATATTATTTTTGTTAAACTTAATATTTGGAAATGGAAAAGTATCACATCATAATATTCAGTCATAATTTCTCAAATAAAAAACAAGATTACAAAAACATAGAACATTCATGGTGAGTGCTCGATAAATTGGATAACCAAAGCCAGAATAGTCATCCACCAAACACAATGGCAACAATACTCAATTGTCTTAGTTGCATATTTTTCCTCACTTTTGTCATTGAAGGTATATATGCTCTTACTTTTTCGTTAGTGTTTTCCTTGTTGTTTATCGTTTCTCATCATTAACTCTCTCTGCTCTCTTGATGATTTCATTTCTAATTCAGTATCCGCCATTTGTTCTAAGAATGATCTCAAAGTCGCTCAAACAAAAAAGCAGGGGGAAAGGCTGTGTGGAGAGTAATAGTGACCAACACATGCTTTAAGATGAAAAATGTATAGAAAGTACGATATGTGCACCACAGGATTAATTAACACTCAAAAGGTATGAAAATCTTTTCATGATAAAACACCTTACAATTGAACTGCTCATGTTAAATTCCATCTACTAACTGAGAAACAACCTAGTGATATGCAATTCCAAATAGGAAAAAACACGGTTTGTGCTTCTTCATAAAGGAATTTTATGTTCAAGGCTGTTTGGCACTTCTTCTACTCTTCTAGCAACCCTACTCTATTCAATCTTAATGGAACTATAAACACATCACATACAAGTAGGAAAAAAATTCACAACTTGTTTCCTTACCTCGTTCAAAACTTAATATGGTCCAATTCACTCCCAATCAACAATTAATCATAAACATTCTATCCACATAGCATGAATCATTAAAATATTACAAGGAGAATTAAATTAATAACTAGGTAAAAATGCCAAAGTCCGGTTACAAACTGAATCCTATTTCAGGTAAGTAACAAGGCAAATTATTATGTGACAACATTTTCGTTAATACTTAAGAAAACAGATTATATTTAATTGAGACATGTACCTACTATATACTACAAAGAAAGTTTGTATGTCATCTAATAAAAAAATTTATGCAAAGTTACTTCACTCAAAAACGACAATTAGTTAGCTTAGAGTAATTGCTATAAAAGTTACTGCAGTTAGAATCTTGCAGCCCTTAGTGCACTGGATATTTAACTCTAAACAAGAGTCATAGGACTCCAAAAAGTTATGTATGCATATTCACATAATTGGAGAGCAAAACCTTAAATGCATGAATCAATGCCAGTAAACATGTTTTCTTGAATAAAGTAGCATTACATCAAAATATATAAGCTAGAGTAATCACTAAAATGGCCTATTTGTTAAGAAAAAACATAAAGTAAAGAAACATTACTGAAATAAATAACTTAAAGGTTTCTGCAGGTGTAATTTTGTCTATCTTAAATACATAATCTTACTTTACAACTTTTACATATAATTTGTGTTATTTGCCTATTTACCCCATACTCAATTAATGACTTTTTATGTTCTCAGCGTCGCCGTGAAAACTTCGTCTTAGGTCGTGAGAAGAAGATGGTGCAGCGTCTCACATATCGGAGGAGGCATAGCTATGCCACCAAATCCAGCCAACACAAGGTTGTTAAAACCCCAGGTGGTAAGCTTGTTTATCAGACAACTAAGAAGAGAGCTAGTGGACCTAAGTGTCCTGTCACTGGAAAAGAGGATTCAAGGGATTCCACATTTAAGGCCCACAGAATACAAGAGATCAAGGTTACCCAGAAACAGGAGGACTGTGAACCGTGCATATGGTGGTGTTTTATCTGGTGGTGCGGTTAGAGAAAGAATCATCAGAGCTTTCTTGGTTGAAGAGCAAAAGATTGTCAATATAGAACCGTGCATATGGTGGTGTTTTATCTGGTGGTGTTTTACCTCATTCTAGTACAACTGTTATCTTTGTTGACAGATCCATAACAATACAGTTTTGTTTGTCTGAATTTTTATCGTGATGGATTATTGATACTTTTTAAATAAATAAAAAATATGGATAGTCAATATAGAACACCAAAATTTGATCACAAATTAAATCGAAAATGAATTTTTCAAAAAATTGTCCAGGTCGTCAAAGTAAAAAAAAATAAACTCTAATTTCAATATCAACCGTCTCTTAACTTATATTTTGTTTTTATTTTATTATACTGTTTTTTGTCTCACGCACATCAAAATATAAATTTAAAACAATAAACTACACTATTAAAATAAATAATTAGTTACTAATAATAAATAAATTAGACTATTAAAATGTAAATTTCAAAAATTTAATCCATAAATATCTTAATAGTTTTTTTATTATTTGAAGACGAAGTGGCAAGTGCCACTAGAAACTCACACACGTAACTGTGAGTTACCGGACTCGAACCTGGAACATATATCCAACCTAACAATAGCTAGGTGTTACGGAGTGGGCCAATAGGCCCAAAAAGAGCGATCTAGGGCAAACAGACCTCAACAGAGTGCCATATGGGCGATGGCCCAACTCACCATGGCGGAGCCCAAAGCGGCCCACGATTGGCGTGCTCGCAAAACACGCTAACGGCGGGCGTCGCGCCACACTCACGCGAGTATAAATACCCCATTCCTCGAGGTATCAGTGCGTTATCACGCGCTAGCACACCTTTGACTAGGCGTCGGAGTGTCTTTGCGGTACCACCCAAGGGCATTCAAGGCCGGTCGATCCTATTCACGGCCCGAGGCGGCAAGCGACAGCGGCAACTTAACCTCTTGGTGGTCGATGCGATCAATTGGCGACCACGATGGGAGGCGGCGCTATCCTACGAATCATGGCCCCGAAGAAACCTATCACGCGAGCATCGACCGCGCCACGACCTCTCCTTGGCGGGGCCTGCGTCCACGGCCAGGACCCTAGAGGGCGTGCCTCAAACAATCCATGAATCACAAGGTAATCACTGCCAAGATTAACCCTCGGTGCAGGGCGGCCGAGGACCAATCCTGGAACAAGTACAGCAGCCGGCTCAACACCAGCAAATCCCGGCCGAGCTCATAGATGCCAGAATTGTAGAGCCTCTGCCAGAGCATGTCACCTAGGCATTTCTTCAGCTGCTGCAGAATAAGAAACAACTCATCGCTGATCGTGATGAGCTGATCTCTCGTTTTGAGAGGGGGTCGATTCCAATCCGCCAGCGAGCGGCTCATGGAGAGTGTAACACCCCATTTCTACCCGGCAATTTAAATTAAAATATCAGAGTTTAAAAATTTATTTTTCTATTCATCCAAACGGGATGCTACACTTACTTCATTTAAAACAACGACAAAATAAAACAAATCATCTATTAAATCAAATGATACGTAACATCTATCAAGTGGGAATGGAATCCTCAAAACTCATTAATATAGTTCACATAATAGAACCTAATACATCTCACAGCGGAATGAAGTTAAATCTCAGAAAAACCAAATCATAGTCTCACAATAATGCACTATTCTCAAATAAAGTAGTTCAACGATGAAACCAACAAAACTAATAGAATCTAAGCCCATCCCCTAGGTGCTACGTATCAGAGCAGACCAACTCGGGATCATGAGTAGGATAGTTCTTCTCATGAACACACCACAAGCACAATTTCTCACCACAACAAGTCACACACATCATCAATTTCAATTATAACGTCAAGACCATGACCTAAAATTCATCACCAACATCATCTCACATCATCGTCATTTTTAGTTTTGGTCATTAGACCCATCGTCATTCACACCATCATCTAATCACACATCATCAACTTCGTCATTAGAAAAATATGTCCCAAGGACTAAACACCACTAGGGGACCAAAACAGCACTAGAGGACCTTAACAACACTCAAGGACCAAAACATCACCTAAGGACTAAAATATCACTTAGGGACCAAAACAACACCTAAAGGACCAAACTAGCACCTAAAGGACCAACACAGCACTCAGGGACTCAAACAGCACATGAAGGACCAACATAGCACTCAGGGACTCAAACAGCACATAAAGGACCAACACAGCACTCAGGGACTCAAACGGCACATAAAGGACCAACAACGGCACTCGGGGGCTCAAACCGCACATAAAGGACCAACACAGCTCCATCAGGACTACAACAGCACCTAAGGCTTTCAAAAGAGGAATCGATTCATAACTTTCATTTTTAAAGAGGGAATCGATTCTTGTTTTCATTTCTAAGGGAGGGAATCGATTCATGGCTTTATTTTCAAAGAGGGAATCGATTCATGGCTTCATTTTCAAAGAGAGAATCGATTCCTAGCTTCTGTTCTAAAGGGGAAAATCGATTTCTAGCTTTCAATTTGAAGTGGGAAATCGATTCCTTGCTTCCAAATTGGAAGTGGTAAATCGATTCCTAGCTCATGTTTAAAGGAGGAAATCGATTTACGAAGCTACGTATAGAGCCAGAATCGATTTCAATCTTAAAATTCACAATCACAACACATCAGCTGTTCGAATCATCCGGATACACTCAATCAATCACACACAACACATAGAAAGCATCACTTCATCATACATTTCAATCATACATCAAAAACAACAATAAAATCACAAGATCAATAGAAATCCTACAACCCACATACATCCCATTATAAACCCTATTATAAGGTAAGACCCACCCTTACCTTAAGTTTTTCGAAGATGATGATCCTTCTACGAACCCCAAAGTAACCACAATGACATGACTCTTCTCTCTCCTTTTCTCTCTTGTGCGATTTCCTTCTTTCTCTTGTGCCTCTCTCTTCTCACTTCTTTCTTTCTTTCTTTTGCACAAATGAGGCGCTTGTCTCAAACCACAGCGCGCATAGGAGCCTAAGTCAATGGGCTTGGGCTCTTGGGCCATTCCTTACCACCTCGGAATTCTGACACCACCTCCTTCATTTTAAAAAATAGAACTATATATTAATATTTAAATATACAATATTAATGCAACACTTAAATAATTCAATTAAATAAGACTCGCACTTAGGAAATTTAGTCCTCGAAATTCTTACGATTCAAATAGCTCTGGATAAGACTCCCTTGCATCCAAACTCTCCAGCTCCCAGTCATGCTCTCACCAAAGCGGCTCCAACCAAACTACCTTGACCAAAGCAATGTCTTTCCTCTCAGGCACCTTCACTTCTCTATCATCAATCCTCACCGGCATAGTCTCCACAGGTGAGATTCTCACGCATACCTCCACATCATCCATGTGAATCACATGAGGCAGATGCGGAATATACTTAGAAGTGTGATGAGAAAAATGAATTTGTTGATGTGAAGAGGCCCGATCCACTGGTACTCAAGAAGGGTGCCCGGCGACAAAGAGATCTTTGCCGGTACCATAAAAGCAAGGGCCACGACACCAATGATTGCATGGCCTAAAGGAAGACATTGAAGATCTCATCCAAAAGGGGAAGTTAAAGCAATATGTCCGAGTTGATGGTGCCGAGCGGACGAAGAAAAGCCAGAAGCGAAGCCTCGATCAAAAGGCAAAGTAACAACTACAAAGAACCATAGAGGCAATAGCGGACAAGGACACCTCCGAAGAGGGCGTCCCAGGATGTCCAGGCGAGAGTGGCTATTGTCATTCAAGGTGGAAACCCTTTGGAGCAAAGGGATTCAAAGAAGGCTTTGAAAAGAAAGTGGAGCGAGTTTATGATGGTTGGATCGACATCCGCGAACGCCCGGCCTCGAGTAGGCGCCCGTTTCTTTTGGAGATGAAGATTTCTTTGGGCGGAAGGACCAATAGCTATGTCCGTTGGTAGTCGGGCGGTCATGGCCAACAACGAAGTCGCATGATACAGTGCGACCAAAGCGATTCGGCCGACATTATATTTGAGGAACTAATCGACAAACTTAATGTAGATCGGGCGAGATCATTCCGCGAGCCGATCCAACCCCACAGCGAGTTTCAATGGGCGGTCACTTACCCTTTGGGTACAATAGAAGCTGTTGGTTGTAACACCCTTTTCTACCCCATAATTTACGTCATTAATCGAGTAATTCCTTTTACGCAAATATTAATTTAAGCGATAGAAAAGAAATGCCACATCGTCATTAACAAAACTCGTTAATTGCACTCATCAAGTTTGTGCAACAACATCCGTCATGAAAATTAAACTCCAAAAATTACGTCATAGCGGAATAACACAATAACTCACTAACACCACTCAAACACGTCTCACATCATCGATATAATCATTAAACAATTATTTAATTAATTAACAAAATCCAACCACACCCCCTAGGTGTCACGATGATCGAGAGCGACTCGACGGACAACCCAACGAATAATAAAGAAGCGCGGGACCTTCACTCGCGATTTACTGCGGCGTTGCCACAATAGAGCAACATTCCAAGCAGAAGGGGTGAGAATTTCAACAAAACATAATTAAGCACATAATAGAGTAATGTGAACAAAACAGTCATACAACATCGTCATCACTACCAACATCATCGTCACTGAACACTAACTCAAATTACAATTTCCACCACAAGTCATAGTCATGAATGTGCATGGAAATGCAACTCACGCCTGGGTATATGCATGATGGTACCATTCTCGTCAAAATTAAGCCACTATGGGCACATCGTCATTTATTTTACATCAATAGGAGGCGAAGCCTATTAGTCATAATATGCACATGCTATGAGACACTATGAACACATGTGCAAACACCAATTCACTCACCTGGAGTACTCATCATCGTCGTCATAAAACATTCATGGAGTGTACTCTTCATAACCATCACAATTATATCACAACATCATCATAAACATCACATTCATAACCATCACAATTATATCACTACATCATCACAAACATCACATTCATAACCATCACAATTATATCACTACATCATCATAAACATCACATGTAAAATTGAGAAAACAACACATTTAGATTTTTAATAACAACACATCTAAAATTTAGAAAGAAACATCACCTTTAAAATTGGGAAAACAACACAATTAGATTTTAGTAACAACACATTTAAAATTTTTAGAAAGAAACATCACCTTTAAAATTGGGAAAACAACACAATTAAATTTTAAGAACGATAATAAAACATCAGCCCTTTTCCTTTTTATTTATGTATAAAAACAACCACATTAGCACGCCCCTTTCATTTACATAGACCGCAGAAAATTCGGTTCAAAATAGCGGCAACACGGAGTGAAAACAGTAGCTCTCTGGGAACGTGACAACACCAAAAACAACAGTAAAACAGAGAGGAAAAACGGCGGAAATTTCTTTAGCGCATGACGGCAAGCAAAGAAAGCGAAATAAAGCGACACCGCAACAGCCAGAATTTTTCGCGCTAAAACAACGATATTTTCGCACTAAAACAGCAGTATTTTTCAACCAGCAAACAATAGTTTATAAAAAAATACAGCAGCCCCTTTTATTTTATAAACAGCAAACAGCAACATTACCTTCTGAAAACAGCAGCACATTTATAAAGAAAACAGCAATATATATTTCATGAAAACAGCAACAATTTAACAACAAAACAGCAACTTATATCCCTTGAAAAACAGCAGTCATTTATTACCAAAACAGCAATATATATTCATGAACACAGCAACAATTTACTAACAAAAACAGCAGCCTATATTTCTTGAAAAAAACAGCAGCTCATACATCACCATGAAATCGATTATAACCCCATAAAATCACCCAATTCGAAATTCAACTCATCATCCCATATGGTTAATCACATGACAACATCAACAATCATCAAACAACATCAAGAATCCCACAAAACCCGTCACATACCCAATTATGTTAAATCGAAGCGTTCACCCTTACCTCTTAAGCGTAGGCTCGTGAGAAGGCGATTGAAAGCACCAACGAGTAACTCTGACAACACAACGAGCAAAGCCTTGAAGCTTCTCCCTCCACTCGCGAAAACCCTCTTCTTTTCTCCTCTCCTTGCGTCGCGCCTCTTCTCCCTTCTTGCTCTCTCTCAATTTCGATTTCTCCTTCCTCCTTGCCGAAACAACGAGTCACTAAGAGCCCGACGTCAACTTCACTGAAATGAATGAAAGACTAGTGCTTCTCGAAAGTTTCGCCAGCGTAGAATCGAATCGATGTCCGTTTTCCAACGGAGAGCGTGGCGATCGGAATGTCGCGAAAACAGATCGCCCGATTTAAAATATGTGACAAACGATGCTTCTTTTGATAAAGCGGAGGCTGAAAGCGGATTCGGGGGACGATTTTGTGTTGGATAATGAAGTTTGGGACCAAACGGAGGCTTATCCAACAAGTTCAAGAAGAAAGAAGGTTGGAGGCTCACACTTATGGCTGCGGGATGGCTTCTGGCGGAAGTGAAAGATTGCCAAGATGATGAATAGAAACCTAGGTAGTTCATTATTATAAAAGGAATTGGGCTGCACCATTTTGTTTTCTTAAAACCAATGGACCAAGCCCAATTGGCACTCCCTTTTTCCTAATTACCTACTCCTCTCCTTCCCAGTTTTTCACGCACGCCTCATCACTATTGATGAAGTGGTGATGTGAGTTCATAATAATAACAATAATAATATTATGTAATATATCATTAAGATAATATATTTCCATAAATAATATATCACAATACATATCACACAATTTAATAATAATATATCTCAATACCACAACAAATAATAGTAATTTGATAATTACTAAATATATGGATGGCTATTAGTATGTAAAACATAATAATATTTTATTTGAATAAACACTAATAATAAAATAGCACGCACAAAATTATCACACAATTGCTAATATATGCTCATAGCTTAATAGGTAAAGCGGGTGTTACATTCGTCACTTTTGGAGATGACACGAGGAGCAAGCACCAAATCTTGGGGACGGTCAAGGCAGCGTTCACGGTCTTACCTATCAAGTCTGCTTACGTATCATAGGCCGTAGGCCGACCTTGGGAAAATTGGAGGCCGTTGCTTCAACGATCCATCTAAAGATGAAATTCTACGCCAAGGGCGGCCAAGTCGTAACTCGATGGCCGACACGGAGGCGGTCAACCGGTGCCCGATGTCGTCCACGAGGAACACTTGGATACGATTATCTAAGGGGACAATGAGCCATTGAGACGATGCGTGAAGCGATTCAATTACGAGGCCGATCGGTGCGCGACGACGGCCGATAAAGACAAGGTGAAGTACCTCGAGGGCATCGTGGGACCATAGATTTGTCGAAGAATTCACTTTGAACCACATCCACGACCTCGGTACATTCCTTGCAGAGCCAGCGACCATATGGCTTATGAGGAAACTCTTCTTTGCAAGAAAGGCCGCGAGTGCGACCTAGGGAAGATGACGACAAAGCGGGGCAAAACTCAAGAAAATAAGCGGGAAAGCAAGCGGTGCAGGCCTAAGAAGTATGAGCACCGACGAGGCTCAACGCTCCTATAGCCCAAATCTTTTGAGTGTCGAAACAATGAATTCGTTGATGTGAAGAGGCCCGATCCACTTTGGTACTCAAGAAGGGTGCGGAGAGAAAGAGATCTGCCCAGTACCATAAAAGCAAGGGGCACGACACCAATGATTGCATGGCCTAAAGGCGACATTGAAGATCTCATCCAAAAGGAAGTTAAAGCAATATGTCCGAGTGATGGTGCTTGGCGCGGACGAAGAAGAAAGCGGGGCGAAGCCTCGATCAAAAGGCAAAGTAACAACTACAGCGACCATAGAGGCAATAGCGGACAAGGACACCTCTGAAGAGGGCGTCCGGATGTCCAAGGGCGGGAGAGTGGCTATTGTCATTCAAGGTGGAAACCCTTTGGAGCAAAGGGATTCAAAGAAGGCTTTGAAAAGAAAGTGGAGCGAGTTTATGATGGTTGGATCGACATCATGCGCCTTGGACCTCGAGTAGGCGCCCATTTCTTTTGGAGATGAAGATTTCTTTGGACGGAAGGACCAATAGCTATGTCCGTTGGTAGTCGGGCGGTCATCGCCAACATTGCTATAACCGATACTTGGACTTGCACTCTTTGAATTAGTTAATCAAATGAATTAAAAGCATCATGCCTACACGAGATAAGTCTAGGTGGAAGCATATTTCGAGGAGGAAAATAAGTCTGGCGATCGACTAGCTAAGGATAACCTTACTAGTGGCGTGGTTTTGTCGTATTTTTGATGATGTTCCTCCTCTCATAACGATCTTGTGATCGCTCAAAATAGAGGTTTGCGGGCCATCTTGGGTAGTTGTCTTTTAGGGCTTTGAGCCATTTGTTTCAACGAAAAAAGTCACTCATACCATGAATTATTACTAGTTGACAATATAGAAAATCTTCTATACAAGATAAATGTGTATACCAATTAAACTCAAACTAACAACATATTATTATAATTTTTATAGCGATGTCTATTATGAATCTAATTATTACGCATTGATAGTGTAAACTTTTGCAGACTCTTAACTAATCACAATTCATCGTATAAGTGACGTATAAAGTAATTACAAATTGACTCACTATTTTCATGACATATCAATTTGCAATTAGTTGATGGTGTAAAAGATTTATACACCGTCGGTGTATATAAATTAAATTCATCAATTATATTCTGGTGTGCGTACATTTTATATAGATTTAGTTTGAGACCTTATTTTGTGGCCCACCAGGTGTCGTGGTTAGAACGGACCAACCCATAAAGGCAGTCCTTAATTCATTGGCGGACACAGCGGGCGGATGATCAAATGGGCGGTGGAACTTAGTGAATTCGGCATCAAGTTCGAGTCGGATCGCGCTAAGGCTCAAGTGTTGGCCCGACTTCATCGCGAGAAATGACTCCAACGCGGGGCGGCGGCGAGCACAATGTGGACATTACATGTGGGCGGCTCCTCCAACGGCAAAGCGATGGGCGGGTCTCATATTAGAAAATTACGAAGGCCTTGCGGTAGAGGTATCTTTGACATTTGCATTCCACACCTCCAACAATCGGTGAGTCTGAGGCATGCATAAGCCGCGAGACTCTGACTCGCAAAGGAATTCAACGTCGATCGGGTAGAACTACACTCAAATTCCTTCTTGCGGTCGTTTCCCAGATTCAAGAACTATATGGCGCGAAAGGCGAAGTGTTGAGGAACTACTTGGCCAAAGTTAGGGAGCTCCTCCGGCAATTCGGCCAGGCGGAGGTCAAACACGTGCCAAGGGCGAGACGGTAGGGCTGACATCTTATCAAAGCTAGCGATCACGAAGGCAGGGCAATCATAGAAGTTTAATTCAAGAAACCACGACTCGGCGGCGTCTCAACTAAGCCTAGTCGACCGCCGGCGTCCTCACCATTGAAGCGAGAAGATGATTGGATCGCTCCCATCTGCGCTACATCACATTAGGTGAGGCCCGACCAACCCAAAGAAGGCCATAACCTTGAGATTACGATCTACCAAATACTCTGTGATCGAAGGAAATTATATCGAAGAGGATTCTCTGCCCGCTCCTCGGATGCTTGTCGTCGGTCGGCCAAACCATGTCTTAAGAGATATCCATGAGGATGAGTGGCGACCATCAAGGCGGACGGTCCATAGCGAGAAAAAGCGCTCGAGTGGTTACTACTAGCCGGCCGTGGAGGAAGGCGCCAAGAAACTTCGTGCGAAAATGCAAGAAATGCCAAGTGCATGCGGATGTTCACGTCGCCCCTTCATCGAAGCGCAAAGCCTCACCTCACCTTGGCCGTTCGCTTGGTGGGGATGGATTTGCTAGGTCCTTTTCCACCTGCCGGGCGGTTCAAATTCTTGATTGTGGCGGTGGACTACTTCACAAAGTGGATAGAGGTGAGCCTCGCAACCATAACCTCGGCAAAGGTCAATAAGTTCTTTGGCGGAATGTCCTAGCCAGGTTCGGAGTTCCCAACAACTCATAACGGACAATGGCACCCAATTTGCGGATAGAAAATTCGGAGAGATGTTGGCGGCTTAGGGTGAAACAGCGTTTCACTTGGTCGAGCACCATGCATGAACGAGCAGGCGGTGAAGGCAGCGAGTCATCCTACGTGGGTTGAAAAGAAGACTTGATGAAGCAAAGGGAAATTGGGTCGAAGAAATGCGATCCGTCCTTTGGGCATATAGGGCGACCCCATTCATCGGCCAGAAGTCACCTTTCAAAGGCGGTCTACGGGATGGGCGGGCGTAATTCCCATAGAGATGAGCAGTGAAGCGGAGAACGACCAATCCTCCAACGGCGATGCGACAACGGCCAGAGGCGTCGATCGAGAGGTGGATTTAGTTGAAGAGCTGCGCAATCAAGCATCCCTTAGAAGCATTGATCAAGCGGAAGGTCGCTGCCGATACAACGCCCGGTGCGAAAAGAGACTTTCCCATCGGACGGTTGGTCTCGGTGAGCGGGCGTTGGCAACAAAAAAATGCTCGTCGAGGAAAACTAGCCCCCAATGGGAAGGCGTCTGCGTGTCATCAACAAGACCGGCCGTGGGCGTCTGAACTAGAAACCATGGAAGGCGATCATCCCGAGAACATGGAATAGTGATAAGCTAAAAGCGAGTACTATGTTTAGTACCTCTCTTTTGTATGTCGATCAATTATTGAATGAATAAATGTCGGTGGCGCTCTTTTTCCCAGCGGGGTTTTTACAAAGGCCCATTCTTTAATTTGTGTTTTAAATTATTTGTAATATTGAATGATCGGTCGCTCGAAACGTGGGCATAACGGGGCGGCCGTATAGCCACCTGATTAGCCCAACGAAAGTAGATCGGCGGTCTACAACGAAGCATGCCACCGAGTTGGCGATCGAAGGTCACCGAGTGACTTAAACAAGGGTCAAGTGATGACCGCTATCGATCGTGGCGCGTCGACCCGACCTACAAAGAGTGTCATCGAAATGGCCCGAGGTTAAGTGATAACCCACAATCGATGGTAGGTGCGTCGGCGAGCCTACAAAGTGCCATCGCAATGGCCCAAGGTTAGCGATAACCCACAATCGACGGTAGGCGTCGGCGACCTACAAAGAGTGTCGTCGAGCGGCCCAAAATCGAGTCATTGAATGACCCAAAGGTCAAGTAATGATCCACATAACGGATATAAAGGCGCGGCGGCCTAAAGCGAGTGCCTCGAAAAGGCCAAAATAAGCGGCCTATGGCCAGCCTAGATTTAAATATCTTAGAAAAGTGTGAAGACTAACATGCATAAATTCAAGAAAAAGAAGCAAGTTAAGATTCATTACAAGGAAAGACGTCCGGTCAAAGCGGGCGCCCAAGTGTTCAACCGCTCAAAGGCGAGTCAAAATTACAAAAGTACAAGAGTTACACAGCTCGCGGGCGGGCAAAATACAAAGCTCATCATTTCTTGCGCACGCCCTAGGACCACCGACCGCTTCGGATCAACTTGCCGTCATCATCCATCCTTGCGGGCAAGACAATCTCTTAAGCCCCGACCACATGATCGGGCTGCACGATGCGCTCTTCATATTGGATGCCTCGGCGACAAGCAACTTCATCCGGGCCACGGCATTGTCAAATTGGTGCGGGCGCTCCGCCAGCCCGCGAAGCAACCTCAACAACCTTCTCTGGATGGCGGCTGCTTGACTTCCTCAAAGCGGGCGACCTCGGCTTTCAAAGGTCTTCACCGATTCAAAGAAGTTCTTTATTTACGGCGCCCGGCTTGCTATCTTCTTGTGCACGCTACTTGTCTTTCGTGGCGCGCGGCTTGATTTTAGTGCTGCTCGGGTAGGCGATCTCGAGCTCGATTCCTTGAGTCTCCGATCGGCTGCCTCAAGCCCTTTGGCCTTCCGCTCGGCGCATCCGCTCTGCCTCGGCACACGAAATGGAAAACAAGGTTAGCAGACGAACAACACATATCGGCCGAAAGCGATTAGCATAACAAGCGACTTACGTCTTTGCATTGTTCTTCAAATCCTTGACGTCTTATTGGCGGACTTGAGCGGTCGCCACAAAAATCCATGGGGTTTTTTCTTGAAGCGCGCCACCTCATCATCACCAAAATCTTCAAGCTCGAAGATGGGGATTGAACCCAATCATCCTCCTCCTCCTCGGTCGCTTAGAAAGCGGGAGTGCAGTCGTCCTTGCCTTGAGGACCGTCCTTGCTGAGAGGCGCCCCTAGTATTCCGGTCCGGTCTAGGAGTGTTTTGGCGTTCTTTGAGGCGGGAGGCGGGGTTTTCTTACGAGCTTTGCCGGTGGCGTATTTCTCGAGTGAGCCATTCCGAGTCGACATCTTCAAAGCTTTCTGCAGAAGAAACAAGAGGCGTTAATGAACCGTCGTAAAGCAATCGGAAATCAAGTCAATGTCACCGACCGAGCTCTCGACACCAGCTTATCCCGCCGTGCAGGCGGAATGGCGGCGGGGATATCCTTCCGAGTTACTGCGGCGGGCGGACGACTCCGTGATCATACCCAAAGTGGCGGTGTCTTCCTCATCCAAGGTAGATCTGGCGAAAGTGTGTCGCCCGGTTTTGAGTAAAGTGGGCGCCCGCCATGAGATTGGAAAGAAAGAGCTCCTCCTGTATGCCGTCCCGAAGAATCTGCGCGATATCTTTAGCGGCGGCCTCGCATCGAGGATGACCCAAAAGTATTGGTTTTTCCACCCGCATGCGACAGCGAATCCGAGTAAGCCACTGAAGAACTTGCGGAGAGCGACTTACGATTCTTGAAAGACACTTGCTCCTTGCGGGCCATGTTGGTGCCATACTCACCATGCCAACTCAACTCGAACAAGGCGAGAAAAAGCTTGGTCGACCGCGTTTACTCTAACCAGTCGCATAGGTGCTCAAAGCGTCTTCATGAACCCCAGTAGTTCGGGTGGATGCGAGATGAGGCGACATTCAAGTAGTTAAAACGTCTGTTGAAAATAAGTGAAGGGGGCGATCCCCATCTTCTCAAAGACGACCACGATGCATGGTGAACTTGATTTGGAGGCGGCGGTCGCGATATTTTCATCTTCACGCATACCGCTTCCTTCCACCGGCTTGGTGAAGAGGCATTCAGTCGTCGATCTGAGGGGCCTCGGACCGATGAAACTCTTAAATATCCTTCTCATCAATGGCGGTAGCGGCCCGACCTCTTCCTCAGTCCATTCGCGGCCTGACCTCGTGTGGGCCGGCGATCTCCTCAACTTGTTCGCCCGACTGGCGGCCTGCGCGCTGCAATTTACGTTGGTGGGTCCTTCCCCATCGGCCGCCCGTTCTTCACATGCATCGGCCACGGGCCACGGAGGATCGGCTTCCAAGTCAATCAACCGTCGTGAAGACTCCCCGCGTGAGATTGGGTGGCATCGACCATCTCCTCGTCACCCACAACGTCGATCGGTGGTCGCTTCCTTTGCCACCACACCGCGTTGTTCCGGGGGTGGCGGGAATCCATGACCGTCGATTCCGTCGAGGTAGATAGTGAAACACTATCGCTCGAGCTAGAACTAGAAGAGGTTGATGGTGAAGCGTCCGCGGTGAACGCTTTCTACTTCAAAGATTTGGGAAGGTCGGACGACCCTCGAGGCGACAAGCGGATCCGGTCCGTCCGTCTCTTGTGGCGGCGCGTCGCCAAAATCGCAAGACTTTCTTTGAGGGCACGCTGGATATTCGGGCGATGCAGCCGTTCGGGCGATTTCTGATTGACTTGAATCGCTCTATGTCTTGTCTCGATGACTCATTGTCCCTTGGATAATCGTATCCAAGTGTTCCTGCGTGATGATCATCGCAGCCGGGTTGGCGGTGTAGTTTGCCAAGAAGATTACGATCGGGCCTTCCCAAGAAGAAATGGTGTTCGGCGCAGCGACTCCTACCATTCTAAGGCGTCTGTCGAGCGGCGAGGAATAAACGACACTTTATTGTAGAACCAACTCCTGTAGCTCGTGAGTTGTTGAAGTACACGATATGTTTGTCGAGAATTCGCCTGCGCCGTCAAACTTGTTGAGGTTGGGCGGCTTCACGAGATCCACAGGGAATACGATAGCGCTAATCTCCCTTGTAAAAGGTCCTTGGCGGTCGGAAAGTCACTTTCGGTCCAAAAGAGGCTGCGCATAGTGAGAATGCGTCTCGCCGTTCGGTATTCCATAGAATCCCCTCGGTCGGAGGTCCGTACATAGGAGGCCCTTGGGGCGATCGGCCTCTGCTTACGATGGAGTGGTGTCTTCTCGGTCTTCGTGAAACATCTCTAATTTCACCATTTCGATACTCATTCAACTCGTCGTAGGGGTCCCACGAGCGGCTTCTAGGCGCTGGAGGCGGGAGGATTCGCATGAAGAATATCTTGTAGGCGAGCAGTCGGCTCGGTCGGTATGGTGAGTTTGAATAATCATAGTTGTGTGAAGGGAATGGCGCTGCGCCGCGTTCCTTGACGGGCGTCTGCGTGCCCGAACTCTTACGTGTTGGGAAGCGGCGGGAGGTGCTTCCTCGATGGCGAAACGTTCTGCGAGGGTGTTGCAGTTCTTGCGAAGGAGGTGAGCTTGGGCGGAAGGTTCTCAAAGTGGACCGTCAGCGGACGGTAGCATGGATCCCCTCTTGGCCGAAATATTACTTCGTTCGGTCGGCTATAAGTTGATTTTTGCTTTGGAGCAAGCGGAGAACGACACGGGTAGCGTGCTCCGGCAAGGGCTCCAAGATTCCGGCTTTAGCCAGCTCGTCCGGAATTTGTTGATGTACTTGCCCCGCGGCGGCACCTTGCATACCACTGGCGAAAGGCTCTTGGCGGGGATTGCCTTGGGATTCATCAATCGTTAGAGCCACGCCCTCGGTGTCTGCTGCGGACGACGTCCGGCGGCGAGTCTTCTTTGCGTGGATGCCAGCGTAGTGATTCTCTTGGGCCCATCTTCAGGGTGGGATAGCGCTCGGGCTCCCACTGTGGTCGCCAAATGATCGTACCTTGATCACCAAATGTATGTTGTTTGCTACTCCTTTGCCCGGTCTTTGTATAGGGATGAGGACCGGTCTTGGAACACCTCGGGTGGTAGCTGCAAAGACACTCTGACGCTCTAGTCGGAAGTGTGCTAACGATGAGCGAGGTATCACGGGGGTAGGAATGCGTACTGGCGGTATGGATGGAGGTGGTATTTATACCAGCGAGCGACTGATCGTTCGCGATAAATCTGACGGCCGCCGAAGTGCGGAACACATGGTTATATATATAATAATTTGTATACCTTCGACTCAATCAATGTAATAATAAATTACTAATATAATTTAAAATTAGAATTTATACTTTACTTTGAATAATTAATTAGTTCGCTACATTTAATCATACATGATTTGAAGAATCAAAAAAGATAAAGTTTTCATATATGAAATCACATTGGACTTATAAATATCAAAATAGTTAAAACTACGGAAATAAAAAGTAATCTGATTAAAATGAAAGAAAATATAAAGAGGATTTTTCATTACTCCATTTCTCAAAATGGATATTTTGACATTTGTGTTGAATCAAATCACCCTTTTTTTAATTAATTTTTTCTTTATTGCAAAAGCTGTATTTATATATAGATGAAAATCCCAAGCAATTTTAAAATATCAAATTGGATAAAACTCTCGGAAAAATAGAGTAAAATGATTAAAGGGAGATAAAATATGAAAATGGAAATTTTATTTCCGTTACTCTATTTCTCAAGAAAGATATTTTAAGATTTTAGGTGGAATCAAATCACGTTTTTCAATTAACATTTTATCTGTTTGTCATTTTAATGTACACATTAATAAAGGTATATTTTAAATATTATAAGATCACTTGAAATATTTTAGAACTTCTTATTATTTGACCGCTTTTAATCATACTTGATTTGAATAATCAAAAAGATAATTTTTTATAGATGACAATCTCGTGTGACTTGTAAATATAGAAATGAATAAATTTTTGAAATAAAGAGTTCCAAAGCGATTAAAAGAAGAAAATAGATATTTTCCAATACACTATTTCTCAAAATGGATATTGTGACATTTGTGTTCAATCAAATCAATTTTTTTAAATTGATATTTCTTTGTTGCCATTTTAATGTCAAATCATGCCACATAGATAAATTAGATGTAAAAGGCATACTTTAAATATTATAAACAAAACCAACAATAAATAACCTCACCTCCCGTCGATGGGCGAGTTGTCTCACTATTGATTAAATGAATTACTTTTAAACAAAACCAACAATAAATAACCACATCAAACAAATTCTAAGTGTTAGAAAGACATCATAGTTAAAGACAAAAGTCACACATATTAGATCAAGTCATAACACAAACAACTTAAAGTTGGAGCATAAACAACGACCTAACCACACATATTAGATCAAGTCATAACACAAAAAACTGCGTAAAGTTGTAACATAAGCGACTGACCTATAATAACATTATCTATATTCATCAAATGTAACTATAAAAACTTAACCCAAAATACGGTTCTACCGGTTGAGGATTTGCGTAGAGGATACTCGATTTACCAAAAAATGTAAATATAAAAACGTAACACATAATAAAGAGAAAAGAAGACAACATAATTAGAAAGCTGAACCACGTGCGTAGATATCATGCGAGTTTATATAAAACTAAACACCAATTTAAGTATGTTTCTAATACTTGTTGATGCAAAATTATCTAAAAAAAACAAGAAAATACCAATTTGGACATGTAATTTTTTTGTAGATTCTAAAAATACCCCAAAACACCTTTTTAGAATTACACTTAATGTAGTTTGCCATGAAATTTATTTCAAGTCAAATAGATTATTTAGAAGCAATTTTGCGTATTTGAACATCTAAATATTTTCGGACCCTTAAGTATCTCAAAATACTGCTGTCAACATCGCACTTTACATATTTTGCCAAAACTTATTATTTTTTACCAAAGCGGTTATTTCTGAAGAAACTTCTAGTATTTCAAAAGAGTTAAAAAAATTATGAATCTAAAGTACCCCAAAAACACAATGTCTAACATTTCCACGTACACCAAAACACACAGTTTGGCATCTAACTTTACTTAATTTCTTACGAAATTAAATCTTTTTTCTGGAAATTTTCTTATTTAAACAAGTACAATTTTCCGAGATTGTAAAAATACTTCTTAAAATATAAAAAAGAAAAAATGTAACACCTTAAAATACAAATAAAGAACCTTGGTGTGACAAAAACTCTGTTGGCGGGAGATAATTAACCACACAAAACCGACAAAGCCGAGTACTCATAGTCATTAAATTTCCTAGACACTAATGACATAGTGACAAAAAAAGTAAAAGAAGAAAAAACAAAAAAAGCAGAAAAATAAAACAAAACAAAACAAAACAAAAGCCAAGTAACCAAAAAATTGGAAGGCGAAAAAAATTCTTCCCCCAATTTGCGGCATGCCAAGCGCGTTAGATCTTTAGATGGATATGTTGACATTTGTGTTTAATCAAATCAGATTTTTAAATTGATTTTTCTTTTTTCCATTTGTTTGGTGGGCTGGGCTAGAGGCCCGTTATTGAGAAATGGCCCAGTGAAGCCCAATAGGAATCTTGCTTTGCAATATGCGCGATCTCTAATGGCTAGAACGCTGCGCGGATAAGCATTGCATAAATAGGGGTCAGATCCCAATATTTAGGTGTGTAATCTACACGTTGAGTAGAATCCACCAAGAAAATGTAACTCCGGTGATCTTTTGCAACAATAGTCTCGGCAATGAATCAATTTGGTATTTAGTAGTGAGCTTGCGTAAAGAGGGGAAGCTATCTTTATACTTCCTTCTGACGGTAGAGCATACAAATGAAAAGGCAAAATTTCTTTATATAGTGTCTTGGGTACACAACCACTAAAAATGACCTAATGAAGGTACATTTCCCTAGGTAGCGAGCAATTGTGGAAGATTCTCATGAGGTCACTCCATTCAGTGTTTCCTCGGCTCTGACAATTGTCCTTGCCTCAATTTACGTGTCCACTTCAATCTTTCTGTCTCATCTTTCGCATTTTGCAATTGCGATGCTTTATTCTTTGCAACACTTACACAAAACCTGATTAAACGCACAAGGGGCATCAAAATGCCCAATTAAATCAAGTCGAGGCCCGCACAATTATTTCTAACCTAAAAACTTAATTTACAAAAGAAATCAAACATCATGCTTGTTAATTCACATAAAATCAAGCTTAAAAGAGCAAGTCATAACCATCATAAATGATAGTTATCTGTGCTTTCCTCCAAAGAGCTCAAGACTTCATGGCAATTGAAGATTCATTATCGATTGAATCTCGAGGAGGCGCCCACGACGACTTGTGATGACCAAAATAGGCGAGAATAAGGATAGCTCATCCCGGGATAACCGATGCTAAATGTCCAAAACAACCGATGCTAAATGTCTTTTACGCACTAGTATTTGTAATTCTTAAAATGGATATGTTGACATTTGTGTTTAATCAAATCACATTTTATATTGATTTTCTTTTTTTCCATTTTAATTTCAAATCATTCCAGCTAGGTAAGTTAAATGTAAAAAGGTATACTTTAAATATTATAAGATCACTTGCAATATTTTCAAAACTTATTTTTATAAAAATTGTCTCGTTAATGAAGAGTAGGACGACTAAAGTGGAATAAAATATTAAAATGGATATTTTCCAAATCTAAATGGATATATTGACATTTATGTTTTGTTTTCATATTTATTAGTGTGTAATATCTATCTATTCCAATCTTGATTAATCTATTTTAGGGAATCATTGACTATGAGTATCGACTTTGTCGGTTCTTGTGTTTCTCTCCTCTCAATAGAGTTTTTCATACCCAAAACTCTATCTTGAGAGCTTGTAGTGGAATTGAAAACTCTTAGAAATAAGAGTTTGTTGGTGCTCTTTAATTTGAATTATGGTCATCTAAGAGTAGTTTGTGTAACTAATTAAGGTTTATGACCCTAATCTAGATATCAAAGTCTGTCCTATTTGTATACTTTTCTACTACTCTATTCATTTTTTTGTCACGACCGAATTTGGACCATGACCAGGGCGCCATGATTACTACCCTAATCTGGCTCTAAAGAAACAGTCATCTTATCAAAACTATAATAACCTATATTTCAAAGAAATTTCTAACAAAATTTAACAACACTTCCTCTGAAATATGGACATCCCAAAATAATATATATACTGTATAACCGATCCGGACATAAATATTTTTTTTTTCACATATGTAAAAACAAAATCTAGCCTAACACAACTAAGCTTAGCCACAATAAGATCCTTTGAAACTAGGACTCCGGCCGTGATCCGGTGACCGACACTCTACATTGGACTCTTGGCAGGCAATCGGATATACTCTTGACTTTCCAATGTTACCTTCTACTGGAAACATCACCCCAAACATAGTGAGTTTTGCAACTCAGTAACAAAGAATATATGAAAAGAATTTACTTGATGTTTCCAGCCATATCAGTGCGCGAGATATGGAAAATCCTCTCTACAAAAATAGAAAGTCTAAATCACATACAACCGTTTTTCCATTCAAATACAACTCTTAGATGATAATGAAAGAAACAAAATATAGGACAAGGACCACCTTGCATAAAAAGATAACAATAAGATTTGCGTGCGCGTATATCACGAGATATCATAAACAAGACACTTATACGAGGCGAAAATAGGCTCCCGATAAATGTAAATCATAGGCTCCCACTTTGAAAATAGCAATAATAGGCTCCCGCCTCAAAATCAATAATAGGCTCCCACTCGAATATCAATAATAGGCTCCGCCTCAAAATATCAATAATAGGCTCCCGCCTCAAAATATCAATAATAGGCTCCACTTTGATAATCAATAATAGGCTCCACTGCCATATAATCAATAATATATAGATAGTTTCACAATATATATCACCAAAACATCAAATCAAATATGTACCAAATAATAATTCATCAATACTTGAAATCCAAGAGTCACAACAAATTGAATATATGAAAATAAAGATTTCCACTTCATAGATTAGCTACTCCTACAGATTACTCTATGCGAAGGTAATTCATGTAACAATCATGTTTGGTAAAATTTAAAACACATAGGAACTCATTCTACACAATTCAAGTGTCTTTATGCTCATAATCATTTGTGCAGAATTTTCAGCATCAGTACATCAACTTTGGTGATTTTATTAAAATATCAAGCGGTGTCGAGATTTGATCCAATGACCACCCGTTGGAAAGCTTAAGATGTCTATATTATGAATATGATTTTTATTTTTCAAAATAACCAACCAAATAGTACAGTTTATTAAAAGAATATGCATAGGTGCACAAATAAGACAAAACATATTGCTCAAATTATAACCTGATTTTCTCTACCAATTCTTAACCAAATGCCGCAAAATAGATGTCCTAATTGAAGGGAATTTAGTCTAGTTTCAAAGATACAAACACATTTTCAATCTAAGCTTTATACAGAGAGTTATTCTCAATTTACTGCAGTAGAGGTCTATACGAGTTAGAGCTCTTATGTGTAATTTGTACCACATGATTTCTCTACCAATTCTTGATGTAATTATGTGCTTTAGGGGTCCATTATGAAGTAAACTCAATCTAGTTTCTACTGAAACAAAAATCAACACAAAGCAGTATGTGCAGCGGAAGTTATGAGCAAAATACTAGAAGAGCGTAAAAGCAGTTTGAGGACAACACCTCACCCTTTTGCTTTACAATCTCCATCTAAACTAACCTCCAACCAGCAGCCAAACACAACATATTACACTTAATTATAACCCACTAACCATAATTCACATAACTTCTAAAATAAATCATTTCATCACAACAACATCCACATATCTCAAAGTTGAATTTCTCAAACAATAATTAAATCAAACATCTTGCATTCATATCCACCATTCATTTATCTAAACAAAATCATGTGAGATTTGCTACTACCCAACATACAAAATGAATCAAATCCTAAGCACACCTAAGAGAGTTTTAAAGGGGATTCTATGTTACCTATTGCTCCTTAGAAGCTTTAGGGTGAAAACCCCCAATTTGAGAATTGGAACCTAGCCATCTTCCATGGAAGTTGCCTAAAGCTTCAATCTCCATCTCCTTTCTTCAATAGCTTGAACCTAGGGCTGGAAATCTTTGATTGTGTAACACCCCAAAAATTAATTAGGTGAGTATTTAATTAATTTATTTAGGTGATTATTTAATTTACTTAATTAAGTGATTATGACTAATTTAATTAAGTAATATGTTAGTTGGTCATATTTAAATAATAATAAGGTAATCAATTTATTTAAAGAGTGAGGTATAGTAAATAAGTGAGGGTCTAATTTAATTAAGTGGGATAATTAAGTTGGGATTTATTTCTATTAGTTAGGAGGTGTTTAAGTATTAGGAGTAGTGGTAGTAAAGAGGGAGGTGGGGGGTAAGCAATAGGGCCCAAATTGATTGGGCCTAAGGTTAAATGAGAATTGCAAAGGAATGGAATGGAGAGAAAGAAATGAACCACGGCAGGGAGTGAGTGAAGAACCGAGAAAGTGAAAGAGAGAAAGGAGGAAACCATGGGAGGAAGAAGGAAAGGAGGAGGAGAAGAAGTAGAGAGAACTTCTCCATCTTGGCTCAAGGTGAGGACTTTTTGGTATCAATCTTCTCCATTTTTCCTCCTCTAGCTATTGATGTTAGTTTCAATCCTAATTCCTATTTGTTATTGTTTCACCATTAATGGGGTTTTAAGCTCAAAGTTGGAATTGGTGATGGTTTTGGTGTTTCTTGGGCTTTTGGAGGATAGAGGACCTACATTCTTCAATTTGCAAAGGTTAGGGGGCTCTCATTTACATCTATAATAAGTTGTAAGATATGTGTTATGTGTGGAATAGCCCTTGGAATAATTTGATTGGTTGATTTTATGTTATCTTTTGATTGATGTTGTGTTGAATTTATTTGGGTGAATCTATATTGTCAAAGTGCTCTTTGAATGTGCTGTTTAATGTGCTGGATGTGTTCTAAGTGCTGTCAGAAAATGCTGTTTAATGTGCTGGAAGTGTTTAAGTGCTGTCGAAAATACTGTTTAAATGTGCTGGAAGTGTTTAAGTGCTGTCTAAAATGCTGTTTAATGTCTGGGAAAGTGTTTAAGTGATGTTTAATGTCTTTGTATAATGTTGCTTGAATATGTATAATTCTTGATTTAGTCCCTTTATGTCAATTTAGTCCCTATTTGACAGTTTAGTCTATGATGTTAATATTGATATAATGGTTATTGGTGAATTAAATGACGATGTATTAAGTGTAGCGTGGATGTTGGTAATTCAAAGACGGTGCATTGATTGATGATGTAATGATGAATTAATGGTGAGTATTAAATGATGTTGATTAATTGTTTAGGTGAGTGTTATTAAATTGAGAATTGAATTGTTGAGTAGAGACTATGTTTAAAATTGTTGAGTTGGTGAGTTGAAGGAGAGAGTAGCCAAATGCCCAAGAAAATGGCCTTTGTAGGTGTGTGGGGTGCTAGGTGGAGCGCCAAAGTGGCTGCCCCCAGGTGTCTAGGTACTCAAAATATGTCTAAGTGATGGTTTAGTCCACAGAAATTAATTTAATCCTTGGTGTGACAAATTAGTCCCTAAGAATTAAATTAATCCTTGGCGTGACAAAATAATCCCTTAGCGTCTAATTAGTCCCAACGTGTCAAATAAATCCTAAGTCCCTAAATTAATTATTAGCGTGTCAAAATGGTCCTTAAGTGAGGAGAATGTCCACATGGGGTGGTTTGGTCCTTAGGTGAGAGTTAATTAATAATTGATGAATTGGTGACAAACAATTGGTGAGGTGATGGTAAACAATTGGTGAGGTGATGACAAACAATTGGTGAGGGTGATGGTAAACAATTGGTGAGGATGATAAACAATTGGTGAGGTGATGGCAAACAATTGATGAGGTGGTGTTTGACAATTGATGAAGTGGTAGTTAATAATTGATGCGGTGTGCTTAGTGTGGTGTGATGCATTGTCATAATGTCACATGAATCATATGCATGGCCGGCCAAAGCAGGTTGGTGAGGGCTTGGCGACGGTGATGAAATATACTGACGGGGTGGTGATGAAATACGCGGACGGGGTGGTGAGGTGAATATGGATCCACATGCATGTTGCATACATGCATATAATCATACATTCTTGGGATTCTTGTTAATGTCCAATTAATGCAATTGCGGTTGCTCGTTTGGTATCTCATATGAATGATAAATGCCTTGTATCTGTGAATTGTTGTTGCTAGCTAGTTCTTAATATAAGGCTTATTTTACTTGTTATTATTTATGTAAAGAGACTCACCACTAGCATTTCTTGTTGCTGCTCTCGTGCATTAAGCGTAAGCAGGTAGTCCAGGAGTGATGGTGCCATGCCTACTCTTGGGTTTTATTAGTCGGCTCACGATAAGTAACAGGGGATGGGGTCTTAGTGTTACTTTATTATGGTTATGTATTAAAGCGATTTTGAATTATGTATTGAGTATGTGAACTCGGTTTCATTTTCATTTGTCTTGTAAACTATTTGATGGAGTTCACATGTAAACACTAAACGAGTTGTTTTGATGGTTTAATCCATGTGACTATGATATGCATTTTATGCGCTTGATGAGTTTGAATTTTTAAATATGTTTGATGACATTTTATTCAATGTACTTACACTCTTTGAGGTGCGTGGACAAATTTTTGAAAACTAGATTTTTATTAAATGAATTAAGCTTAATATAGAAAGGGGGTGTTATTCAGATTGAGCTCCACCTTGGTTGTCTCTCTCACTCCCTCTCTCATTTGCTCTCTCTCTCTCTCTCTCTCTCGCCATTACTGTCTCTCTCTCTCTCTCTCTCTCTCGTTCCTTCTCTTTCTCTCGATTCTCTCTCTTTCTAGTTCCTCCCTCCTTTCTTTTTTTTCTTTCAGCGTGAACAACAGGGAAAAGGAATGAGGAAAAGTAATAGTGCTAGAGGTGGGTTGTGAGGCAAATGTGGTGTATGGTGGGATGTAAAGGCAAGATTTGTTAAAATACTACTACTCAATGAGCCTTTATTTAATTATTCTAATTTACTATTTGGTCTTAACAAGAACCTCAAATAAACTAGTCAATTAAATATTAGTCATAATTAAATAGTCCACATTTTCTTAATTCTTGTTTTAAAATTACGATTCTACCCCTAATAGCTAGATTTGCTCTAAATCACCAAATTAAAGGAATTTTGGGATGTTACATTACTTACCTTTTAAGAATTTTGTCCCCAAAATTCGACTCCTACTTCATACCTTATCCTCCTGTGAAATCACTTTCTACTTCCACACTCAAACTCTATCTTATGCCCTCAAAACTTGTAAACTTACATTCCTTAATTTAAACCTTATAAGGTTACCTATCATTC